>CM076584.1:3556479-3926995 GCA_034641835.2 Pinus albicaulis
TGCGACAAGGATCTACTTCATGAAGACCAAGGATGAGGTCTTCAGTCGATTTTGGGGGTTCAAAGCTCTTGTGGAAAACTAGATTGAGAAGAATATCAGAGTCATTAGATTAGAAAATGGGGGTGACTCCTCTAATGAGTTCATGGACTTTTGTGAAGAGGTAGGCATCAAGAAAGAGTTGACAGTACCTTGCAACCCATAACACAATGAGGTTGCTAAGAGGAAGAACAAAGCTATTGTCAAGGGTGCTAAAGTCGTGATCCATGATTGAGATTTTCCTATGCTTTTATGGGAAAAAGCATGCAATACAACAATATGTATTTAGCACAAGAGTCCTCCCGAGGTCTTGGAGTGCAAGACTCCGAAGGAGGTGTTGGCATGAGTGAAACTGGAGGTGGGAAATTTCAGTATCTTTAGATGTCCAATGTATATCCATGTACCATCAGAGAAGAGGACAAAGTTGGAGTCCTTAGGATAGAAGGGCATTTCTATTGGGAATAGTAAGACTTCCAAGCCATATAGGGTGTAAATTTTGTCACAAGAGAATACTATGATGAGAAGGGATGTGAGATTTGAGGAGCACTGAGCCTTGAGAAAGTTACATGATACCATACCAATAATGACAAATGATCAGGATCAAGAGGCTCTAAAGGTTGAGGAGAGGCCAATAGCACTAGCAGGCACCTAGAACATGGTACTCGAGAATTGATGTGTAGTGTATCTACTAGGCATGGGCTTCACCAAGTGTGAGGAGGATCCCAACCTATACTACATACTAATTGGTGACAAGCCACTCATTCTGCTTCTGTGTGTGGATGACCACTTTCTCATAGGATCAAAGAAGCTCATAGAGATGTGCAAGAGAGGCTTAGCTACAAAATTTGAGATGAAGGACATTGGCATGATGCACTACCTTTTGGGATTGGAAGTCTAGAAATAGAAAGGTGAGATCTTCCTTGGGCAGGGGAATTATGTAGTCAAAATCTTGAAGAGATTCGGTATGGTCGATTGCAAGCCTATGTCAACAACCATGCTTGCCAACTTGAGGAAGTTGAATGCCCCTTGGGTCTGAGTTGGTGGATCCCACATTGTACATGCAGTTGAGTCTAAATTGGTGGACCCCACAAATCTATATGAATTATAGTCTCAAAGTAGTCACTATCTCGTGAAAAGGAATTGCCACCCATCCATCAAAGGGTCATTCATAGCATCTCGAACCTCCAAAGAACATTGATCACCTATGAATCTAAGGAAAAAGTAATTTAGATCACAAACAGCCTTCTAACATCCTATAACTCAACATCACAAGGAAAGATCAATGGACACCACATCTTGTGTTGTTCAAGATATCCTACAATAATCATATCTCCATACATGACCCAAGGCAGGGGAATTAAAATAGAGTCACAAAGATAGAAATTTGCAAGCCAACTCATTTATGTTGAAATGCAAATATTGTGTATAGGTAACAACCCATGCAAGGCTATCAATAACATATGAACGGGAGAATCCCTCGTGTGAACCTCAAGACCTCCAATAACTAAACCACGTATAGTATCTCAGGTTTTCCCCCTTTTACCTTTTATCCTTGTACTCTTGTGTTTAGTCTTTATAAATAATACTAGCAATAATATAGACATCAATAATAAGCAAGAAAATAAAAAATGTAATTATAGTTAGTTTGAACAATTAATTTACTTTTAATAATTATTTCGTATTAATTTTTATTTATTTGACCATAAGGAAATAAAAATTAATCATTTAATAATTATTAATGGGTTTCTAGCCTTTAGCATATATGGAAAAAAAACAAATTCTAAATAAAAATAAGGAATGAAAAATTAAAAAATTAAAAAATTATTAAAAATAATTAAATAAAATACATGATTTAATTAACATTGTTGTTATTTTCTATTAAAATAAATAATTATTTATTTGTATTAATATTTAGTTATTTTTCTAAATAGGTAAATATTAAGTAATAAATTATTATTATTTTTAAAAGAATCTATAACATTTAAGTTTCTAGATAAATAATATTAATTATTAATATTAAATAAAATACATGATAGAATTAACATTGTTATTATTCTTATAAAATAAATAAATATTTATTTGTATTAATATTCGGTTATTCTTCTGAATAAATAAATATTAAGTAATAAATGATTATTATTTTTAAGAAGAATTTATAACATTTAAGTTTCTTAATAGTTAGTAAGATAATTAATATTAATTATTAATATCAATATAAAATAAATAAATTAACTAAATAAGTTGTAAAATTCTTGATTAAATTAAGAAATAATTTATAATTATTATTATTTAATTTAGGAAATCATTTATAATTATTATTAATAATTATTAAAATTATATAATAATTATTATCATGAATAATAAAAAACATTATTACTTAATAAATTATGAATAATTTATTAAATTTTATTAATAATAAAGAAGTTTTTTGGTCGGCTTTTTTATTCTTTCTTCTACTATTTATTAATGGTTTGGTCCCTCTTTCAAGCATTCTTCAAATTTATGTCTGAAGATGGATCCCCGTTGGGATTCGAAACATCGACAAATGTCTTTCAACACTGTGGATAATCTGAAACATTCGTCTCCAACTAAAGCACCCTGAATTAGATCAAATTTTTATTTTCGAGAGAATCATGAAGCAGTATTATCATCACGGTCTTCTCCCTTTGTCTAAGAGAATTCAACAACCATGTCCTTGTAATCTACAATACTCGCATCAACGACAAACATGGAATCAATCCTAACATTATTCTCCGTCAAGATATCATATCTCTTCTCAAGACAACTAGAAGGCTCATGGATGGAAGAAACCAATGCAATATAAGTAGCATATCTCCTGGGAGGTTGTAATAATCTCTTCAGAAAAAAATTTGCCAAAGGGAGATTTATCATTTTTGCAATTTTGTAGCTAGCGCAATTTTGGAAACAAACTTAGGAGAAGTGGGTCAAAATACATTGGTTGGTGGAATGTGGGGGCCACACCCACATGAAATATGCACCCACTTGGAAGGAAAATTGAATTGGCTAAGGACAATTGAAATATTTGGGTGGTGGGACCAACATGAGGAAGGAAGGAAGCTAGTATAAGTAAGAGGGGAGGAGCAACTATTGGAAAATTTTGGCATCTTATCATTTACCTTTGTTGCTCAAGTTGTTTAGTTGGGTTACAAGTGTTGTTGAGCACACGAGTATTTGTGGAACCAACTCCAAAAATAGAAGAAAAAAAGAAAGAGATCAATACCTAAAGAAATCAACCACTTCGAGGGGGAAACCTCCAATACATTACATAAATGAAAAATTCTTGGATGCTACAAATGACCAAAACCTCCTTATATATATAGGAGTCCATGGGGCCACAATATAATCCTAGCCAACCTAACAATAATAATTTAAGGGCACAATAATAACAATATTGGGGTTACAGGGGTACAACAATAACAATAAGGGGGCTATACTAATAACAATAAGGGACTAAACTAGTAATATAGGGACCTAACATGCCCCTCTCCTTCAAAAAATTGTTGTCCTCAATGCTTGAGTAGCTCTGGGTGCTTCTGTATAAAATTCTCATCCTCCCATGTAGAATCTTCAGTGGGTAAGTTCTTCCACTTGATGAGGTACTATGAAATTGATCGATTCCATAGTTCTCGAGTTCTTGTTTCCGTGACCGCTTCAGGTTCCAATATGATTTTTCCTTCCTCATCAAGTTCTGGCAATATTGAATATGAGCGGTGACCCTCCCTACTGTAACGATCGCGCTGGGTTTTACGCATCCACCTTTCTGGCGCACCATCTCTCAAAAGCTCGTCATGCACTTCTGCAGGCTTCATCGATCACCATCGCATCTGTTGATCTTTCACTAATGGATCTGTCACAGGGGGAGGCCCATAGGAGCCTCCCCCACTGTCAATACTGCGGCTAATCAGAAACCCTCTTCTGACCCATCACAGCCATCATCTGGCAATGCTCAATTTTCTGCCACGATCAACGGATCCACGGACAAGGCCGCAACCCTCCAAACCCCTAGGGAAACGTGGGAGGAGCATCCAGACAAAAATCTGGACTCGCCGGACACCACAACTCTGCCCAAAAATACCTCTGCAACCTGCAAGCCGATAGCCGCAGAACGACCCAAGATCGAGCTCCCAAGCCACCGAATCAATGCTCAGATCCAGTACATGAGAGACCATGCGCTGATCGGCAAATTTGTGGGTTTTTGGCCAACGGAAAAGGCCTTGCATGGATGGATTAAATCCAAATGGAAGCCAAAAGGCCAGGTCACGCTACAACTTGGACCCAAAGGCTTCTTCACCACCATCTTCAACTGCCTTGAAGACAAGAATCGCGTTATGGATGAAGGCCCCTACTTCTTTAACTCCTGAGGGCTTTACCTGCGGGACTGGGTCGAGCGATTCAGCCCAGACAAGGAGGATTTTAACTGGGCACCAGTCTGGATTAGGCTCTATTCGTTACCTCTGGAGTACTGGGATGAGGAATCCCTACGAGACATTGGTAATGGGCTCGGTGAATTCATTAAGATCACAGAAGAAACCAAGCTCATGCGATACACCTCATATGCTCGAATCTGTGTCTTCATGCACCTCGTGTAGGCCCTTCCAGACTCGGTAAGTCTCTTTCATGACGACTTTGAATGGGTGCAGTCCATTGATTATGAAAATGTACCTTTCATATGCTGCAAATGCCATGCACATGGCCACCTCTTCCGGGATTGCCCTCTCAACCCTCCCCCCAGTAAACCCTCTGAAGCCTCCACCAGCCCTGATGTCGAAGGCTTTACCAAAGTCCAATATGGAAGACGGCAGAGAAAAAAAAACCCTGTTGGGACACCTAAAGCCACCTCTCAAGCTCTGAATATCCCTTCCACTAGTAACCGCTTCGAAATCCTAGCTAATCATCCCCAATCTAATCTTGAAATCCCCGGACTAGCTGACAACCCTCTCCCTATGTCAATCTCGAAATCAGCCTCTGATCTCCCTGCTACCTCTGATCGTTATGTGCCTCCTCCTGAGGCTTTCCTCCTGCCACTCAAGCCCCCTTCTGTTTCTGAAACTGGAGCAGGTCCCCCCCTTAATATGGAGGTCGACAACTCTGATATGCCGGTTAGCCAAGCCAGTCTTATGGAGGAAGGATCTGAAGGGGTCGATATTGGAGAACTAGACATCTTCACTCTGGAGCAAGCATGCAGGAAAAATGATTTCGACACAATCTCTGAAAAACATATTGAAAATTTAGCAGTTGCCCTTACTCGTGCTCAGCAACATCAAAAATCCCTAGGAATCCAACTAGGAAGCCCTTGGGATGGTAAGAAACTCTTTAAGGATTCCAAAAAAGGAGGAAGGAAGACTGATCTACAAAGGACTAGCCTCATTGGGGAGATGCTAATGGAATCTGGTAGGTACCCTAAGCTTACCAAGTTCTGTCAACCACTTGATGACAGTTCTCAATGAAGCTCATTTCTTGGAATATAAGGGGACTAAACAGCCCCACAAAGATCTGAATGATCAAGAACATGATACAGTTGGAAAAGCCACAGGTCGTCTTTCTGCAGGAAACTAAATGCACAAGCTTCACTCTCGGTCCTATTCTCTTGAGAGCCTGACCGTGATGTAATTCTATTGCGGTTGATGCCTCAGGAAACTCAGGCAGACTTGCCATTTCCTGGGATCCACAGATTGCCTCAATAAGTGATGCCCATGTGCCTCACAACTTGATCCAAGCAAATTTTCACATCCTGGGCACTAACCTGCACGGACATTTCTCTAATGTATACTTCCCTCAAGATGTTACAAGGAAATTAGCTTTGCTAAACACGATAGAACTGCTCAATTCCAATCGGATTCACCCTCTTTGGATCCTAGGTGGATACTTCAACATGATCACTAGTCTATATGAGTTAACAGGAGGTTGTGCAAAGCTAGAGGGGGACAGTAATCACTTCAAGGGCTTCATTCATCGTAACTGGCTGATAGACCCACCTTTCGCCAATGGAATCCATACCTGGAACAATAAAAGAGCTGGCTCACAACAGCTAGCCTCCAAATTGGACCGCTTCCTACTATCTGACAATGCCATCCACATCGGGGGAAACTTTTAGACCTCTATCCTGCCTTTTTCAGGATCGAATCACTGGCCCATTTCTCTCCAATGGTCCAGACCAGGGGACACTACCAAAAGACCATTCCGCTTTGAAGCCTTCTGGGTCACTCATCCTGGCTTCAAGGAGATGGTTCAATCTGCCTGGACAGCCTTCATTCCACCACCAGGCTCCAAGATGTTCCAATTTCAGTAGCACCTTAAGGATCTCAAGGCCCATATTAAATGTTGGAACCAGTCCACCTTCGGCAACATCTTTCAACAGCAAAAGCAACTTGAAAAGGAAATGGCGGAGCTTCAGCTGCTCATCATACAAGAGGGACGCACTGAGGAGCTGACATCGAAAGAGCAAAGCCTTCTTAAGCAACTAGAGGAAATACGGCAGCAAGAGGAAATACTCTGGAAGCAGAAATCACGAATACGCTGGCTAAAGGAAGGGGAACGGAACACCAAGTTCTTTCACCGATCTACCATTCAGCGCAGGATGTACAATAATATCAATTTTCTCCAAAACCAGAATGGAGAAAGATTGGAAGAACATCAAGCCATAGAAGCGGAACTCATTGCCCACTTCAAATCAGTGCTATAGGAAGAGCAAACCGACAGGCAACTAGCCATCAACAAGATTCTGCCACACATTCCTAAAATCATTACGGATGAGCACAACCAGCTGTTACTCCGTCCTGTTTCGCTCTTAGAAGTAGGAATGTGCAATCGCCGCAGCCGAAGGTAAGGCACTAGGATCGATACTACCCTCCATCCTTTCATCATCGGGATCCGGGAGAAAGAATGATGTTTGGCAATTAGTTGAGGAATCCAGAACCATGCACTGGCTCCTTCCCTCCCTTAATGCTACTTTCATAGCTCTCATTCCCAAAGTTGATCAAGCTGCCACTCCTTAAAAATTTAGACCCATTTCCCTCTGCAATGTAATCTACAAAATTATATCCAAGGTCATCGCCAACTAGCTTAAGCCACTTCTACCTATACTTATCTCCTCTGAGCAGACAGGGTATGTGGAAGGCTGCCAAATCTTGGATGGAATCATTCTTACCCACGAAGTCGTCCATTCTTTGAAACAGATCAAAAAGCCAGACATGCTCTTGAAGATCGACCTGTCAAAAGCCTTTGACAAACTCAGCTGGAGTTACATTTGCCAAGTGCTTTCCGCTTACGGTTTTAGTCCCACCTGGATTAGATGGGTCATGAGTTTAATCTCATCCTCCTTCTACTCCATTCTGGTCAATGTTCTTCCTTCCCATCCTTTCTCTCCATCTCGTGGCATCCGTCAAGGTGACCCCCTCTCTCCTTTCCTCTTTGTTCTAATGGCCGAAGGGTTAGGATGACTCATTAAACATGCTCTCCACCTGAAGCAGATCCGAGGCATCTCTGTCCATGGCTCCTCAGCCATCACCCACCAGCAATTTTTGGACGATAATATGCTCTTCGGGCACCCCTCTACCCAAGAAGCCTCCTCGTTCAAAGCAATCCTTGACACGTTCGCAGAAGCCTTGGGCACTTCGGTTAATGCTACTAAATCCCAAATTTTTTTCTTCAACACAGCGCTCCCCACTCAGAATCGCATTGCCAGAATCCTTGGTTTTACCATAGCCAAACTGCCTGCTAAATATCTGGGTGCCCCTCTAATTGATTCGGCCCTTAAGCACTCCTCTTGGCAACCCCTCCTTGACAAACTCGAAGCAAGACTCCCCTCCTGGACTTTTTGTTCTCTCAATCTGCCCAGCAGGCTCATTCTAGTCAAGTCAGTCTTACAGTCTATGCCTCTCTACCTCTTCTCAGTGCTGGCAGCCCCTAAATGGGTTCTCAAGAAAATCAAAGCCCTCCAGCGCAACTTCCTCTGGGGAGCTTCTGGGCAAAGTAGGAAATGGGCTCTAGTCAAATGGACGACCATCTGCACACCCAAGCACACTGGCGGTTTAGGCCTCCGCGATCCTCAACATAGTAATGCTATAATGGGAGAAAAAATCTGGTGGAACTGGCTATCCATGCCTCATAGCCCTTGGGCGAAGCTCTGGAACGCAAAATACGCCAATCACAGACCCAACTCAGAGCTCATTAGGCTAACTTCAGCAGACCCAGGCTCACTGATCTGGAACGCAGCCAAACAACATCGCCAGCTGATCCAAGAGCACTGTTTTTGGGAAGTATGTGATGGCCATACAGCACGTTTCTGGACAGACACTTGGCAACAAAGGCCTAAACTCCTCACCTCCATCAATCCGCAGCTACAGCCGAATGAGATCCATCCCCTTGAGGCTACTGTCCACCAATTTTGGGAGGAGAATCCCATTCAAGGTTTTAGACAATGGAAATCGGCAGCCATCTGCCTAAACCAGCAGCAAGAGCAGGCTTACACAGCACTAGATGAGGAGCTAACTGGCAGGAAAATCAGATACTCGGAGAAGCAGGACATTTTGCGATGGGGCTACACTTCCAAAGGAAAGTTCACCACCCAGGAAGCCTATAATCTGCTAACTCAAAATCAAGATCCTATTGACTCCATCTGGAAGGATCTCTGGTCTCCACATCTATGGCCCAAAGTCTCCACATTCATGTGGCTTCTCTGCCATAGAAAAATCCTCACTTGGGACAATCTAATCAAGAGGGGTTACATAGGACCATCCAGATGTCCCAACTGCAACAACCAGGAGGAAAACATCGAGCATCTCATGCTCACCTGCCCTCTAGCGGTTTTTCTATGGGATAATATAAGCCTCAAATGCAAAAGGGAAGGTAGAAACTGGGAAGAGCTGAACGTTATCATTTGCAACTGGCCAGTCGCTCCCTATAACTGCACTCTCCTCAACTCTCTTTGGCAGCTCATTCTAGGACTTACACTCTGGACTATCTGGAAAGAAGGGAACAAGTGAGTCTTTAAGAGTTAGAGTACCCCTCAAGAAGTCCTTTGGAGTAATCTATGCAGAAACCTCCAAGAAACTTTGGGACTCCAGAAGTGGCAACAAGACGACTTCCCTTCACAACCCAACGAAAAACTCATTTCGGACAACTAGCAATTCAATCTCACCCTTGATTCATTACCAGTCCGGCCCAGTGGGCCGCAACCAGACGTCATGAGTAAATGGGTCCCCCCTCCAGCTGGCATTCTAAAGCTCAAATTTGATGGAGCTTCCAAAGGAAATCTGGGGGAAGCGGGATATGGGGGAATCTTCAGGGACCACAGAGGCAATCCTCTGCTCATCTACTTTGGTTCTATTGGCTGGGATACCAATAATTCTGTGGAGTTATAAGGACTTTGGCAGGGGATGCAACTGGCTCAGCTACATGACTACCTCCCCCTCGAAATCGAGGGCGACTCACAAATTCTTATCAACCTTGTCCACAAGCTGCTCCAGGGCACTCCTCCATCGCGTGTAACTGAAATTTGGAGGCTCACTGCCAGACTTGAAATTATAGCAGATTGGATGCAGCATAACAGAGCCATCTTCCTCAAGCACGTCCGAAGAACTAGCAATCAGGTTGCTGATCTTTTGGAAAAAAAGGAGTTACCAACATTCAAACTCTATTTTTTGGACCCATTTCCAGTTTCAATGACAGTAAATTCCTACAGGATTGCACTCAGTTGGTGCACCAGGACAACAATACCCCGAATTCGGGTGCAGTATTGTGAAGGGACGGCATTCAATTTGCAGGACGGCGTGTGGCAAGGCCACATGGCCGCCTACATGCAAACATTAAGGTGCCTCGAGTGTCTTAACTCTCCCGGCCATCAACCTCTGAGGCATTTATGTTGGTGGGGAAAACAAGGCTGTGAGCTCTACATAATGCCGCCCTCTGTTTTCAGTTTTTCGTTCCTCGCCCCCGTGCATGAGTCTTCGGCTCTGCTGCAGCTTTGTTCGACTGTCTCCATGCAGAATTGGCCTCCGCCGGTTAGCTCTGGTTTCCCTCCTGAAGCAGAGCTTCCCAGCTCAAGCACCTCGCTTGGAAAATGCTGTCACCTAGGATGCTGCCTGGAGCTTCTTCCTGGTTATCACTTCTCCCATAGTCCTTTCTGTCCTTTGCATTTTGCCTCCCTGTCTCAGCTCAATTCGCCTTCTTCCCTGCATTTCTCTTCCCCATCTCAGCTCAATTCTACCTGCTCTCATCATTTTCGTGAGACAATGCCCATGCTCAGGCACGGGCTCAGATGTCGTAGGGGTAGCACCAGAGCTCGGCCTTCTAGCCAACGCCACTCCCCCTCCACCAGTTCTTCGACCTCTGCATCTAAAAGCTCTCATGGCAGATATCCTGTCATGCGAAGCAGGTGTGGGCGTGGGCGTGGACGCAGTCTTCCTTCCCACACTCGGGGTGGCTCGGTCTCTCAGTCTCCTCCCCGCTCCCGTTCTGCCGCCTCAACTTACCTTGCCAACCCGTCCACGGCCCATTTTCATTTCCAATGCCAAACTATTCGACCCTTAGTCATTGCGACTGTCTCTGTCACCTTCAAGGAAATTCCGCAAGCTGGCCCTAATCCTCTCCCTACTGCGCGCCCAACCAACAAGCAGGACCCCTCTAAACTTGTGCAGGCCACTCAAACTGGATAAAAAGAGACTTCCCCAAAAGCAGGCGCTGGCATCACATGTATCCAACAGGAAAAAGGCAAGCAGGAGGGTTGTGGCGAAGCAAGAGAAGCAGTAGCACGCATTGTCCCATTCCGGAAAACGATGACAGCTACTGGTGCAGAATTGATGAAGAGCCCCCCTCTGAAGACTATGGTCTCTAGTGCAGGCAGCCTCTTTTAAGTAATTTTGTTTCGTTTTTATGTCATTTTGTTGCTTTTGGAAGTCATCGTTATATGGCATGTCAAAACTGAAGTCACAGTTTTTGGTTCGGTTAAAGCTGGTTTCCTCTTTCGAGGCAGCTCATATACTTTTCTCAGGCTGGTTTCCCCTTGTGGGCAGCCCATTTTTGTCATTTTGCTGAACTCATGACGCCTCTGATGGCCTAAACTGTATGTACCATGTTTTAGTAATAGAATTTAGACTTACGAAAAAAAAAAAAAGAGAGAGGATATGGTTGAGTAATAATCAAATAAATAATGATTTATTTCATTATTTGAGGGTGAATTAGTCATATTTAACAAAGAATATTATTTAAATAAGATTTAAACAATTATTCTTTAGAAAATAATAAGATAAATAATGATTTATCTAATTAATTTCTTTGTTTTGGGTTAAATATAACCATAAATATTAATTAAACTACTGTTTAACTAATTATTTCTTGAGGAAAATCAAACAAATATATATTTATTTAATATTTCCTTATGGGGTTTCCTGTTTAGACCACAAACAACTTAATAAAGGTGATTTACTAAGTTATTTTCATAGTGAAAGCAATTTTACTTGGAGTAAAATTGGTCTTACATGATGTACTTGGGTCCATCTAATGATAATAGGTTATATGACCAAAAAATGGTGTAACACATTGCCCCCCAGCATGTGAGCATTAGGAGCTAATCGTATGACTGAAGTACGTTGTAAGAACTCAATCACTAGACATCGAAGGGGAAGTCAAAGAGAGAGAAGTATAAGGTAAACCAAAGTGTTGAAAAAACTAGACCCTGAGGAGGCGACTTGCAGGTGCGACAAGTATTTTTGATGAGCGAGTACCTGCTATAGGCAGTGGGGGAGGCATACCTATGCCCGCCGAGGCAATAGTACAAACAATAAGGCACCCGAAAAACCACAGAATGCAATAATAAAGCATATGCTAGCCTAAACATGAGCTAGATAAATAACACGATAATGAATCCCACATACATATTGTGCCTGGGATAACAACCAGGACTTTGTACAATAATATCTGAGTACGTGAGATATAAATACAACCCAAATGCCCCTGAAAACAGGAAAGGGCTCTAAAAATCTGACTAATACATGCAAACAAAAAGGAGCTGCAAGCGGCTGAGGCCGACATCATCAAATGTATGGAGCTACATCGAAGGCTATAATGAAGATGCCATTCGAGTGTGTGGGGGGCTACCTGTAGGGTCACCCCCTCATGAGGATTGAGACATCTCACACACACCTGGGAATCATCGTTGTTAGCTGCCGCATCACTGAGCCATCAAGTATATGGATCTCGATCATGATGAAAGGAGCTGGAGCTGAGAAGCAATCAAGTCAAAGGGAAATAAGGAGTCCCTTTTCCTGATCCAAGGTACCGAAAAAAAGTGGAAGCTGGAGCCAAGGTACACTACCCTCTAGACCTATCTTTTGGAATGAATGAGCTGATGTCGATGGAAGGAGGTCCACCATAGGTGAGGCAATAAGAGATCCTCAACTAAGGCACGAGAGAAAATAGTAGAGTGACTGAAAGACTGACACCAATGATGATGATGAAATGGGGGGGCACTGAGTAGCAAACAGACGACTTCCCTTGTTAGAGCATAAATGGCATGAATGACCTGGAAGCGACTGACATGATTATCATGAGGGATAGGGGATAGTGGGACTGAAGGCCATAATGTGAAACACAAGAGACGAACCAAGAAAATAATGATGGAGGACTATAGCAGGATGAAAAGGGACTTAGGATAGACTCCATGAATGTAATGATGACTCCACGCTGATTCTCTAAACAAGGGTGACTCGATGGTGCTGCCACATATGTAAAGGGTCCAATGGGGACCATAAAAGCATGAGTACAAGATGGTAACTCACGACGAAAGTTGACACGAGCGTGGAAAAGTATGGAGGCAACATGGTGCCCCCAGTATGATTGTTGCAAGTGAAGAAATTCAATTTTTAGGAGGGGTGAAGTGGCGTTTGTTGGACAAAATGTGTCCTGGTGAAGTATCAAATCGAAAAAAGCTAACAGATACCCATTTGAGGGCTTGGTGAGATCTTTCCAATGGTATATACAGTTTGTCAAACTGAGCTACAGTTTGGTCGAAGTAAACGAAAGAAAAATCAGGGGTTTTCTTTTAATAAGGCATTTTCCTTCCAGATTCACTTATTCGCTAAAGGGATCCGTGCAGAATAGCTGAGAGGAGGCCTTTAAATTTGCGACAATTGTAGCGTATAAACCGAAACCGACTGTTGGAATTTGAGATCTATCAATTGTGGGTAAGAGGCCTAATCCTACTCTTTCATTTCAGTGGATTGAAAGTTCAGTTTAGGTACCCAAAGCTCATGAACAGGCCAGGTCACACTTTTTGGGGTCTGTTCTGTGACCTAGGTAGTAGGTTTTGGGCATAAAACTGTGACCTATCCCAGGAAATGCCCTGAACAGTGTGACCTGTCAGAAAAAGCGGTTTTCAGTGCTATTTTTGGCTGAGATATAGGATTTTTATGGCTGAGGGGCATAGGTGCCCCTAAGCATGTTGTGGACATGCCAAAATGTATTTAAAAAAATGGAAATCTAAACACATTTTAATGATGTGGTGTGCCATTTGTTTTCGTTATGGTTACGCAGTTGGAGAAAGGAAATAGACGATTACCAATCTCTTTTGGTATTGCCTATATGGATCAAATGGAATTTAAGTTTCTAGGTTGACATACATGGTGCTAATATCACAAAGATAGTATTTGGGATAATGAAATGATGTTCTCCCATAAAACCTATAGGTTGGTCAAACACAATGTCTATGAGACTGGGTTGCTGATGAAAAATGAAGGAATGATGAGGGGTATCATTCCTAGAGTGATATTGAAGTGATATGGGACTCTAGAAGTTCTTCTAAATGTGGAAGAATAATGGGACTAGAGTCATCATGACTGAAGGACACTAGGAAGTGCTGTGAATTAAGCCATGGTCTCTCTAATATGAGGACACAACACAATGAGGATGCAGTAGCCCTTCTGGAGGACAT
Organism: Pinus albicaulis; assembly: GCA_034641835.2. Taxonomy (NCBI): domain Eukaryota; kingdom Viridiplantae; phylum Streptophyta; class Pinopsida; order Pinales; family Pinaceae; genus Pinus; species Pinus albicaulis. Next base: position 3,570,464 of record CM076584.1, read on the forward strand.
CCGTCATAGATGTGAGAGGCTTATGACTGGTGTTTTGGAGTGTGGATGGAAATACTTAGATGACCAGTAAATAGATCCATGTATTGGTTTACCCTCGAAATGGCAAAGGGTCATGTGATGCATGGTGATGGCCGGACAGAGTTTTCGTGATCTACGAGCTGCAGGGGCAGATCCATTGGCTCGGGATCCTCCAAATAGTTATTAATGTGTAGGGGCATGTGGTGCCCCCATTTTTGATTTTTTGGTAACATGCTATGGGCATGTCATATATATTAGAGTTGATGAACTCTAAAACATTTTATATGACACATACTATGGATATGCATCGTTTTGATATTTTATGTTATTTTCTTATGTTAAATGTGTGTGTTAAGTGCCAATCCAGAATATGGTTTGCAATTCTATCTACGTAGTGATTTTGTGCTCTAAGTACATGATTGAAAGTAATGATTTGAAATTCACGCATAAAAATCTTCACTCATAAATATCTTTTGAAAAGGATAAAATTATGCACACGATATACACCATTCAATTGCATGACAAGAAGCAGGGAATCTAAAAAAACATGAAGGTGGAGGATGCGATGTGAACGGGAATCAACTAATAAACCTCACACAACATCATATTCGGCCTGATTGTTGGTAGCAGTACCAATGCATACACCGTTTGAAAGAACAAGCACTTGCAAAGGGGTAAAATTGACCCAACCTGCCGAGGCTAAATTCTGAGAGTAGCGAATTGCACCATCGGTAAAACCAATATAAGGTGTCGACGAGGGGTCCCTCTGAAAGGTGCCACAAGACAATAAATGGGAAGGTAAATAAAAATGTTCGCAACCTGAGCGCATAATAGAAATCGAATGCACTCTATGGAAGGGAGTGATCTGGGTAGGATGTCTACTTCCCACATGCTACCAATGAGGGGAAGTGTGGGAGCTACGGGAGTCATAGCTTGAGCTTAGGCTGCATAAGTCACCAATGGTATGGATGATGGCATCCTGTTTATGGGCAGGAAAGATGAAGTCAGGGGTGGATGTAACTTCCATGATGTCGTTGTCCCAACAAGAGGTGGAAAGACAGGAGGAAGGGAGACCACATGACACGGCGGAGCTCCCTGACTCATCATCATGAGAAGAAAGGCTCACATGTGCATAATCACGGGAGATGATGTAAGAACAAGCAGATAAAGGATCTACTAATGTTGACCCTGGGGTGTTTGCTGAAAGGGGGTCAAGCGAAACAACAAGAGAATATTCAGAGGGAACCTCTATCGAGGGTCTCAAGGATGATGAAAGGTAGAGGATGGTGGCTGCATGCTCCGTCATGTAGACATCATGGGGGGGGATGTCAATAGGAGCAGGTAAATCCTTGGTCTAGCCTGTAGCATACTGTGAAAGTATGAGAGAAGCAGATTGGTTCTGTTCAATCTCGTATTCCCGAACTACCTCTAAAGAGGCACAGTAATGCGTCATGCAAGGACAGTGATGAGAGAAAATGGGCCATGGGAGACCAACACAAAGCACAGGGGCGTTTGGTGTGAATAGTCTTCTGCTCTTGGTAATATCTCGGGCGACGGAGTCTGCTCTGAAGACCGTCGACCAGTTGGGAATGCGACATTAACTATGATACTATGGCTTGATGCGAGGCAACTTGGGACAAGTATGGGTGGAATGACCGATGACATCACACAAAGCGCGAGGCTTTGGAGGAAGAGGAGGTGTAGGGTTAGTCAGGGCAGCTTTTTCCTTTGAGGCCCTTTTACAAGCTCTGCCCTTCTTACCCGAAGCGGTCGCAATAGGAGGCGGTTCCTGTTGAGGTGGCTGAGGCACTGTGACAACGAGAGAAGTTAGGGGAACCGATTGAACTGGGGTCAAAGAAGGATAAGGTTTAGGTTGACCTGGTGGGGTAGTAGTTGGAGGATCAAGGTACCAAAATAGAATCCCAATGGTCAAGTTAGGAAGAGAGAGGGTGGCCATGACAGGTGCCATATAGATGCCTGGTGGAGGGACTAAGAAATCTGCAGATTCTACCAGAGGGGGCGAGTTGGTGGGATGGCTCCTAAATGGTTAAGGCCTGGAGGAACTGACCCAGGAGGATAAATAGGCTCATGAGTACCAGTTGAAAGGCCAGGAGGAGGAGGTCCAAAATGCTGCATTGAAGGCCTAGGAGACGGTTGCGGAGGGCGAGGGGGCTGCTGAATAGCCGAGGCGGGCCTCTTGAGAGAGGCCCGAGACGATTTCATCATGAAAACATTCGATGAGCTGGGATCAGAGATAGGAGGAGGGAGACCAGGGAAAGTACCAAACAAGGAGGAGTCCTTGTAGACGCTAGGTGAGACACTGGTCAAAGGTTCGATGGTTTGCTTGTTGGCCACCGAAGAGATAGTGGACTCAGAGGAGGTCTTAGACTTCGGCTCGTAATATGTCAACTGGTCAATAGTGACTATATTTCCGTTAGGAAATACATCTGCGTGGAACCGTCGTATGAAGACATCGATGTGTTTAGCTACGACCCAATTGAATGTTGTAATCCAATGCCTATGACTACGGCCAACGCAAAACCATCTTGCCCGCAAGAGTGATGGGACAATTGCGCAGTAAGCTAATGGGCTTGGAGGCATGACCATCCCATGCTCGAAGAGTGATTTGGGAAGGGGCCAACTCATGATATCCGCAGTTGTTTCAAAACCAAAGTGGAAATCACATGGTGGATGCCCCGATCAATAATGCACTAAGAAACGTTGGCATTCCAGATCTTGACTGGGATTTAGAAAGCGACGAAAGTAGGGAGAGGAGGATGTTTTGACCAGTCAACATCAAAGACAATCAATCTATCATCAGAAGGGTCTACAACATGCATGGTAGACATAAGATATTTTTTTTGTGAAGGGCACGACAGGAGTAGTTCTAGCGTTGAAATGGCAGTAGGGGATTGCGCAAAATCATCGACTATGCTATACGAATGGGCGGCTTTGCCGGAAGAAGCATTTAAGCGTAGTGGACCCTTAGGGATCTTGGTATGAACCTCCACCCTAGGCTAAGGGATCTTTAAGGGGCCATTAGGTGTCGAAAGAGGCTCTATAGAGACCGAAGGAGGTGGCTCGGGGACAGACGTAGCGGGAGGCTTGTTGTACTGACGGGACCGAGTCTGAAGATTGATGTCTACGGTTGAAGGTTGATTAGATTTCATCATGAGGATCTGGTCATCGGGGGTACCAGATAGCAAAGGTTAGGTAATAGTGTGGTATACAGGAGGTTGGGCAAAGAGAGGAGGCATGTTGTACCCTGAATACGTGCTACCAAGAGGGGGAAGATGTGCAGTGGGGTGCCGGCATTCTCCGAGGAAAATCGCAGCTCATGGGATGTTGAGAAATGATGATGCCACACACTGCACCAAGGAAAAAGAGATCACAAGGCAGAGGGAGGTGCGTAATCAAGTGATTACAGTCAAAATTATTAGGCCACCTATAAAAATTTGCCGACCATATGGTGGCTAAATATTTTTAGCCTTCAAGAAACAATTAATTTTCTAAATTGTGAGTTCTTGAAGTTTTATGATGTTCTTTTATCCTTGAGATTAATATTCACTTTTTTTTCACTATAAGCCCTCACAAACCTTACAGTTTATCAAAGAAACTGCTTATAAGGCTCCATTCTCCATTCATTCACTTCACCATTTTACTCTTATGACATCTCCATTTTTACCATTATTCCCTCACAAATCCCTCCTAAAAAACCTTATATTTCCCCTTTATTTGGTTTTAAATTCCCTTCTTTCATCTATCATAACTCTCATTGGGCCTTAAAAAGTCTTTTTTTTAGGCCTAAAAAACAATCTTTTTCACTTTAAAGAGTTAAGCCCCCGAGGGCTTATGTCCATGAGCCCTCCATCTTATATGACTAAGCCCCGCAACTGGGCACTTAAAAACATAAACCCCCATGCAAAAAATCCTTTCCTTTGCCTATATTGCATTTCTCGACATTATGGTCCCAAACAGATCTGGACCGTTGATCTACATAAATCAACGGCCATCAGGTGCTTTTCCTTCCGCCCATTCATCTAACATCCCTTTCCCCTTTGTTAAATCTCAACCGCCCGATCATCAGATCCAACGATTGGGACTTAACTCGATAAACTCAACTTTCCATTTAACCCTTCCACTATGCGACAAAACCATACATCATCGTGGACCCCACTCGGTGTTCAACCCTACAGCTTTCCATTCGTTGCATGCAACCAACAGCGTTAGATCTGTTGCCCATCATCCGACAGCCAGCGATCCATATCCTGTAATTTTTGGCCCTTCCCCGCAGTGCACTACTTCCATGCGATAAAAGTGGTTTCTAAATGCCATGTGTCAATCGTTGTATCACATCGTGTTCCATTCGGCTAATACCGCTTACCCCTCAAATTCCATGTGAAAACCACCACCGGTTTTCCAAAACCACCTTTCCCCAATTTCGCGCTATATTTTAAATATTTACCTGGTTAGTTGTTCTGCCAGGTTTCGACCTTTCTTTCGTTGCATTTTATCCATCCTCAATCACTCCATCACCTCCATTAAACCTCTATAACGTAGTTATACCATTCCCACTGGGTTTCTTAATGAGTTTTTTGTGTCTTGCAGAGTTTAGTGGTGTTCGATCTATGTATTTCCACAGTCACAGACAGGTGACCATATAAGTAGAGGGTGACGATTCTATGTCTTATATCCACGTAGAAAGGAACCAGCAGGGTTTCGGACTCTCTATTGCATCAGTGGATCATGATCCTCGATCCCAGATGAAACCCTCCAACTGCATAAGACCATTTGTGCCAGCGAAAATAGAACAATAAAGTGTATCAGTATGAAGAATAAACGATAAAGAAGATTAATGCCAAACACTTAGGATCAGGGTTTTTATCCACAGTTTAAAAAAGGTAAATACAATATCTAAAAATGAAGACCCGAAGCAAAGATCAAGGCCTAATTAAGCCTAAACACAGCTCGAGATCAGATCAAAAGTGTTTAAAGTAAAAACAAAGAAAAATATCAATAAAAAGGGCCTCCACTGCCACATTAGAGACCATTTATCTTCTTCAGCTACCAAAGTGCCATCTACAGCCTCAATAACTCAAAGGAAAGCATAGTTATTGCCTTAGTCAGTGATATTTTTGTTAAAGACAACCAGAGTTATTTCCAGAATGTCTGAAAGAGTTTAAAGTCAACAAAATCTGTCAAGTAGCTAAAAATTAAATAAAAACCAATTAATACATGGAAAATATCAGAGATCTCCTCTATTGAGCCCCTCAAAGGCAAAGAAGCATTAACTTGTATTAATTGAACCTAGAGACTCGTCCCTTCATTCCACCTCCTCTTTCTTCTATAAATACTTCTGAAGAAGATGAGTTGTTGTTGGTGGTTGATGTAATAATTGTTGCTCGAAACTTTCTGTATGTAAATAGTTCTCAGAGGTTGTTGAAGCTCTGTTTGTAATCAAAGAAGTTAGGCTGAGAAGAGAAGTTGTTGCTGTATTGAAACATTGGACTTGAAGATTGTTACTGGATTGACATCAATATACAAGCTGATTCATGGGATCCTGGTCTATACCATTGGTGATGTACCTCTCATTGTACTTGTTTTCCTTCTTATGTTTTCCATAACATTGTCCATTTTTCTCTGATAAAGAATAGAAAATATAGAGGTAGGATTTACTCTTAGAAGTACCCTACTCTCACTGATAAGCTTTATCTTTATGTTTTCCTCCAATTGTGTATTTAAGAATGATCTAATGCAGTCCAAACAGTCAAGGAATGTTGGTGAGCCCATGTCTTACTGTCTAAAACTCTAAACATTGTTCTTGAATGATATTTTCATTACATGCTAAGTAGAGTTAAACTAGGAAAGTCTATGGTTTGCCATGTCTTCTAATTCTTTCTCCAAAGGTGGTGTGAAAGTTTCCCTTAAGAGTATGCTGAAAGCAGGATAGGTTCAAAGTACTTACTTGATCTTAAGCTACACTTTGTTTTCTTATCTGTTTTCATCCTTTCCAAAAATTAGTCAAAGGGATTACTGGATTGTTTGTCTGATAAGTTGGCTTTAGTACAAATTTTTCCACAGAAGTCTATGGTTAGCCCTGTCCTTTGGTTTACTTCAAAACAATTGCTTAAAGGATTTTTCTTGTTCAGCAGAGTTAATTAATTATTGATTGAGTTGTTAGCTTTACTTTGTTCTCAACACTTTAATGTTCCATTCCATCATTTAATCTAAAGAGATCCCTTGTTATATATGACTTGCCCCATGGACCACTCTTGAAAACCATTTTTCAATTAAAATGTTTAGTGACTCCATAGCCCAATGGATTAAGTGTTGTTTCATACCCATCCTATCAGCTAAGCCTTGTTTTGATTATTCACATCTTTACCCCTCTGAAATTCTTTCATTTTCAAGACTTTCCACTCAATTATAGATCACACCCAACCAAACAAACAAAAACCCTTGTACTTAATAACTAGCCTAATATCATAGTATGAGCCTTGAAAGATAAACCATTCTTTGTAACTTATAGAAAGATCCCTCTCTGGATCCAGGAGGGGTTAGATCCTAGGATCCCAAGTGTTTTGATGTTGTCTTGTCATTTAGTTTTGACCTTTGTCTAAATCACAGGAACCCCAACATGTTGGCGCCCACCGTGGGCCCTTTCTGTAGTAATAAATAACTTCACAACTTAGAAAACCCATGTTTCTAAATGTATCTAAGGTCTGTCCAGAATGGTCATTGATTGTTGATGGTGAACAAATTTCAAACCTTGAGAATAAGTAAAATCCTTCACCTGGTGACTCCACTGAATATCAGTAGGCCTGCTGATTTTTCTTGGTTTTCCAAAGACTCCACTGGGAAACTCTTTATCATAACATCATTTAAACTCAGTAAAGAAAATTTGAGGATTAAGTTTTCTTTGTCAATAGACTAGTTTGCCTCTTAAACATTGTCATATTTGGCTAAAATTTTTTAGATAGTGGGTCTAAAACACAAAATTGTGGCTTCTAAAAGAATTCATACTAGGATCCATCCTGACCCAAATCCTCCTGAGATAGTTGACAATCCTGAAAGAATTCTTAGGAAATATCCTAAGGTTAACCATCCAACTATTGTCAGACCAATTGTAAGAGCTAATTCCTTTCCTAAAAATCTTGCATCTCTTGAGAATATCCAAGTTGACTTACCTTTTTCAAGTAATTTACCAAGAACTAAGTCACTTAGTGGTATAGATCAGTTTGACTTTGAGCCTCCTTGTCCACCCCAACATAGTGGTGACCATAATAGTAGAGAAAACCATCCTTCTACACCTCTTGATTTTCATTATATTCAGAATTTTGGTCTCTCTAACCCTAGATCTGCTCAACAGTCTCTTTCTGGTCCAAGTACTTCTATTACTCATTCATCCATAGTTCGAATCACTCCATTCCATCAAACCCCTCCCATCTTACATCCTCCACCAGTAAACCCCCCATTCAACCCACAACCTCTTATCATGGCAACATGGTATGCCCCTCTTGTCCTTCCTTTACCTTTAGTCAATCTGCCACAGGACTATCAGTACAAGATACCATTGTACGATGCCAGTGGTACTACTACTGCTTCACAACATGTGGACAAAATGAATGAATATTTTGATAGAAATGAGATAGATGATGAAACTGTCAAACTGAAATTTTTTTCTCAAAGCTTAGGGGGAGAAGCAAGAAAATGGTTTAAAGGCTTAACCCCTAATAGTATTAATGACCTCCAAGCCCTCCATCAATCATTCCTAAACAAGTGGGAAGTTAGAAAGAACCCTCTCCAAATACTTTCAGATTATAAAAATCTCAAAAGAAACACTAGGGAAAGTGTTCAAAATTATTTCACTAGGTTCAATAGTGTGTATAATGCACTGCCCCCAAACTTGAAACCTCCACAAGGCTCAGCCTTGGCCAAATTTCCTAAAGGATTTGATCCTGAAATGGCCTATCAGCTAAGAGAAAGAGACCCTTTGACCCTAGAAGACATGCAAAAGGGAGCTCTTGCTATGGAAGTAAATCTAATTTATAAAAGAGTTAGGATGAGGAATGAGAAGAAAGTATCATTCAGGGAGGAAACTACACCTTCCACATCTAGTTCAAAAATGGAGAGAATGATGGAGGAAATGATGAAAAATATGAGCATACTTGAGAGAGCGCAAACTAGAGAAAACCAATCAGCTCCCCAAAACAGAAATCAATCTCAAAGTCTAAATCAGAACTTCAGGAGAAACCAACCTCAAAATAGACCAAGAGACTCTGATTAGGAGATTATGCCTCCGTTAGTGTCAGTATAGTCATACTGCCATCGGTGATCAAAACTGCTCTTTTGCATTTTCATATTAGGTGTCTCATACCGAATCAAATTTCACCATTCTGCTAGGTCATGGATTCATCGATGGTAGTAATTTTTATCAGTTTTCCCTCATGAGGTACTTGCTGATTCTCCTCCCTATGGTCTTCAGTCATTATTCACTTCATTCTCAAAATCATATCAGTAGGTCATAGGATGGGTCTCATTAGTATCTAAGGTCTCATCACGGCCAAATTAATGAGTCAAATGTCAATAAATATCAGCAAGGTCATGAGGAAAGTTAGTAAATGCAAAATCATAGTGCTAGGAAGATCAGAGATATCATTTATTCAGTTTGATGTACCTTTCACCTCAAAACCATGTTTTGAGGTGAAAACATAATACTTTGCCTTTCAGTCACAATTCAGAAGTTGTTATCTCCACAAAGTGATGTCCCTGCCTTCAGAGAAGTTATTCTGTAGCATGTTCTGTGCCAGAGCACCTTCAAAGTAGATTCATCAGAAAAAGCCCGGAAAGAGCTTTCCAACGATATACTACACTCTCAAAACTGACTTTTGGATTGAATTTTATGCTTAAGTGAATTAAAAGCCCTCTATTCCCTAAGCCCCCCATATTTCCCATGTTTCCCTTTTAACTTTATGTTCAATTCCCTTTAAGAACTACTTTTCTCCCCTTTCCAATTATAAAATCGCATTATAAAACTTTGAATGCATATGTGATTTAATTAAAACCACTTCCCCTTTTCCATACCCATAGACTTTATAGCAAAGTTATGTCATATTATAACCCCCCCGCCGTATAAACCACTTCCCCACCACGCATATAATAGAAACTTTATAATATAAAGTTTAAAGTCCTTTGTTATAAATTGCAATCGCAAAAAATGTTCAATCACAAAATTTATATGAAGAGTTCTGATCAGTTCATCGCAAACACTTGTGATGCGATTGATCGCACTTAAATCTGATTATCGCAATCACAACTTACCTCTGATCCGCCGATCGCACCATCGCTCCGATTGACTCAATCGCAAGTCCCTTCCCCGATCCTCTGATTGCGACTCCCGATTCCCATCCGACCATTGATTACCCCCACCGATCGAATGACCCACAATGAATCGCATCCCCTCCTCCAATCTCATCGCAAATCCCTTATGGTCCCTTGCGATTGCGATTACTCCCTGCTCCCGATCTCCGATTGCGATTGACCTGCCAGTCCCACCACTTAAATCTTCCGCCCATCCATATAATAAAAGTCCTTTTCCTTTGTAATCTGAAAGCTTTGATTATATTTATTTATACAAAGGCTTTTCCCATCCAATCAGATCGAAAGTTTTATTTCATATAGATTGCTCCCCTCCCCGACTCCGATTTCTGATTGCGATTATATAATATCACTTCGCCTGCTCCCCGATCTTGATTCCGATTGGGATGAACATATTATAATATTTTTATTCATATTAATATGTTTCATTATATTAAACATGTTTTTCCGCTCCCGCTCCATTCCGATTGTGATTACACTGTTTATTTCACATATGATATCCCTCCGCCCGGCTCACTTCGATTGCGATTTATGTGGTTATCGCCTCCATTTCCCTTCCCTTTTCCCATTTAAAATGCATTTTTCCCTTCACGAAAAGGATAAATTCATTTTTTCAGCGTTCTATTAAAAGCCAGAGAATAAAGAACTAATGGAAAGTGAAACGTCAGAGGCCGAGAAACAAAATTGTAATAGTCACATCTTCAATAATGATTCGAAAGGATCCACGCTACAGGTTTCACTTCCTCATTGGATATCTGAAAATTTCAAATGAAATAATGTAACGCAGCTCTCCCTTTACTGAGAGACTTTTGGCTTTTGGCCTTCCATATTCAGTTGTGATTCCTCCTCTTCCCATCGATTTGTATTCCTCCAAATCTGTCTATTTATTGTAAATGCAAATCATTTCAAGGGGTCTAAAAAATCTGAGGTCTGAAAACTCAGAAGTAGGGGAATATTGTGGCAGTGAGCTTTGCACTCCATTGCATAGTTTGGCAGGGAATTAAATAAAGTGATGCAGCTCTGATTTATGAGATTCATGTGGTATGAGTTTTAGCATATGTCTCTCCTTTATGTTTCATATGTACATTTTTATGTTCCATCATTCATTCACAAACGTTTCCAGTTGAATGTTTTCAAGTCAGAAAGGTAGAATCCATTCTTATATGCTCTACCTTGGGGAATCATTCATACTCTGTGTGTTTTCTTCTGTTTGAAGAGGATTCATTTATTATGCCCTTTTCAGCATTGTCAACAGACTTTCCACTCCATCTTATTTCAACTTGATTGCTAAATATCCTGCCTATCTTGCCCCATGAAATACTTTGTATCCTGATTTAATTCCTCAGCTCATGGTGTCCTTTTTTCCCATACATCCCTAAAAATTCAGTCATTTATTAAAATCCATTTTCCCATTTATACATCTAGCCTAAAATCAGTTCTTTATTATTTTATTGAGTATCTATTATACGGAGAGAGCCCTCTCCTGTCCTTGTAGGGCTAGCTACAACGCTGAGCGTGGTTTAGTTGTTACTCTGATTTGCCTTTTTCAGCCTGAGGTTCAGATTGGGTGCTAACATCTCTGGCAACCATACTAGGGAACATTTACAAACTTTTTTCATAGAAGATTTATCACCCCAGTAATATGTTTCTTGTAAAGTCTCGATGATGATATTTCAGAGTTTTTTAGGTTGATATAAATATTGTACAGTAGTAAGTTGACCACACTAGCTTCAAGAAGATATACAAGGGCTAATCCTAACCCAAACCCTCCCCCTGTGTTTGAAAATCCAAATCTTATCCCAAGAATAGTCAGAAGACAGGAGGTATCACTAAGTCCTACACCTATTTCCAGGTCCCACACTTGGCCCAGTGAGTGGTTTTTTGTAGAAGAGCTTTCTTTTGACGAGAGTTTTGAGCTCTCTTTGTTTAGAAGTAAGTCTAAAACTTCACTCGAAGACACAGTTTTAGATTCAGAATTCCTTGTGGATATTGAAGTTCAAAGAGCGAATTCCTCCATTGATGACTACATTTTGAATTCTCCTCAGTCCATCACTGAAACTTATATTCCTGAGCCTTCAGAATCATCAGGAGAAGCATTGCCCCCTCATAATTCATCAGCATCCCCTTCAGTCAACTCCCAGTTATCCTCTCCTCCAACAACACCTCCTCCGAATCCTGCAAATCCTGTTGTAAACCCACCCAGAGTCATGGTTGCCCGGTATGCACCCTTGGTTTTACCTTAGGTTATCAATGATATGACTGCTGACTATCAGAGTAAAATTACTATCTTTGATGCCACTCAGGGCATTACAGCCCAACAACATGTTGACAAGATGAATGAATTTTTTGACTTGCATGAAGTAGAAGAAGAGAATGTAGCTACCAGGTTGTTTGTCCAAAGCTTCAGAGGTGAAGTTAGAAAGTGGTTCACAGCTTTACTAGCTGGCTCAATTCATACTTTACAGGAGTTACACACATAGTTCTTAGACCGGTGGGAGGTGAAAAGGAATCCACACCAAATTATGTCTGAATATGAGAATATTAAAAGAAATGTGGGTGAAACTGTGCAATACTATTGTTTAAGATTCAATGTTGTATACAATGCTATTCCGGCTAACCTCAAACCTCCTGTGGATTTAGCTATGCTGAGGTTTCCAAATGGTTTTGATGCTAATATGGCATATCAACTGCATGAAAGAGATCCATCGTCACTTGAAGAAATGTAGAGGATATCAGTAAGCATTGAAGCTAATTTGCTGGCTAGAAGAGCTCGAGCAAGAGTTGAAAATAAAATCGTGGTGAAAGAGGAAGCCTCCCCTTTGGACAGCAAAATGGACACATTGATTCGTAAAATGGAAAATATGGTTGATTGATTAACGATTTCGGACAGACCTGAACCCCAAATAAGAAATACGAATTTTAGAGGACAACAACAGTCGCAATTCAGAATTATACAGAGAGAACAGAGGGCGTAGGACCAAGCGACACCACAACAGCAGATAAAAATGCCTTTGCAGCAGAACTACGTGCAAGGGACTGACTCAGATGAAGATGGTCCTCTGTTTGAAACCAATCATTTTTTCACAGCTGACGATGCACCCATTTTCCTCACAGAAGATGAAGAATACACAGTGGCGACTCCAGACATTCAAGCGGACGAATATTTCATTTTGGAAAATGAAGTAGTGTTAGAAGAAGAATATGATGACTACTAGAGAGGGTATATGAACGCTTTATCAGCCCAGCAAAGTCGGTATTACCTGAGGAATAGAAACGTCACAATCAGTCCCATTCAAAAGAGAAAAGAACTCCAAATGAAGGACGAGGCACAGAAGAAAGGAAAAGAGTCGGCCAATCCTTCATCCAGCAAAGCACCCACAACTAATAACACAACAAATAAAAAGGGCCAACAGAGCATAGCGAAGGAGCAAACAGAGAAGAAAGACCCTCCCATTAAAGAGGTAGAAAACGCTCCTTCCTTTAATTTAGAAAATGAAATTTCCAAACTCAAAGTGTCAGTGCCCCTGACTGAGTTGGTGAAGAATAGTGTATATAAAAGGCAGGTGTCTAAAGTCTTGCAAATTGACCCTCTTTCTGATATGGTTAATGTGGAGGATGACTACCCTGAACTTATTTTTGGTCCAGCCACACAAGAGTCTGAAGAAAATGAAGTTCCCCCCTTTTACTTCAGTCTTAGGTTACATGAGTTTATCTTGCATAATGCCATGTTAGACTCCGGGGCCTCCCATAATTTAATGCCCAAAGCTGTCATGGAGAAGTTAGGCCTTGATGTTACTAGAAAATACCATGATTTGTACTCTTTTGATTCAAGTAGGGTCCACTTTATTGGTCTCATCAAAGATTTAGTAGTGTCTTTAGATCAAATCCCAGCCAAAAATGTCTTGATGGATGTAGTTGTTGCTGATGTCCCACCACGATTTGGAATGCTTCTATCTAGGTCTTCGGGTCAAAACTCAAGGGAACCATACAGCTTGATTTCTCCTATGCCACAATCCCTCTATTTGACCAATTGAGAAAGTTATATAGGGAAAAGAAAATGAAATATATGATTACTAGCAAAGACAAGCCAGTAAACCATCCCATCAATGCAGTCCACATAGATTTAGAATATTTTGTCTTATATTCAGATGGTGGTTTAAATGATGAGGATGTTTAGTTGGTACAAGTAGAGGAGATACTCGTGATTTCAGAAAATTTCAGAGAAGTCCTCAAACAAGAAAGGGACAAAGCAGCAAACACTTCTGAGCCTCTTGCCTGCCAGCATCAAAGGGATATTGAACAACTAGAAATTAGCCAAGGCAAAGAAGAGAAAGAGACAAATTTCCAGCATCTTCAAGAAGAAGAAGAAGGCATGTGGAGTATGGATTTTGATGGAGTTGTTGGTAAGGATGGAGCTGGCATTGGAATATGGATTTAGAGCCCTATTTTCCAGCCTGAAAGAGTCCCTAGTAATGTTGGAGTATGTGCTTATAAGTTGGCTTTTGACTGCTCTAACAATGAAGCAGAGTATGAAGCTCTGATTGCAGGCCTCAAAATATTGAAGAAGTTGAAGGCGAAAAGGATTTCTATATATGGTGACTCTGAGCTAATAATCAAGCAGGTGAAGGGAGAATACCAAGCTAAACATCCAAGACTGAGGGCATATAGAAATGCAGTTCTAGACATTTTGAAGACATTCCCAGAGTACACTTTGACAGCAGTACCCAGGATGAAGAATCTTATTTTTGATTCTCTTGCCATGACTGCAAGTAACTTGAAGATTCCGATGAACTCCAACAACAAATTTGAGATCTATGTCAAACATAGGCCTACTGTTCTGGACAATTTAAGGTATTGGCAAGTATTTTGGGATGATAATGAGATCAATGCATTTTTATAGGGTGATGGAAAATTCAAGGACACTCCCATAGAAGGCGAGTATGCGGTTAATGATCAAGAAATGGAAACAAACCAGATGGACATATTGCAGCTGAAAGATAATGTAATTCCCAGAGGTCTCATACCTCTAGAGGAGCTGTTTGATCACGATGATGTGGCAAAGAAGCCAAGCTTGGTGCCCACAAAGAAAGGAGTTGAAGATGTGAATCTTGGAACACCTGATCAGCCCAAGTTCATGAAATTGTCAAAGACATTGTCCCCTGAAGCAAAGGAAAAGTATGTGAAATTGTTGTCTGAATTTTATAATGTATTTGCATGGGATTATTCAGACTTGAAGGTGTATGATAAGAACATAATCCAGCATACTATTCCTATCAATCCGGATCAAAATCCATTCAGACAAAAGCTGAGAAGAATCAATCCGAAGCTGCTACCATCCATCGAAAAAGAGGTAAACAGATTGTACAAAGCTGGTATCATAGTCCCCATTAGATTTTCTGACTGCATTTCAAATTTGGTCCCAGTACGTAAGAAGACTAGAGAAATAAGGTTGTGTATAGATTTTGGGAACTTGAATAAGGCTTCCTTAAAGGATAATTATCCACTTCCAAAAATGGACCATATTTTGCAAAGAGTAGTTGGAGCATCCAGGATGTCACTACTTGATGGCTACTCAGGCTACAACCAAATCTTGGTGCATGAAAAAGACCAAGATAAAAATTCCTTCACAACACCCTGGGGAACCTTCCAGTACGCCAAAATTCCTTTTGGACTGAAGAATGCAGGAGCTACTTTCCATCATGCAATGGAAATCACTTTTGCTAATGAAAAGGATGTTTTTTTGGTTGTTTATTTGGATGATTTGACAGTGTTTTCAGGATCAGATGATGAGCATTTGCACCATTTGAGAGTTTTTTTTCAGCAATGCAAAAATTTTTGAATTTCTCTCAATCCCAAGAAGTGTCTCTTTTCCATGGACGAAGGCAATCTGTTGGGGTATAAAATCTCCAAATATGGTATTCACATCGATCCAACTAGAGTGGAGGCAATTCAGCTCATAGACCTGCCACGAAATAAGAAGGAGATCCAAGCTTTCAATGGTAAGATGAACTTCTTACGTCGATTTATACCCAATCTGGCTGAACATTTGAGGGAAATGATCAATATGTTGAAAAATGACAGCACTGTTAGATGGAGCGAGGAGGCTATCAAATCATTCAATCTGGTAAAGTTTTCTTTTTCCAATGCCCCAGTTTTGATCAGTCCCGACTACACTCAAGACTTCATCATATTTTCGTTTGCATTGGTAAATACTTTAGCTGTTGTTTTAATGCAAAAGAGAGACGAGATCGAAAAGCCAATTCCCTTCTTTAGTAGAACTATTAGAGATGCCGCTTTGAGGTATAATATTATTGAAAAGCAGACATTGGCTCTTATCAAGGCATTGAAGGACTTCAGGGTTTATATTCTTCACTCACATACTATAGCTTATGTCCCTAACGTAGATGTCAAGGATGTGTTGATGCAAACTGATCCAGAAGGTTGGAGAGATAAGTGGATAGCAGCTATGTTGGAGTACGATATGGAGATCAAGCCCAAGAAGTTGATCAAAGGCCAAGGCTTGGCGAAACTGATGGCCCAATCAAATCTACGTGTTTTAGATATAAACCTCATAACAACAGTGGCAGAAGATGAAGATGAAGGTTTGCTGGTTCTGATTGCAGATATTTTTCTACAGTCCTCGTGGTATTCTGATATTGTCTATGTCCTTCAGCACTTTTCATCTCCTACAGGCATGTCTAAGAGTAAAGGTAGATCCCTGAAGCTAAAATATGCAAAATACTGCATTTTAGACAACGCTCTATTTTGGAAAGATCTAGGAGGCATTCTGCTCAATTTTTTGGTTGAAGAAGAAGCGCAGAAGGTAATGCACGAGTTTCATAAAGGTGACTGTGGCGGTCACTTGTTTTGGAAGACTACAGCTAACAAGGTATTGAGAGCAGGATATTATTGGCCCACATTATTCTTTGATTTATATAAGACAATGATGAAATTTCATGAATGCCAAATCTTCCAAGGGAAGAAGAAATTGCTTCCACTCCCTTTGAAACCAGTTTCAGTGAACACACCCTTTCAGCAATGGGGGCTCGATTTCATAGAAGAAATTCACCCCGCGTCCTCAGCACAACACCGATAGATATTGACAAGGACAGATTAATTTACGAAATGGATCAAGGCCATCCCAGCCAGGCAAGCAACAGACACGGTAATCATTCAATTCCTGGAATCAAATATTTTATCTCGTTTTGGCTGCCCATGCAAAATCGTAACAGACAACGCAACAGCGTTCAGATCAAAGAAAATGATTGATTTTTGTGACAAATACAACATCATGCTGGGCCATTCAACAACGTATTATCCACAAGGCAACGGCCTGGCTGAGTCATCTAACAAATCATTGGTAAATATAATTAAGAAAATGCTGGAGGCAAACAAAAGAAACTGGCACCGAAAGCTCATCAACGCATTGTGGGCAGACAGAGTTAGCAGTAAAAGATCAATAGGTATGTCACCATTTGAGCTAGTTTATGGTACTGATGCTATCTTTCCTACATCCCTTACAGTCCCAGTTATGAGATTATTACAAGAAGTTGGCAGTGAGGACAATGACAATCAACGAAGGATCAATCAGATGATCCACCTTCAACAAACAAGAGAGGAAGTGTCACAGAATGCTATTTAGCTGCAGGAGAAGATTAAAAAGATCTATGACAAGAAGACAAAAGAAGAAAAGTTTCAGTTGGATGATATAGTGTTGAAATGGGATGCCAGAAATGAAGACAAGGGGAAGCATGGTAAGTTCGACAATCTGTGGAAAGGACCATACAAGATCTCAGCATACAGAGGATAGAACGCCTTCTTGCTTTCAGAAATGGATGGCCAAGATTGCCCTAGAGGAGCAGTAAATGGTAGGCTTTTGAAGCACTACCATTGTTGAAAACAAAGGATCAGAAATCTATGTCATCACCATTGTATATACCATGTTATGTTTATCAGAGTTCAGAGTACACAATCATTGAAGTTTGGGGCTTGAGGTGAAGGCTATAAAGCTTGGATGATATGTGTATGGTACGGGTTTATTTCAGTCCTCAGTTTTAGTCTTGAGTCAGTGTTAGTCTGCATTGTGTCAGTTTTTCATTATTTTTGACTCCATGCCCTATGGATAAGGCTACTTGGTCTACGGTGTTCTTGGCACCTCCAAGGAGCTACCATCCCCATTGGAGCCAATGTTAGTGTCAGTCTAGTCGTACTTCCATTAGTGATCAAAAGTGCTCTTTTACATTTTCATATTAGGTGTCTCATACTGAATAAATTTCACCATTCCGCTAGGTCATGGATTCATTGATGGTAGTAATTTTTATCAGTTTTCCCTCATGAGGTAGTTGCTGACTTTCCTCCATATGGTCTTCAGTCATTAGTCACTTTCATTCTCAAAATCATATCAGTAGGTCATAGGATGGGTCTCATTAGTCTCTAAGGTCTCACCATGGTCAAATTAATGAGTCAAGTGCCAATAAAGATCGGCAAGGTCATGAGGAAGTCAATAAACTCAAAATTATAGCACCAGGAGGATCAGAGATATCATTCATTCAGTTTGATGTAATTTTCACCTCAGAACCATGTTTTGAGGTGAAAACATAATACTTTGCCTTTCAGTCACAATTCAGAAGCTATTATCTCCACAAAGCGATGTCCCTACCTTCAAAGAAGTTTTCCATAGCATGTTCAGTGCCAGAGCATCTTCAAAGCAGATCCATTAGAAAGAACCCGGAAAAAGCTTTCCAACGGTATACTACACTCTCAAAACTGACTTCTGGATTTAATTTTATGCTTAAGTGAAGTAAAAGCCCTCTATTCCCTAAGCCCCCCATATTTCCCATGTTTCCCTTTTAACTTTATGTTCAATTCCCTTTAAGAACCCCTTTTCTCCCCTTTCCGATTATAAAATCGCATTATAAAACTTTGAATACATATGCGATTTAATTAAAACCACTTTCCCTTTTCCATACCCATAGACTTTATAGCAAAGTTATATCATATTATAACCCCCCCGTCATATAAACCACTTCCCCACCACGCATATAATAGAAACTTTATAATATAAAGTTTAAAGTTCTTTGTTATAAATCACAATTGCAAAAAATTTTCAATCGCAACATTTATATGAAGAGTTCCGATCAGTTCATCGCAAACACTTGTTATGCGATTGATCGCACTTAACTCCGATCATCGCAATCGCAACTTACCTCTGATCGCACCATTGCTTCGATTGACTCAATCGCAAGTCCCTTCCCCGATCCTCCGATTCCGACTCCTGATTCCCATCCGACCATTGATTACCCCCGCCGATCGGAGGGCCCACAATGAATCGCATCCCCTCCTCTGATCGCATCGCAAATCCCTTATGCTCCGTTGCGATTACAATTACTCCCCGCTCCTGATCTCTGATTGCGATTGACCTGCCGGTCCCACCACTTAAATCTTCCACCCATCCATATAATAAAAGGCCTTTTCCTTTGTAATCCGAAAGCTTTGATTATATTTATTTATATAAAGGCTTTTCCCATCCAATCGCATTGGAAATTTTATTTCATATATATTTCTCCCCTCCCCGACTCCGATTTCTGATTGCGATTATATAATATCACTCCGCCTGCTCCCTGATCTCGATTCCGATTGCGATGAACATATTATAATACGTTTATTCATATTAATATGTTTCATTATATTAAACATGTTTTTCCGCTCCCGCTCCATTCCGATTGTGATTACACTGTTTGTTTCATATATGATATCCCTCCGCCCGGCTCACTGCGATTGCGATTTATGTGGTTTCCGCCTCCATTTCCCTTCCCTTTTCCCATTTAAAATTCATTTTTCCCTTCACAAAAAGCATAAATTCATTTTGTCAGCGTTCTATCAAAAGCCAGAGAATAAAGAACTAATGGAAAGCGAAACGTCAGAGGCCGAGAAACAAAATTGTAATAGTCACATCTTCAGTAATGATTCGAAAGGATCCACGCTACAAGTTTCACCTCCTCATTGGATATCCGAAAATTTCAAATGAAATAATGTAACGCAGCTCTCCCTTTACCGAGAGACTGTTGGCTTTTGGGCCTTCCATCTTCAGTTGTGATTCCTCCTCTTCCCATCGATTTGTATTCCTACAAATCTGTCTATTTATTGTAAATTCTAATTATTTTCAAAAGGCTAGAAAGTGTGAGGTCTGAAAACTCAGAAGAAGGGGAATAGTGTGGCAGTGAGCTCTACGCTCCATTGTACAGTTTTGGCAGGGAATTAATAAAGTGATGCAGCTCTGATTTGTGGGATTCATGTGGTATAAGTTTTAGCATATGTCTATTATTTTTGTTTCATATGTACATTGTTATGTTGCAACATTCATTCATAAACATTTCCAGTTGAATGTTTTCAAGTTAGAAAGGTAGAATCCATTTTATATGCTCTGCCTTGGGAAATCATTCATGCTTTGTGTGTTTTCTTCTGTCTAAAAAGGATTCATTTATTATGCCCTTTTCAGCTTTCTCAACAATCTTTCCACTCCATCTTATTTCAACTTTGATTGCTAAACCTCCTGCCTATCTTGCCCCATGAAATACTCTGTGTCCTTGATTTAACTCCTCGCTTCATACTGTCCTTTTTCCCATACATCCCTGAAAATTCAGTCATTTATCAAAACCCCTTTCACATTTATTACCTAGCCTAAAATCAGTTAATTATTGCTATTAAAGACATATTTTATATTCTTCTTCTGGTCTTTGGCTAGCTACAAGTTCCACATGTAGCCTTTGCTGTTACCCCCATTTTCCTTTTTCAGCTCTAGCCTGACATTTGGGTGCCAACACCTCGTATTTTAAAAAACACACAACAGACCAATTCTGGACCAGGGGGAAGATCCTAACTGTTTTATATATCGTACGTGCAGAGGCAAGGCAGAAAAGTAGCCAGAACCCCAGTGCTTGCCAATGATTATTGGGACATGCTTATGGTTAACAGCTCTGGGTGCTGGAGTTGGGTTTTGTTCACTTTGGGTCATGACCAAACAAATCGACAGCATTTGATGAGAAAGAGGAACAGAATGTACGATCAAAAGGAGACCCAGAGGTAGGTGAAGACCGCTGGGATTTTTACAGATCGGTCACAGATGGGTTCATGAGTGATAATTTGGGGGAAAACATATAAAGGGAGATGTATTTTTTCATGGGCACAAGGGCGGCAGGAAGAGGAGTCAGAGACAGTAGGGCCATGCCCTACGACGAGGAACGCAAGAGAGGAGAAAGGGGGAGAGAAAGAGGCGAGAGGGGAGGGATGAGAGAGGTGATTAGTGCTGCCGGATCAAAAAAGACCCACGCGAGATCTCAGCAGAGCATTGATATCCACGTATTGCCTGCAAAGGAAGATGTGGATGAAGAGGAAATGTCGGCGTGCGGAGTTAAGGCCTTCTGTCGGGAGCAAGGCTGGGCGAACAGCAGGAGCTGCTTAAGCCCTTTGTAATAAAGCCCCGTAAGTATATAAAAAAGGGGAGCTTTTAGGCAAAAAGAAGGTTTTTTAGGGGTTTTTTGAGGTTCCGTAGGTAAATGGGGGTTTTTTAACCATGTTAAAAAATACTTTATGAGTTTAAAAGGGGATTTGAAGTATTTATAAAATGAGGGAAATGAAGGTGAGCAAAAGGGGTTTTTTTTCTAAAGGAAATGATGATGAAAAGGGGCAAAAAATGAGTGAAAATAGTTTAACAACATGGAGCACACTAAAAGCATTTTTTGATATTTCATATACTGTGAATTTAACAGAATAAAGACGTGGCAAACATGAACAAAACTTAAGAAATGAAAAGAAAGGCAGTCATGATTGAAGATTAACCTTGTTATGGATATAAAGGAGTCTTCAAGAAGTCACAAGTTTGCACAGATATTTGTTTCTCGGGGTACTAAAGACCTATTTTAGCCACAATTTACAGTGCTGTAAATTTTCATTTATGGCGAACAATCTATTCCATCTTTACCTCTTCTCAGTATCGAAAATGCTTCTCTTTCTATTTCACCAGTATTCATTCCTCTCATTCTAGGTGAACAGACAAGAAAGAAATCATGCCTCTTGAACATATCAACCTTTTCAACCTTGTCTACCTTTGCTAGTATTTAGCCATACCTTCGGTTATAGTGAATATAAGATCTGATGAGATGATAAACTTAATTATCAACAAGGTCAATTGCTAGTTTTATAGATAAGTTCTTTGATGAAGCAGAGAACAACAACCTATGGAATAATGGAATCTTTCACATTACATCTTCCCTATAACCCATAGCTATCTCCACAATAGGAAATTCTCAAACACCGTGACATTAAATGAGCTGTACAATGAACCTTAGATTATGTCTATGCATCAAGTTCATCCATTCAAGGAAGAGACACAGTGCCCCAATTGCTGACAGTAATGTATCCCTTTTCATATGATGTCCTTATAGGACGATTTCTCCATGATTATATTTTGTTAGTGTGCCAAACCGGGAAGTCATGACTCCACTGCAATGTAATTCTGCCGCAAAACTTCTTCATATCCACCATCTACCTTCCCAGCATAGCATATTTTCACTACCCTTGTTAATATTTGTTGTAATAACAGATTAGTGGACAGATGAAGCCATAATTTGTGCTTTCACCAGCCTTTCAAGGATGTACAAGCTCATTGTTATGTTAGACTATGTCAGCTTCTCACACAATCCATGACTGCCTAATTTCAATAGTAGATTAAATAATTTCCTGTTAAAACATCTTTTATTTTCTGCTTAAACCTTAGCAGTCTTAATTTGACATGATAAAGCAAAGGTGAAGACCAAACTCAACTGCTATTTTTTAGACAACTCTTCATTACAAAAGAGAAGATTTTCATGCTACAAGATCTTTAAGACCTATTTTTCACCCAGAAATCAGTTCACTCAAAGAGCACCATAGAACCCTTCAAAGGTCAAGGAGGGCACCAAGAAAGTTTAAGTGCAGCTGACAAGAGACATGCCAGGATAACAGACCATATTCTACCAAACTATACTTTGGAGAGATTATGGTTTGTGGAAGTGAGTTGCCCCCCATAAACTACCTGCAAACACTTCCACAGGATATTTCTATATACCACAAATGATAAATGATAATGATGTTCATTTTTTTCTTACAAAGAAGAAGTCATAATTCATAAGATCAAATCCCCAACCACTCATTCATCTCAGCTTTCCCGCAGGCAGAGGGGGAGAGTGCGATAAAACACCAAAGTGGGAATTCACTGGCTACCACCGGGTCCTACATCCACCACTTCATCTAAGAAGAGAATGGAAAACAAGTTCACACCCTACATTCTATACCTCACACCGGGAGAGGAAGGCATGGAACTAAGAAAGAATGGGTACAGACACTCAGAGGCTTAAGAGCAAGTCATCTTCACTAGAATGCCACCAACTCCACAAGAGAGGAAGGGAGGTTCAATACATAAAGAAAGATCCTAAAAGAAGGAAGAGAAAGAGATATCAGTGATAGATAAAAACAGACAGACATTCTGATTCTCCACTGCCAGAGTTCAAAATGAAATATACAGTAGTTACAGTTTATAAGACATAGAGCCCATTTCAAGGAAATGAGAAAAACAAAAATTTCCATCGACAATTTGGGGACTCACCAAGTTCATCTTTGTGCAGTGAACATCGGGTCTTTCTCCACATCCTTGCCAGCCATGTCATTCCAACAAGAGAATGTGCAAATCAAGACACCATCTCCACTACGTAACAAAAGGAGGAAGACATCTATGACACATTTATAGATCAAGAGAAGAACAGTGTTCTCAAGACCAACACTTATAATCAATTTTTGAAAAACAAACAAATCTTGACAGAACCTACCAACCTTGACTTCCTAGCGAAGAATGAGGACAACTTGGAGGCACAAGTTCTCAACCCAAAGCTTACCACTAAGGAAGAAATATTTTATTTGATGCAAAAGAAAATCCACCTAAATAGACCAAACATTGACAAGGTCAAGACCAGAACATCCGCCACCCAATCTGGTCATATCCATGAGCTTCATAAAACTACATCAATGCACAAATACAATTAAAAGTTCGAAAAGTTGTCTCCACCATGTACAAAGATTCATAAAATTTGATACTTAGGTGACAAGGAACTTTAGTACAATCCATCAAACATAGCAATACAAACCCATGTGAGGAATAATGAAGACATGGCTTTTTAGGAGGCAGCCAGATGCCAAGAATAAGACCTCATGCCCAAGGAGACAGAAGAAAGTGAACACAAAAAGGCAGAAATGTCGTAATTAATTGTTGAACAAACAAAGAAGTCAAGAAATGGAGGATGAGATTAAAAAATTAGTCAAGAAAGATAGTAAAAGAAATAAGGGACATAAAGAAGGGAGAAAGAAGAAACAGTCATGACAATCTCATCCATACTGTTGACCCTGTTAGCTCACAAATATCCACAGAGCACTGGGGAAAAGACCAAGTGCTTAGCCAAGGTGATTGAGAAATGATGTTTTAGTGAGCCAGACTGTGTTGTTGTGGAATCGAACTCAATGACTCGTCGAGCAACTCAAAGCAAGACTCATATGCTGAAAGCAGACAGACAAAAACAGAAATTAGAGCCAGTGTTCTCTGTGAGTCCTCAATTAATGGATAGAAGAGGAAAAAAATTATATGGTTGATATAATGATCAGAACATATATGACCTCAATCTTGGGTATTTTTTAACAAAGGGATATAATTGAGGTAGTGAAGGTTTTCATTGAACAAATGAGGAACTTAAGATAGGCCCCGTATTACCAAATATCATCGTGTTCCTGGACTCAAGAGCAACCATGAATTGGAGCAACTAGAAGTGGATGACAAAACAACTCTGCTTCTCGAAGTTAAAGGAAAGTAATAAGAAGAAGATTTTTACTGCACATGAAAGAGTGATGCCACTGCCCAAGGAGATTGGGGTGAGGTGTTTTTCAACATGATTGAGCCACTAAACAAAAGAGGTTTTCCTTTCCTGCTTGTTATCATTAATAAAATGGCAGTTCATAAGAACCATTATGGAAGAGGTTGACAAACATCTCTTAAGACACACTGTGCTAACAATATGAAGAACACTATGATCGTAGTGGGGCATTCCCATGAAGTCATTAGCAAATAAATGTTCACATGTATTTAGTGAAACTTCATTTTTCATGAAACCCACATTCAGAAAGCACACCGAGACTAATGAAGTCTGAAAGAAAGTTGAACTGACTGATTCCATTTCCGGAGAGACAGAAATTGCAGGCTCTGTGAAGGATGACAATCTCCGGGCTTCAAAGATGCAGCTAGTCAAAGGAATCAAGCCGTTGTCATCAGCATCCTGTATCAAACCGCTGCACAAAAGACCACACGACAACAGACAACATCACAAGATGCCATGGTGGCACTGCCAAGAGACTACAATAAAGGACACCCCACTTACCGTATATTTGTTCAGCGCTACAACGCGCCTGTCAGCAGATGCGCAGTACCTATTTTCGGGCTTACTTCCTATAGCAATGAATGATTTTCTATAACGGCAAGTCATGCGGCAACAGTTTAAATTCAAGCCGTGATGCAATTTAATTTTTCCACCCAGAAAGGCTCAATCCAAATAATAAAACTTTTTCAAGAAACATTAACAATCAATAACCTGATTCATTCTGCAGATTGGAATGCAAAATTTACTCTTCACAGTCACCTTAAAAAGAGGGTGAGATCCGTGCAATAATGTCTCTACTACTAAACTCATTTATAGAATCATAAGTCGAAGGCTAATATTTCTTTCAAGACTACTTTACACAAACTTTCTATGAAAATGTTGTATAAGCAAAAGTGCAACAGGTTTGAGATTCAGTCTTTAGTTCTCCTGCAGGAACAAGGACGAAAAGTTTATTTAAAAATGGAGACTTCAGACTCTAAACACACCTAATGGTTAGACATTTCACTAGAAATTAGCCATGGAAGGTCATGGCAGCACCTTTCAAACAATGGGGAAGGAGTGTGATTACCAGAAAGAAACTATGAAATGGGTTTGGAAACACCAGAGGCAATTATATATATCATCAAGGAACAATATGAATTTTCTACACAGGAATACAAGATTTTGACCCAAAAATGCATAGGATCAAGGATTCATAGAAATACAATGTGACGTGTTTTATATGTTATCTTAGGGTCAGCAGGCATATTCTAAATTTTGTATTTTGAAATAAACAATGTAGTTTGTTGCTATTTTCTTGCCTAGGTTGTACCCTGGCCCCCATGACTACTGTATCTAGACCACCAAGTGAGATGATTATTAAAAAAGAATGACAACATAGGTATATGAACACACAAACCACCATATACTCATTTACATTTTTGCAGCATGAAAGACAGAATTTAATGAAGAACTTTTATATATGTACTACAAAATAACAAAATAATACTAGAACTGCAATGAGAAATAACGCTATTTTTAGGATGGCCTCAACGCTGAAAATTGAAAAACTAGATTCTATGTGAATACATATGGATAAAAAATAAGATCTATTATAGATCTAGTTATATAGTTCTCTTAATAAGATCCCATTGGATTACAGTATCACAATAAACTCAGACTAATTACAAGTTACAAGTATTTTTGTTATAGTACACAAGAATTGTATAAAATTTATTTATGAACATCAGATTCATGGATATGGATCACAATAGCAATCCTACCACTATGGAAAAGAAGCTCAACACCAAGACTTTTCCTTCAATTCGATATCAAACTATGGAGCAAGGAACCTCTTCAAAAATAAGCATGGTATATAGAGTCAGAAACCGGGTAGAAGTGATCCACTCAACAAAATACAAGGAAATGCATATCCTAAAACAAAAAGTGGTAATACTCTCCTGGAAGGTTAAAAATAAAGTCACACTCAAAGGAGGCTTCAACACAAGCTAGATCAAGTGATCTTTGTAATACTACTTTGTTTCAGAAACATACAAGAAACTAAAACTTCACAATAAATAAAATGCCCATGAAAGATAGAGTTTGGTCTCAAACCCAGATAGTACAATTTATAAAGAATTTCTCCAAATATCTTCATAAGAGATGAAACTTCTAAAACAGATAAATCAACTAATCTTCCACTAAATGAATACAGAATGGTATTTGTCTAAGCAGAAATAATTTAGAAATAGAATTCTACCAACAACCTTCATGCCTCTCTTTTATAAATAAGGAGAAAGCCCTTGCAAACCCCAACCACTTTGATTATTTACCCCTCTTCACATTAGAGGTTCTAGAACTGCGCCCCTTGGGAGATGTGTTAATCCAGATAGCGCAATGATTTCAACAAGGTATAATTCCACCCAGCCAAACCTCATTCACAATTCTTTATGATTATTTACATAGCTCAGATTATTTTGTTCACATGTGCATTGATTATATCTACATTTTTATAGAGTTTTCTGCTGTTCTCCTTTATTCATTTATTCATTAAATATAACAATCAAATTGAATGTTCCCCTAGCTGGTATTAGTATAAGCATTGGCGCCCCTCCACCCAAAAGGCTGCTGTCCTTTAAGTGTTCACATAAGGTAAGAGCTTTAATTATTCTCTTCATTGATGGAAGCATTTGGTGTGAACTAATTTCACGTATTTATGTTCAAGACAATAGACATTAAATTTCTCTCCAATACACATGATAAAAATAGTTCAACATTTTCCATGAGGTAAACCTATTTAAATGAATATGGGTGAAGTAATGTTTAAATATGAAGCATGTATCATAAGAGACAATTTATCTTTTTTTATAAGTGTGTGTGTGTGTGTGTGTGTGTGTGTGTGTGTGGCTATATGTATACTTGTTTATTTTTGCCTACACATACCCATAAATAATACCTACATATGTTTACATATATACAAATCACATGAGAGGTGTTTGGGTTGTACCTGAGGAGGTGGGCTACAATCCCTACAGGTACCAGCGCAGTTGTAATTTTGTTTTGAGATATTTGATGTGATAGGTAATCTTACCATTCTTGCTTATGGGTCACTTTGTTGCCATGAAAGTAGTTTCCTGGTATTAGTGCTTGGGAAGAACCCATCATAATAAATACACCTCTTTCTATAAATTAAACTAATGTTTGCGCTTAAATTTTTATTGGTTTCATCATTGCCATGAGATACATGCATATTACCTATTGGGAGAGCCATACCTGATATATGTAAGAGAATGTACAACCAGAAATAATTGGGGTTCCACAAGATTTTATTTTCTACCATTCAAAACTCAGCACCATGGGTTGTGCAGGTATTTTCCTCCTTCAAGAGCAGGAATAGCAGGTTAGTCTTAACTCATGAGTCCCTTGGTCGCCCAACTCTCATAACCGATGTACTCTGAGGCAAGCCATGGGCCTTCCAAACTGAAAAAGGATGGTGGCAAGATCTACTTTCTTCCTTCCAAGTGTATGAAAGACCATTCCAAATTCTAAAGAGCTTCATTGGCTATTTCCATTTTTAGCATGTTTCCATAATTTTTGGCTACATTATGTAGCTCTTTCACATCTGTCCATGGCTGTCAGCCAGCTCCCCAAGCTGACCTTATTAGCCCCAGCAATGAAATAGAACCCTTCTTTTTCGACTCCCTTGTATGCCAAACAAAGCTGCAGTTCTCCCTTAGCAATGTGCTATTGTGTATATGCCTCCTTCATTACATGCAAGAATAGAAATATATAGACTACCTGACATGATCAAAATAAGGAGAAAGGAAAGCACATTTTCCAAATGTCACATGAGTATGGGATAGCCTTTCACCATGCTCTCTCAACAATAGCTGTTGAACACACCCTCACCAAGATCCCCGCATCACAAAATGATCATGAGTACAAAGAACATATACATGTGAGATGCCCCACCAGCCATAGTGTAACCCGCCCCCACATACTACAACAGTCCTTCCAAGACAATGTTCATTCAAAGATATCTCAACATACAAATACATGCATACATGAGATAAAATTAAACAAAAGAAAATATGTTTTATATAGGACCCATCATGGTAATGTCCACCTTCTTCTAATGGCCACAACACCCATGGCTTTCTTTCAGCAATCATCATTAGCTTGGTTAAAATATATATAAATAGAATTTTGTATTTGATCCATGAACAGAAAATACCTTTTAATACCTATTTATCCTCACTATTCATTTAACCCAGAGTCACTTTTGCTTCAAGAGGTAAATTACCTCGAGGTTAATTTATCTTAAGAGAAAAAAGTATGAAGATGTGAATAAGGTAATAGAAAATTCAAAGGTAATAAATGCTTAAAATAAAACCTATTTAAGAAACATACAAGGTAAAGTCAAACCACGTAACCTCATGGACATTGATCGTGGTCACAAAGAGGCAACAACTCTTTCCTTGTAAGAAATTACAAGATTATTTTCAACTCAGACTGAAGAAAAGCCTATCTCGAGCAAATGGAAATCTTAAAGCAAATGAAACATACAAATTGTCAAAAGCACTAAAGGAAAGAAACAAAATGATCATCAACAAGAAGGTGAAATCGAATCTTCCATTCTGCTCAGCTAATTCAAAGCCAGAACCAGAACAACAAAATAATAAACAATAAAATGGAACAACAACATAAAAGAACAAAAATCAAATAATCTTCCATAATCATAAGAATTCAAATGCAATTATCACACAATGTAAATAAAACAATAGAATACAGTTTAGATTATTTGCATCAAAAAACAGTGCTTCTGCTCTAAACTGTCAAAAGAAAACATCGCCTGGCTAATGTATTTATAAATGGAATGAAAACGGCTTTCTTTATATTAAAATCTCAAATACAATTATTACCTACTTTCTTTGATCACAAGAGTCAGAATCATATACAAAATGAATACAATAATCATCTGTCTTCCATCCTCCCACTGTTTTTAATATACAATATATGTTCTCTCTTTATAATTCAATATATAAATTCAATAGAAACAGCACCTCCATAACAATATGATCAACCAGAAAATACATTTCCAACAAATTTTTAATAAGAGAAAGGCGAACTTGGCTTAGAATGTAGGGGATTTAGAGGACGGCCTAACAGTTAACCATAGCACCACTGAAGAACCCTGCGTATATCTGAATACGATGCTGAATTTATAAACTGCTTCCTTACTAAAGACTGGCCTGTTCGACAAACCCATGTCTTACTATCTATTCTTTCTATTTGTTTCAATTCAACCAAAAACTCACTATTCAACATTTCTAGTTGAATATTTCTATGCAGCCATTTGGAAATCAAATCTAACATGGAAATTATCTTTGGATATAAAATGGTGAATTATATTAATAAAATCTCAACATATAAACTATATAATAATAACCTATTTTATTAAAAAATAAATATATGAAATAATATTCATCCATAAGAGAAATCATTATAAATGGACTATGATAACAATAAATGATGTGATAAAATAAAGATAGGAAATCAATAGAAATAAGAACATAGTTACCACTGCTCAACATACCCTGTTAAACCTAATATTATACCGTATGCTCTTATGCAATCAGTAAATCAACATATTTATGTCCTCATGCAATCCAGAAACCCATGTGGTGAATTGTTAAAAATTGTTCTATCCCAAACTACAAATGATGCAGAACAATGCACAAGCTCTCAAACAATGAGCACCAATTGCAGAATTTTAGAGGAAGTTACATAACAATTTTTGAGTTGATGTTCAACCTGTAGGGGTACAAAGAAAATGTAATACGAAAACAACAAACTTCGTTAAACTATTTTCAAAAGCAGACTGCCCTGATGCATAGATCATGAGATATAAACACAAAATTATTTAGGGTGATAGTATGAATTTTCAAATTTCAGACAGAACTAATTATAAAAGAAATTGTCTGTGGTTTGTATTTTAATATATTCTCCATATCTAACTTATGAATTTAAATTATAGTCAGAAAATTAAGGCAAATTAATTTCACCTTGATAAAAATGAACTGTATTCCAATGAGAAAAGGAAACATCCATCCCCTGCAGGCATAAAGTAATCTCTCCAACCCAAGAATTATGTCCCTATACAAAGTAGAAAACAAAGAGAGGTGGTTGCTACAATTCATTGAATTCAGCTTTGTAAAACATGAATAAGAGAGGTTTAATGAATATCAATATTCATGGATGATAAAGAATATTACTGACATAGTCACAAGAAAAAAAATGAAGAAGAATAAACTGGTCACTCTCAAACAAATCGGTAATAGACGTATTCAAAACAGGAAGTGATAAAGATGTGTAATTAATGTATAGTAAATATGCCCATGGATGTTCATGAAATTCTCCTAAATCTATATTGGAATTTAGAAAATTATGCTATTTATCCAAGTGTCATCTTTGGGCAAATGCAATGACATGTAGACTGCCTTTTTGTTGTTTTCTCTATGTAGGTCAGAAAGGAACATCAAAGCATGGTACAGGAAGCCATGCCATATCATGTTCAAGAATACATACCCCCACAAGCTTCCTCATGGTTTAGTTGAAATAGTGATCCTCGTCACAGTATAGAATTTTCCCCCATACTTGTTGTTCTCCTAAACAAATTATTAATTATAAGCATAATTTTCTGAATCCACAAAGCCACTGAATACATAGATAAGACAAGAAAAGTTCAAGAAAGAAAAATACAAAGAAATGCAAGATCAATGTTGTGGCAAATCAACAAAAATAAAAGAGCAAGATATTTGACAATAGACCAGAGCAAGATAAAGATGAAGTGGTATTTATGATATGATCGAAGACCAAATTACCATTACTGCAACCATGCATGTGTAGATAAACCAAGCTAGATATAGAAGAAGTTGTACTACTTAAGGATATGAGAATGACAAAACTTAAGATAAACATAAGTACAAATGCGTTTACTACTCATCAGTCCATAATGTATCCATTTTATAATGATTTTCATGTATAATAGTCTTATATGTGATCTGTTACCATTTACATTTGGGTCAGTATAGAAAGAGTTAAACATAACTATTGATGTGACATGACCTACCATCAACATTTTCCGTCGCTCTGCCAGGAACCATATAACCTCATAGAGTTGCTTTCACTCACTAACCATCAGTCTTTGCAGCCAGAAGTGCTTTTTATTACATCATGATGAGGCTACCAGTCAAGCCAGGACGCCAGACAGAATACAATGCCAAGCCACCAGGAAGTACGTTCATAAGTATGTCGTTCATGGATGAGACCTCCTGCTCCAAGGACTTCTTGATTTTTTCAATCGTATGTCAATGGCTTCTGTTTGGTGGCCATAATGGGGAATGCTACTCACCCGTTTTTTCTCACATCATGTGAAATTATTTTTGTGAGACCCCCTATCCTCCATCCTATAAAATCATTATTAATAAAATATATAAATATTTTTCTTCACAAGACTTTCCTACCAGGTCATAAATATACCACACTTGTATAGAAATTATGGCAGTTCAATTGCACTTATTAGCAGTATGAAAATTTTTGTTCCGCTCCATAAAGTAAAAAAATCAAAGAAAGTTATAAAATACAGGAAGAAACCCAACATGATAAATATAATCGATCATATGAATTTAGGCGACAACAGACAAACAAAATCATGTTATTGATTGAAACCTTTTTCCTTTTTCTTATCATTACTAATAAATTTCTAAAAATGAGCTACTTTTTGATTTGCTTACCCAGAAGTTTCACCTGAAAGGATTTTACACACTTACAAACTGTATGTTTGTCTTTCAAAAAATCATGAAAAATTCAAAAAAAGTTCAAAATGTTGTTTAAAAAATAAGAAAAATGTACCAAAAATAAGTTGTCTTTCGAAAATAATATAAAAACAATTCCAATGTTGCTCCTTCGAAAGGAACAAGAAAGAAGGCTCTGAATATCGCGCTCCTTTGGAAAGGAGCAAAAACAGTTAAGAATAATGCTATTCCTTTGAAAGGAATGAAAATGACGAATACGTTCCTTTGAAAGGAACAAAACTATTACGTCAAGCCTTTCGTAGCGAACAGAAGCGAACAAAAGAAAATGAACGATGATGCTCCTTTGAAAGGGTCAAAATGATGCACAAAAATATTGTTTTCAGAAAAACAAAACAAAATAAAAAAAATATAAAGGAAAACAGCTAATATGCACCTATTTCCAAGCAAACCTAACTAAATAGAAATAAATTTACAAATATGTTTTAAGAATTAAGCAACTAGAAAGTGCTTAAAGAACGTTCTTTGTAACTGAAACTTGCAGTGGGGGGGTCTTTATTGTTCAATTGGTCACCTGAACACAAATTGCAATTTGAAAGAGATTAATAACTTAAATACAAAAACATAAAAGAAATCAGTAACAAAGAAATACTTTATTAAGTTACAACAACTACAGAGGATGTTATTTCTAAGATAACATTTTGCAAACTAGTAACAAAAATGATCTTTTGAAAATGTTTGAAAAGTATAGAGATGAATTCCCAAACAGAAACCAATTATTTATTTTTTGTTATGAACTAGTAAACAAATCGGGATGAAATGCTCTTTGTTTTACTAAAATTTCTTTCAAGAATCACTGCCCATTAATTGCTGACCTTTTTTGTAGACCCAGGCAAACCATATTCACTGCACAAAACACTAAACTAAGTGAGAACAGATAAAAGTGTCTCCTCCAACTTCAAGAATTATGCAAAGAACTAACAAGCAGCGTCTATGAACAAGTCCACACCAACAAATTATATTTTCTACCTGGGCAGCAGAGGCAAGGGCTTCCATTTATTAACAACCACATATTTTAATCATATACCTCTTTGTTTTCTCATTCCATTTAAGGTGATTTTAAAGCCAAATATTAACTAGCATATTCTATTGTGGGAATATATTTTAAAAATCATGTAATGTATATGTTAAACATGCTAGAACAATTTCCGTATAATAGGAGTCATTTTCTGTCACCATAACAATGGTATTTCCCAAGCATATTGGTTGACATGATTGAACGATTAAAATTGGAGATTAGTTGGGATCACTTATTGATTCTAACAGAAACAGGTTTTGAAGACATGAAATGATACTAAACATGTTAAGGAACAAACGAGAAAATGTAGTTTCAAGAGTGCTGATTTAAGATAAATAAAGATTGTATTGCAAATTCATCACATATGAAAATTGATACATTCAGTCTTTTACAAATGATTCATAGATAATTTCATTTATGAAACAGTTTAAAAATAGTCATTTAGACTCTCCAAAAACTAACTGCCTAAACTCTGCCCTTAGCTACCACGTATTAATTTTATGTATCATGTTTGTTCTAATTTTTCTGCTTTCAAACCAAATTTAAGGATTCAAATTAAGTTAGAAATGACATCAAGGGTTACTTATATGTGAAACAAATTTTAAAAAAATATCAATTTTTTTTCCCCCAAAAATAGCTCTCGTGTCCCAACTTTATTTTTAATTTCTGGAATGTTTCTCCAAAAAATGATATTCAAGAAATTTTTCCACATTACAAGCAAATGAATATAAAAGTTTGTAGACCTCACATTTTTATAATATAATTCATCTACACAAAAATTAAAATATTTATCATCAATGTTACCTGCTGTTAAGTTACAACAAACAATTAATTTTACAAAAAAAAAAAAAACGTGTTTGTTTTACTTTCTGCTTTTTATTTATTTCTCCACTATCCTACTTTTGAACTGGAAAATGAATATCATACATATAAGAGTGTTTCATGAGCCATTTCCGAAATACTAATTGACATATGCATACCCAAATTAACAGAAAAATTTGTCAAAAATTAGGTATGAGAAGCCAACTTCCCTTGAAAAGATGATGAAAGTCATAAAAATTGTTGTGTTATGGATATGCTAAACAAAATGATGTATATGTGTTCAATTCTTCAACATATTCTTTACTTCCTGATTTCCACCACTGTATCATGAAGTCTTTGTTTTTTAAATGGTTTGTTGATGCAAATCAGAAAACCATTTTCTTCAACTTTTGCAATTTTTGATTTGATCTGATTCCTTTGTGTCCCCATTTCCAAGTTTTCCAATGGTGCATGTGAGATGTAAGGGTGAAGTAGGGGACTTTAAAACAACATTGTGTTAAGCAAGTTAAATTAAGGCTTATTATCAAAAGTGGGAATGAGCTAGACAGAAGATTGTGGCAGTGTTTTGATGATGAAGACGTTGAGTGGATGGTTTTCACCAACAAG
Source organism: Pinus albicaulis (assembly GCA_034641835.2). Taxonomy (NCBI): domain Eukaryota; kingdom Viridiplantae; phylum Streptophyta; class Pinopsida; order Pinales; family Pinaceae; genus Pinus; species Pinus albicaulis. The sequence goes on from CM076584.1 coordinate 3,605,113, forward strand.
GTGTTGTGAAAGAGCTGAATATGCCTTTATATGCACATTAGGGAGAGTGGGAACATGCAAATGTATGTAAACTATCTCCAAATCTCAGCCAAGATTGGCAGTGGTTATATTGAGATTGGCATGGCCTAACATATGAGTATTCCATAATGGATTATGCAAGTAAGAGAATGGAGAGGAAGTGTTTTTAAATCATACCGTAGTTTATGATTTCATGTTTAATCACAAAGGCTCACATTCCCTTTTGTGCTACTTCAAATTAGATAAGGAAGAGTGATTGTCCTTATGGATGCTCCTTGGCAATGAGGAAAAACACTTCATCAAATTCTTGATTTCTCTGAATCCTAAAATAGCTCTCACTGTGACTTTAGAGAGTTAACAAAATCATATTTAAAATTTTCAAAGAAACCTGATTTTACTGTTCCCTTGTTTTAGTAGATTTAGAAAAGAAAATAGAATGTCTCTTCTGAATTTTCATTTAGCCTTAGAAATTTCTCTGAATACTTTATGCACACCAGCATCATCATATGATAACCTGTAACATCAATTTTTCCTTGTATCGTATTTGTGGTGTCTAAAAATCATCTTTATTCTTTAAGGCAAGTGTTTTCAAGACTTTTCCAAATGCTTATGCTTTGATTTTTGAAGGTTGAATCGGTAAACGTCATAACCTCCAAGTCATCTTCCTTACCATATCAAAAATATTCTTCATTGGATTGCGTAGGTTTGCATTTTCAAGAATAAAGTCAATGTCCTCCCATGTTTTGATGCAAGCCTCTACCTAGGTTTGGCAACCAACGTGAGAGTCGCTCCTTTTTAGAGTAAGAGGCCACTTTCAATTTTCTTCACTATTAGTACAATAATTATCTCTGTACAAAGTATTTCCAAACTCAAAAATAATGTATCTGGATCTTCACTCTGTCAAATCATGAAATTGCAGAGACAATGGGGATTATGTGCATTTGTGTCACCTCCTAGATCTTCGATAGGGAACAAAACATAATGTCACTCATTTTCCTACCATAAAGAGAAGATGTTCTTCGTGTGTTTTTAAGATCCTCCTTCCAATGTTCCCTCACAATTGGTTAGTGAAATGGGTGGTGTTTACATCACCACTAGAATTACAAGATTTTTTTCAAAAAGACCTCTACCTCTAAAAATTAAAATGCCAATATTCATTCCTACTCTTAAGCTAACACTAACGCACGTGTGAAGCTGTCATAATAAGTGTGTATTTCTGCCCATGTATTCTTACCTTCCGTCTTTAATACCCAATTCTTCCAAGCAGAAAATTAAATATGCATCACTTTTCTGCAAATGGCATATACCTCTGTTAATGAAAATTGCAAATGTCACCAGCTAAAAGGTATTCTTTTAACACCTATTTATCTCACATTAATTATCAATCCAGACTTGGAAGCAAGGGCTCTATCTCGATAAATGGAAATCTTAAAGCAAATGAAATACAAATAAATTCAATAAAAGCAATTTAAAGGAAATGAAATGGAATGAATAAAGAGTATGTAATCAGAATCTCATCTTTCTTTGGCTGATCTAAAGCTATGAATCAAATAAACAATGAACAGAAAGCGGAACAGTAACATGAAATGAACAGCAATCAAATAACTGTGTAATCGTAATAAATCTACATGAAATTATCACAGAACAGAAAGAAAATAATAGAAATACAAACAGCGGATCGCTCCACCAGGGCCAGGCCCTCAACCACCGGTGAAAGCGCTGCTGGGCTACTGCAGAGCTTGAGAAATGGAATGAAAACACCTCTTTGTATTAATCAAACATGAATAGCTTTTACATCAGTTTCTCTTTGATCACAAGAGTCAAGGAATTACAGTGATACAAAGGAAATTCAATAATCATCCATTCTCCTCCATCCTCCCCTTGTTCCCTAATACACAATACATGTTCTCCTTTTATAATCAAAAGGAGGAGAAATTAAATAGCAAATATAATATTCCATAACAATATGATCAACCAGAAAATACATTTCCAACAATCTTTAACAAGAGCAAGGCGAATTTGGCTTTGCAGCTGAGATTTGGAGGACGGTCGCAACAACAGAACTGAGAAAATCGTGTTCAAAGAACCTTGTGTATCTTTCAATGCAGGCTGAATTTGGGCAAACCGTTCCTCACTAAAGTTAATTGGGTCCGTTTTGGACAAAACCTATGTTCCGGATTTTCCAGATTCTTCTTCATTTGCTCAGAATCTCAACCGCAAAATTGTCACTTCTTATTCCAGCGGATTTCTGAGTTGGAATATTTCATAATGATTTGGAAATCAAATATTCAATCTGGAAATTATCTTTGGAAGCTAAAATGGTGAATGATATTAATAAACCATCATTGATAAAATTATGCATAATAATAATCAATTTATTAAAAATAAAGGAGAAGAAATAATATTCATCCATAAGAGCATAAATCATTATAATATGGATTTATATGATAAATTATAATAAATGATATGATAAAAAAGAGTAAAATTGGATGAAGTAAGTAATAAAAAGTGGTCGTATTCACGGCCCAACAATGACCATTTCAATTCAAAAGCAACCGTAGCCAAGGCTACCGTCCTTGGACTGTATCATAGATTTTCAAGTGGCTCACAAGCCTCTTGCTTTCTACCCATCCTTCTTCATCCAAGTAGGGTTGCCCTTGATGATTCTTTCCCTTGGCATCTTCCCAATGAAGACCACCAATCTCCTAGAGCAAGTACTCCTCCTTACAGCTCATGGGAGGTTGAGATGTAACCCATTGGAGGTCTCTCAAGAGAGATCTCCCACCAATCAACCCCTTGAATCCAACAGAACCCAAGAGTGTTAAAAAAAAAACATCATTAGGAGATGGCACCTCATGCATGATGCTCCCCAAATCCTTGCACCATAATCCCTTATGTTGCATGCAACTCAATAAGGGTGCAATGGAATGGATGTTGATATTTTCTTGGGGAAAACCCAAGTTTTCCAGCGCTGTGCAATATTGCCTCTCCTCATCAGCAAGGCATTTCGATCCTGGGCCATGTGAGGACAAATTCCCAAAGCCTTTCATGAACTCTTCAGAAATGTTATAGCATGGAAACTTATGCATACCTTTGGGACCTCTTGAGACATCTTGTAGGGCTACAAAATTCTCTCTCTTCAATGCGTTGGCTGATCCAACTGCTGATATGGTTTACTGTCCTTCTATGAACATGACAGCGCTGGTAGAAGCCTCATCTTGTGGAGAATAGAACTCCTCCTCCTCTGGCCATTTATCCACTTTCTCTTGTGGCCCCCCATACTTTGCACTTCCTCCATGAGAACTAGAAGTGCCTCCATCTTCTCCTTCCTCCTGAAACCCTCTAGAGGTTTCACTGTAGCTTTCTCCACCTTGAAACCCTCTTGGAGTTTCATTGTGCCTTTCTTCTCCCATTGGTTGAACCTTCTTGGAGAGGCTCTTCATTGATCTGAAAATCGATGAGAGTAATCGCATCCTCTCCATCCTTTCTACTTTTTGCTTTCTGCTTCTCCTCAAAACCTCTCTGATAGCTTGATATCATAGGCTGAGCCAGAGATCATGCTCTGATACCACTGTAATATTCCAAATCAGGAAATTCTCATGAATCCGGCAAATGAAAATCCTTTTTCAAGAAAACATTAACAATCAACAACTGGATCTATTCCAGAGATTTAATGCAGGGGAATTTACTGGATATTTCACCTCTTAAAAGAGGGTGAGATATAGAGGCTATCTGGCCCACTAGCAGACTTTGTCTATAAAACTATGTCGAAGGCTAATATTTCCCTTTCAGGATTATTGACAAGCAGCCCAAGGAAAACGCTGTATAAGTAATACTATGCAACAGAAACGTATATTAATGCTTGGTTCCTCTCATATGGTCTATATGTGACTTATGCATGAAATTTTAGCTGAAACAAATGAACTTAGAGACCTTAAACATATCTCCCTAATAAGACTAGCTAGAAATCAACCAAAGGGAAGGGCTGCAGTAACTTCAACACTGTATTCGAGTATCAGCGAGTTAAAAACTCTAAAATTGGTTTGGAAACACTTCAGTAGAAATTATATATACAGCATCAATAAACAAGATGAATTCTCTTCACAAGGGGTGGGGAAAAGCAGTGATTTTGACACAAAAATAAATATATTCGAATATCTGCGTAAAAAAAGTGGAATGTGATGGTTTTATATGTTATCTTAGGTCATGAGGGAGATATTCTCCTAATTTTTTCTCAGAAAAATAATCCTAGCTCAGTTAAACAGTTTCTCCTTCTCAAACTAGGCTTAAAAACCCTGATTCCCCATGACTTACTTACTACAAAATTTTACTGAAGCATGAGAGTGTACTTGGATGAATATTTTAGCTACTATAGGATCTCAACATTGATAAATCAGATCAGAGACATTTCCCATACAATTTACATGAAAATACAAAGAATTTAATGAAGAAATCCCTTGGAAAAGGGGTTGCAACAATGTATTGAACTGTAACAAGGAGGTACAACGTTATTTTCAGGATGGCTCAGCTGCTGAACATTAAAACTTAGATATATGGAAGATATATGGATAAAAAATCAGATCCATTACAGATCTGGAAGCTATATATTTTTCTTAACATGATCCCATTGGATTTACAGCAAAATAGTGCATAATAAACTGTAGATCTAAATTACAAGTTGCAGTACTGCAGAATACACAGAAATTGCTGAAGATGAAATTTATTTATGAAATGATCAGATCTATGGAGACATGGATCAGTAATCTAATCCACGGATCACCAAGGGAAAGGCAAGCCCAACACCAAGAGATCTTCCTCCAATCTGATATCAAACTATAGAACAGGAACCCTCTTCAAAATAACCCAGTATGGGGCTGGAAACTGCGCTGTGGCTTAGATCCACTTAATAAAATACAAGGAAATGCAGATCTGAAACAAAAAGTGGAGAAACACTCTCCTTGGAGGTTAAAGAACACACTCCAAGAGCAAAGGCCCTTAATACAAGCTAGATCTAAGCAGATCTAGAACACCACTTGCTGCAAATGACAGCAGCTGCAAAACCCTCAATGGGCCAGCGCTACTTATGAAAGATAGAGCTTGGTCTCAAACCAGATAGTGGCCAACTTCAGCAAAGAACTCCTCCAATGATCCTCAAGGGAAGAGATGAAACCCCTAAACATGAATTCCAATCACAATCCTCCACTAAACAGCAGAGAATGGTATTTGTCTAAGTAGACAAATACTTTAGAAATATGATCTATCAACAACCTCTTCATGTTGCTCTCCTCCTACTTTTATAACATGAGAAAGCCCTTGCAAACCCTAAACCACTTTGATGAGTTACCCCTCTTCGCATTAGAGGCTCCCTTCTAGAACTGCGCAGTCCCTTTTGGAGATGCAATGAATCTAGACAACGCAGTTGACTTGGTCAAGGTGGACCCAATATTTGGCTCAAACCTCTTTCACACCTACAAGTGATTATTTACATAGCCCAGATTTGTCTTTGTTCACATGGGAATTGATTTATTCAGACTTTTTAGGAGCTTTACGTATCCTCCTTTATTCATTAAACATAAATTAAATCAAAATTGAATGTCTCCTCTTAGCTAAGGCTAAGTAGGAACATTACATGTAACAAGGGTTGGACCCTAGTTTTGTAAGCACTTTCATTGCAAGTATTCATACTTTTCAAGCTGGAGCATGAATAAATAGATCATTCTGCAAGATTCATGTGTTGTGTTTTCTTAGTGATGTTTTTTCCTATTCATGTTTAATGTTTTCCCACTGTAATATTTTCACGTGTTTAATTTATAATTCTATTTGTAAAGCAGGAAGGTTAGATTAATATTTGTTGTTTCAAAGTCCCTTTATTTTGACTGCCTTTACAATTTCAATATTTTCTTCTGATGTATGGTTTAAGAATTCTTAGTTGCTCTTAAGTCATTATAGAAAGAAATTTTCTCCATCCCATAATTCCACTCAGCTATAAACACCAGTATTTGCAGCTATATTGCCTTGGATTTGCTCTGGAATTTGATGTGTACTCCCAACCTATTTTGACTCCATAGCCCAATGGAAATTGTTTAGAAGAAACCCCCCTTAAATACAACCATGAACAATCAAACAAAAACTACTCCCACACTCAATTTAACTAGCCTAATATCCATTAGGGGAATTTTGATGTCTAAAATGGGCCTCCTAAGGAAAATTTACAAACAAAATTCACTTTATGAAAACCAATCACATTTGAGGGGATGACACCATCCCTAATAGTTGAGGTGGCATTGCTTGAGTTAAAGGTACTTATTTGTCACATTATCAATGGTGAATAAAAACTCATGGTTAACCATGGTAGTGCTCTAAGTACTTTTAAAGTCATAAAGTAAATTACTCATAATAAATGTCATTTCACACTTTATGAATTAAATATTATTATTGTCATTTCATTATTTTTTAAAGAAACAATACATATTCCTACACAATCTTCATGTATTTACACACTTTTCAATCAATATTATTTTTGTATATTTTTGTATATTTATTTTTAAATTATATATTCATCTCATTTTATTTAATATTAGAATTTCAAATTAATTATAAGTTAATATCTATAGATATATATTATACATATGAAATCAAAATAAATAAAAATACAACCTTGTAATTTTAGGATAAATCAAATCTATAAATACTATCATTATTATTTTAATAATAATACAAACATATTAAAATTAAAGAAAAAAAAATATTTAAGTTTTATTGGATGAAAAAATGTATATTAGTTTTGTATGTTGAAAAAATATATATTAGGTTCAACATAGTTTGGGGTAAAAAAATACTAAATTTCAATGTGTATAAATCTTATATTATTTATAAATATAAATTAAATTTATTTCAATACTTTTTTTCCTTTAATTTTAAATAAAACTCAATTCATTTCATTATGATTATATTAATATTATATATTAATATATATAATATTATGAAAAATAGTATAAATGTTATAAATATATATTATATTCATTTTTATATTATATATTATTTCTTCTTAGGTTATAAATAAAATCAATTGAATATGTAATAGAAAATTCATACATAAAATAATATATTATATTATATTATAATATTTTCATATATAATATTAATTACATGTTATTGTATAATTTAAATAATATAAATTTTAATTAATAGTATATTATATAATTAAGAATTTATGAATTTATATTTATATTTTATTTTAAGTGATTTAAGTATGAAGGACAAATGCATTACTTGTGTAATGATAATGTTTTTTTCTTGAAAGCTCATTCTTATTTATAGTCACATCAATAGAATTTTTTTATCAATTTTATTTTCGTACAACTTTTGAATTGAATTTAACCATGTTTACATGGATTTTGGTGCAAAAAGTGAATTGCAAATTCATAAGTATTATTTTATTGGTTTAGCTATTATTTTATTATTTCCTTAGGAGGCCCATTTTAGACCTCAATATTTCCCTAATGATTAAACTCAAACAAATCTAAATCTTATAGAGATATCCCTCCCTGAGTCTAGGAGGGCTAGATCTTGGGCTTCAAGCAGTTTTGATGTTGTTTTTTATAATTTAGTCTTGCCAATATTATAAATTATAGAGTGATAAACCACCTATGTACTCTCCACTACAAATTTATTCATGTTTTTCACATTTGTCTTCATGCGTTTCCATTTTTTCTTTCCTATCAGGAGAGCTTCATGTAGCAATGGCACTTGCTCCTTCAAACTTTTATATTTTTCTGGTAAAGCCTGGTTCTCAATTGTTATTACATGAATTGTATGATCCCTTTCCTTCTCTTTAGCTTCTAGGATCTCCAACCTCTTTTTTGCAATTAACAATTCTGCCACATAGAGATCAGATGCCCAAGTGAGAGGTGTGGATATGGGACTATACAAAGAAAAACCATCAATGATTTTTCCTCTAGGCTCGTTGCCATATGCTTGCAAAGGGGACTTTTTTGAATATTTCTTATTGTGAAGGGCCCGAGAAATTTTCCTTTGAATCTGTTTTCCCCTTGGTTTCTCCCATTTTAGATAGGCTAGTAACCATTTTAAAATACCTGGATATTTTTTGAAATTGACCCAAACCCACTTCCCAGCTTTGGATGATGAGGCAATTTTCACTTGTCCTAGATCATTTGTTTCCACGAGTTCTGAAATTACTTGTCCCGTTATCATGTTTGAATGCATTAAGCTCCAACCCCTTCATTGCTACAGTTACAAACTCTTATATGTAGTTGTGTATTGAATGTGTTGTAACTTAAAAAAATGGTGATTTTTGCGTCGAGAGGTGCATTCTACAGTCCAGTATGATGTGTAACATTGTCTATAAATAATTGTATAAATAAAAATTTAATGTCCACTCATAAAAAAATCAAACAAGTGTATAAATAAAAAATTACAAATTTATTAACCCAACATAGTTCGATCATTATTATTCACACTCGCTAGATTGGTGTTTGTTGAGTTGTTAGGTTCTAGGTTCGTTGGATTTTGTTTACGAACATTAAAAAAAGAGGTATGGTAAATAAATAAAACCTATTTTTATACTTAAATAAAAATATAAATAAACAAGAGGTATGGTAAATAAATAAAACCTCTTTTTATATTTACTCCATAAACCTCTTTATATTTAAGAAAACTCAAAAAGGAGGTTTTATTTAGGTGAAGCCTAGGGCCAAATACCATGGACTAAAACTCTGGGTCAAGCACCATATTTATAAAAAAAGTATGACAAATAAATAAATATAAAAGAGGTATAAAGACGTATGATAAATATACAAAATATATCAAATATGATTAAAAATCAACATATAAGTATATACCAAGCTTATGGGCTAAATACCATGGTAAATAAAAAAGGTATGGTATATATATATATATATATATATATATATATATATATATATATATATATATATATATAAACCATAGGTATGGTAAAAAATATAACCTCTTTTTATATTTACTCCATACTCCTCTTTATATTTACAACACTCATAAAATTTTTTTATTAAACCTAATATTAATATCAAAATATTATTATTATTAAATCTAATATTCATATTAATATATTATAATATTAAATTTAATAATTTTGGAGTAATACAATATTAAATTTGTTATATTATAATATATATTAATATGTCATGATATATATTAACTTTAGATATATATGGGAGGGAAGAAGAACGACATAGAGTGATAGAGGTGGAGAGATGGGGAGTGATAAGGGAGAGATGAAGATAAATTGAAGGATAGGGGAGAGGAGAAATGAAGAGAGAGAGAGAGAGAGAGGGAGAAGAGTGAGATAGGTAGAGAATGGTAAGAGAAGGAGAGGGAGACACAAAAATGGAGAGGGGAGAGAGAAGAAGAGAGGGAGGAAAATAATGAGAGGATTGGAGGGAAGAGAGAGAGAGAGAGAGAGAGAGAGATGGAGTTGGAGGGGGAGAGATGGACGGAAGAATAAATACATAGAGAGTGATAAGTGGAGAGAGAGAGAGAGGGAGTGACAAGGGAGAGATGGAGAGAGAGTGTGTATGTTTAGGGGTGAGATAAAGAGACAAATAAAGAGAGATGGAGAGAATATGAGAGAGAGGGGGGTAGGATAGAAATGGAGAGAGAGGAAGGAAGAGAGAGAGGACTTGAGAGATAAGAGGACATAGGGAGGGAGAGAGGAGGAGAAAGGGATGGATAGAGAGATGGATTTTGACGGGGGTAGAGGGAGGAAAGAAGAAATACATAGAGAGTTAGAAGTGAAGAGAAAAAGGGAGTGAAAAGGGAGAGATGGAGAGAGAATGTGTGTGTTTGGGGTGAAATAAAGATACAAATAAGGAGCTATGGAGATAAGGGGGGAGAGAAGGCGAGAGGGAGGGATATAGTAAAAGAGTTGGAGGGTGAAGAGAGAGAGAGAGAGAGCGAGCGAGAGAGAGAGAGAGAGAGAGGTGGGAGAGAAAGGGAGAGAGAGGAAGGAAGAGAGAGGATGTGAGATAGTGGAGAGAGGGAGGGAAAGTGATTTGAAAATGGGTTGGATAACTTGTTATGATTTTCAAGAACCTCCCACTCAGTTAAACAAATAAAAGATCTGGCTTGTACTTGACTTTTACGAAATTTATACTTGAAATAGGTGTATGTTTTTTAACTGTTTAAGTATCTTGAGTCCATTTGTTTTTTCTGAAATTAAACATGTGTAACAGAAATATAATGCAACAAATAAACATCCACACATAATATCAAATTTAATCTAGGAGTTCACCCGAATATCGTGGGCTACGTCTCCTTGAGCTTTTGTCATTTTCACTTGGCTCTTTGGGATTATGGCTAAATTTATTTTACAATTTCCACACTTAACTCCAATGGTTATTGAACTGAACCAAAGGGCTTAGAATACCATATATATCCCTGCCATGGTTTTCATCACTCTGCAAACAGATCTAGGCTCCCTTAGACTTGATTCCTTTTGTCAGTTCTTTGAGCTACCCTGAGCTTCTCTATGGCACTAACTCCTTAAAAATTATTTTAGTTTCCCTGAACCTCACCTACTATATCCAACACACATCATACCTCCAAAATGGATTGATAATTTTCTCAAAATGAGCCCTACATCGCCAATCTAGGCCACCTTCCACAGTTGACACTGGGCTGCAAAAAACTTCCTTGTAGGTTCTCAAACTTCATAAGTCTTCTAATGGCTCTGAAAATCCCTTCATTGGATTTATAATTCCAAAAATAGTCAGGATAGACTATTGGTTCACTGAAATTGGCCTCTGGCTACTTTGCTTTCGCCTCCAACACCTGTCGGTACCCCTGGCACTAGGGTCACTGAAAAATTCTCTGATGGGTTCTTGACCGCTATAAGTACCCAAAATCTTCTGCAAACTCCTCCATTGGATTCATAAGTATCAAAAAATTCATAAATGACTATTGGTTCGCTAAATAAGGCCTCTATCTGCCCTGGCTAGGCCCTGAACTATTGTTGGCACTTGCTGGCACTAGTGGCCCCTGAAGCATATTGGCTTTCAAAGGTCCTCTCCAGTTTCTGAAAACCACACCCTTAGTTCCAGAACATCTGAAAAATCCAAAATTGACTATTGAATTGTTGAAAAAGGCCTCTAGCTGCCCTGGCTAGGCCTCAAACTGTTGATGCCCCATGGTGGCCCTAGTGACCCCTAGAACTTCATTGAAGTGAAGAAACTGCTCAAAAGTTCTCTAATGGCTCTAAAATACTCACCAATGAGTCTGGAATGTTGTACATACTCGCAATTGAATATTTTCACTTGAAAATTGGTCGAATCTAGCTCAAGATAGAGCCTGAACTCATTTTGCCCAATGAAACCCAAAAAAGCTCCACTAATTGTGGAGAACTGGACTTAACTCTAGTTAGATTCAGAAATTTCGCCAAAGATGGTGTGTCCACTAGAATATCCGCCAGTTTAAACCGTGGCATTAAACTCTAACTATCGCTTTGGGCACATGTTCTGAATTGTCTGCGGTCTTCAAAACAGTTAACTGACCCTTTGGCGGAAACCGCGTGATAATAGTTAATGATAGTTTTTCCATGTGACAAAGTTTAACAATTGTTTATACACCGGCGGTTAGGGATAAGCCCATGGTCATGGGGTCTTGAATGTATGGGAGGGGTTGGCCGCTCCAAACTGCCAATCAATAAACCATTAAACAATAAGTTAACCTGACGCTCCATGTATGTTAAGACACATATGTTAGGCGAGTTGGTAAGACTAGGATGCTATAGGTGAGAGGTCTCGTGATCGAACCTGGCCAGCTTCAAAATATTTTGCAATTCCATCCTGGGCCACGTTGCAGCCTCTGGGCCTGCCACATGGAAGCTCCTAATTGGCCCCTTCAAAACATTGTACAGTCAACAAAAAAATATCATGCTGACACTTCTCTGGAAGGAATATTTCGAGGAATATTTTGGGGAATATTCTGAGTAATATTCCAAAGGGAATATTCTCTTTTTTTGAATATTCAAAAGACTAGTCAAACTTGGTCAAAGTCCAATTTTTTGTAGTTTACTATACTTTTCAAACATCAATAACTTCTTCATACGGTGTCAGTTTGTCAAACCATTCATGGTGCTAGAATCAGGAAAAAGAGATCTATCTGGTTGCTCAGGTTCAACACACTTTCGAACACTTTGAATTTTGAGCTATCACTTAGGTCCATGATCCATTTCTAATCACACCTCCCCATTAGGAATCTTTTGGACCCCAAAAGACTGATATATTGATTTGTATAGATGAGAGTACAACACCCTCTTCTTTTCAGCCTTCATACACTTGACTTGCATGGCTAGTTCCTTTGAACCACAACTCAAAGGTAGTCAACACTTCCCTTCCTAGATGCGCTTGTCCTCCTGTCAAGAATTGTCTTCCTTGCACTCACTTGGAAATTTCTGGTGAGAAATTTATAGAAGGTATCTGAGCATCGCTTCCTTGATCATCGACCCAAGGTGGATCAAACAAACATGAGATTACAACAGAAATACATGCATACATAATTGAAATTTGCATATGTACAAATGAGTGTATGTCTTACTTTGTCAAGAAGTCAAACCACTTCTTACCAAGTCACTTCCATGGTGAATTTTGCTGCCGCAAATCTTCTTCATGTGAAACATCTGTTCTCACATCAATGATGGAATCCTTGGTTCCACTTTCGTCAGTCTTTTTGTCCTATTGTTGCAAATGCTTGGGACGATTAGTTGGATGCAATGTCCAACATTGGGAAACAACATGTCCCCTCTTCTGGAAATGTGTGCAAGTATTATGCACCTTCTTTGCAAGTTTCCTTTGCCTCAATTTCTTCCTGAATGCCTTCATCCTCTTCCAGCATCTCAAAACGTCATGGTTAAACATACCACAATATGCACAGTAACTCTTTCTTCCATTCAAGCATGCAGAATTGTCATGCCTTGCAGAAACATAATCAAATTGACTATGCGAAGAATTATACCTCGCATGCTACTTTGCATGTCCATATTTTTTACCTTTATGAGAATATGAACTTGTATAGGCTCCAACTTTCTCTTGAAGACTAACCGGGAAGATTTTAGGGGCGAATTTTAGCCCAAAGGCGAATTTTAAGGGATTTTAAATTTTATTAGGGCGATGTTGCAACATATGATTTAAATAATGGTAATCAACTTGAAAACAAACTTGACATGTTTGTGGTTTAGAACTTGCAACAAAATTTCTCTTTGAAGTTGCCTCACATGCCTTCATGGCTTTGGAGTTTTCGCCATTAAATTGAACATAACCAATACCAAATTTCTTAGGTCGTTCCTCAACCAAAATAGGATCAATCATGCCTTGTGCATTCTTGCATAAACCCTTGCCTTCATAGCCCATTTTAAACATTAACTTGGACCCTATACCTCTAGTGTGATTTTCAAATGAACCAACACATCTTTCTGAAGAGGAAACTGAAGACAAATTTGAGTGAATTACCTTTGCTTCATGCATGTTCTTGGTTAAGGCCTCTTGGGCTTGATGGAGCTGCATATCAATCTCATGCATTCTTTGAATAATTTCTTCCTTCTCTTTCTTCATAGCAAAAAATTTCTCAAGAAGTTCAGTGCTTTCTCTTCTATCTTCAAACAAAATTTGCACCATGTACTTCAAGATGTAGAAGTCTCGCTTCATGTCTTCATCGAAGAATCTTGTGAAGGAGGAGGTTTTTGAAACCTCACTTGAAGAAGTTTTCATCATGAAAATGAACTAAATAACTTCAAAAAATTTCACAAAGATTTCAAAAAAAATGACAAAGCTTTTGAACAAAATGGTTGTAGAGTCAAGCTCTTATTCAAGAAGCCTTTTGCAAACAAAAAATCGACAAAAGGGTTTGTGCTTCAAGGGTGGCCTTGAGGTCCTTTAGGTAAGGAAGATGCCTTCAGCCCTTTATTCCTTCTTGTCCTCTACTATACTTAGCTATTAGTATCTTTCCCTTCACCTGTAGCAAACTCTAGCAATAGTCAGTTTGCAAGAAGTCAAATAGTCAAATTATTTGCACTGTTTAAACACCTTTCAAGTAAAACAAGCAAGCTATTGCTCTGTCAATCAAGCAACCAAGTGATCTGATACCAACCTGATCTGAAAATGGGTTGGATAACTTGATATTATTTTCAATAACCTCCCACTTAGTTAAAAAAATAAAATATCTAGCTTGTACTTGAATTTTGTGGAATTTATACTTGAAATAGGTGTATGTTTTTTAACTATTTAAGTGTCTTAATTCCATTTGTTTTTTATAAAATTAAACATGTGTAACAGAAATGTAATGCATCAAATAAAAATCCACACATAACAATAAATTTAATCTAGGAGTTCACCTGAATATCGTGGGTTACATTTCCTTGAGCTTTTCTCATCTTGACTTGGCTCTTTGGGATTATGGCTAAATTTATTTTACAAGTTCCACACTTAACTCCAATGGTTACTGAACTGAACCAAGGGCTTATAATACCATCTATATCCTTTTCATGGTTTTCATCACTCTGCAAACAGATCTAGGCTCCCATAGACTTGATTCCTTCTGTCGGTGCTCTGAGCTACCTTGAGCTTCTCTATGGCACTAACTCCTTCATAATTATTTTAATGTCCCTAAAATATTACCTAATTTCTCCATCACACATCATACCTCCAAAATTGACAGATCATTTGCTCAAAATGAGCACTGCATCCCCAATCTAGGCCTCCTTCCACAGTTGACACTAGGCTGCCCAAAAATTCCCTGTAGGTTCTCAAACTTCATAAGTCTTCAAATGGCTCTGAAAATCCCTTCATTGGATTCATAATTCCAAAAATAGTTAGGATAGACTATTGGTTCACTTAAATTGGCCTCTGACTGCTCCAGTTTTTCCTCCAACACCTGTCGGCACCCCATGGCACTTGTATCACTAAAAACTTATCTTATGGGTTTTCGACCTCTACAAGTCCTCAAACGCTTCTAAAAAATCCTCCATTGGATTCAAAAGTATCAAAACAGTTATAAATGACTATTGGTTCGCTGAATAAGGCCTCTAGCTACCCTGTTTAGGCCCCGAACTGCTGCTGGCACTTGCTGGCACTAGTGCCCCCTGGAACTTCACTGAAGCATATCAGATTTCAAAATTTGTCTAAAGGCTCTAAAAACCACACCATTAGCTCCATAACATCTGAAACATCTAGAATTGACTATTGGATTGTTGAAAAAGGCCTTTAGCTTCCCTGACTAGGCCTCAAACTGTTGCTGCCCCCTAGTGGCCCTAGTGGCCCCTAGAACTTAACTAAAGCAAAAACCTACTCAAAATTTTTCTGATGGCTCTAAAAACCTCACCAATGAGTCTTGAATGTTTAATATAGTCTAAATTGACTATTGGCACTCCAAAATTGGTCAAATCTAGCTTAAGATAGAGCCTGAACTCATTTTTTCCAATGACACCCAAAAAAGCTCCACTAATTATGGAGAACTAGACTTAACTCCAGTTAGATTCAGAAATTTCGCCAAAAATGGTGCGCCCACCAGAATATCCACCAGTTTAAACTGTGGCATTAAACTCTAACTATTTCTTTGGGCACATGTTTCGAACTGTCTGCGGTCTTCAAAATGGTTAACTGACCCTCCGGCGGAAAACCACGTGATAACAATTAATGATAGTTTTGTCATGTGACAAAGTTTAAAAACTATTTATACGTCGGCGGTTAGGGCTAAGCCCACGGTTGTGGGGTCTTGGACGTATGGGAGGCGCTGGCCCCTCCAAACCGCCAATCAATAAACCATTAAACAATAAGTTAACCCGATGCTCCATGTATGTTAAGAAAAATGTGTTAGGTGAGTTGGTAAGAATCGAGCGCTGCAGGAGAGAGGTCTCGCGATCGAACCTGGACGACTCCAAAATATTTTTTAATGACGTCCTGGGCCACGTGGCGGCTCCTAATTGGCCCCTCCAAAACATCGTACAGTCAACAAACAAATAGCATGCTGACACTTGTCCAACACTGGTTGGTCCAGAGGGAATATTCTGGGGAATATTTTGAGGAATATTCCCTATAATATTCAATTTTTTGAAAATTCAAAAGCCCTGTCAAACTTGGTCAAAGTCCAAAAATTGCAGTTTACCGAACTTTTCAAACTGTGATAACTTCTTCATACGGTGTCGGTTTTTCGAACCGTTCATGGCACCAGAATCGTGAAGACGAGATATACCCAGTCACTCAGGTTCAGCACACTTTTGAAAACTTTGAATTTTGAGCTATCACTTAGGTCCACGTGGCAGCCTCCGGGCCTGCCACATGGTGGCTCCTAATTGGCCCCTTCAAAACATCGTACAATCAACAAACAAATAACATGCTGACAGTTGTACAACACTTTTTGGCCTGGAAGGAATATTTTGGGGAATATTCTAAGGAATATTCTAGGGAATATTCCAAGAATATTATCTTTTTTTGAATATTCAAAAGACCAGTCAAACTTGGTCAAAGTCCAAAAATTGCAATTTACTCGACTTTTCAAACTGCAATATATTCTTCATACAGTGTCAGTTTTTCGAACCGTTCACGGCGCTAGAATCAGGAAGGTGATATCTATCTAGTCGCTTAGGTTCGTTACATTTATGAACACTTTGAATTTTGAGCTATCACTTAGGTCCATGATCCCGTTCTAATCAGAAAGAGATATGGAGTTGGAGGGGGAGAGAGATGGAGAGAGGAAAACAGGAGGAAAGAGAGATAGAAGTGGGTGAGAGGGAGAGAAAGGGAAGATAGATATATAGATGGAAGGTGAAGAGAGGGAAGAAGAGAGAGAGATGGAGAGAGGGAGCGAGGGATATAGAGATTGGTAGATATGGTGTGGGAGAGTGTGTGTGTTTTGGGGGGGTTAAGATAAAGAGAAAAATAAGGAGAGATGGAGGAAGATATAGATATAGAGGGAGGGGAGATAGAGGGAAGAATATTTCTTGCACTATATGCATTGGTTTCAGTGTAGATGACGATTTCCCATCCGATTTAATTGCTTTCACTCGATGCATTGATTTTATTGTAGATGGTTATTTATAATCCTATTTGATTGCTTGCACTAGATGAATTGATTTCAGTGTAGAGGGTGATTTCTAATCCCATTTGATTGTTTTCACTAGATGCATTGATTTTAGTGTAGATATTGATCTCAATGATATTTGATTTCTTGCACTAGAAGCATTTATGTCAATGTAGATGATTTCTAATCCTATTTGATTTTTTGCACTAAATGCATTGATTTCAGTGTAGATGGTAATTTATAATCCTATTTGATTGCTTGCACTAGCTGCATTGATTTCAATGTAGATGTTCATTTCTAATTATAATTCAGATTGCTTGCACTAGATGCATTGATTTCAATGTAGATGATTTCTAATCCTATTTGATTTTGCACTAAATGCATTGATTTCACTGTATATGATGATTTCCAATCCTATTTTCTTACTTGAACTAGATGCATTGATTTGAGTGTAAAGAGTGGTTTCTAATCCTATTTGATTGCTTGCATTACATGCATTGATTTCAGTGTTGAAGTTATTTTCTAATCTTATTTGATTGCTTTCATTAGATGCATTGATTTCAGTGTAGATCTTGTTTTTTTATTTTATGCAATTAGATGCATGATGATAAATGAATTTTAAAGTGACTGGATTAACAATGGAGAGCAAGAGAGACAAGGTATGGTTTTTACTACAACAAATTGAGCTAAATATTTAAATGGTTTACAATTTGAAAAGATGACAAATCTAACCAGGGTGACAATAAGAATAGTAGAGGATAATAGTTTGAGATTGATGACAATGAATACTATTTGTAATTGACAACATTCTTATTAATCCCTTTTTCTATCATTCAACACTATTATTGTCACTTTGCATTCAAAATTTGTATTTTATCTTTTTTTCATCATTAAATTTATTAAAAATATTTATCTTCTCAACAAACTGAGGTAACTAAGAAAATTTAAAATTAAAATGACGAGGTTAATCTTATACATATTTAGAATATTTAAAATGATTATTTTAATACTAGATATATTTACATATTATTAGTAAAAATATCCATATCTTCGATAGATTTTCCTTGGCCGCGCATGATTGAAACCAACCTATATCCATCAAGCGCCGAGGGGAATCAAATATCTCAAGGTGCAAACCTTTCCTCAAGTTTTGCACTCATAAAAGACATTTTCACCTCAAGAAATTTAATCCCTCTCGACGCTTGATAGATCTAGAGTTAAGATGGATCTAGGCTAGTTTTAGATAAGAAAATTATATATTAATAGAGCATGGAATGGGTGGTGTATTAGTTCTTAACACTCTTTTATTAAATAATTTATTTAATTTTTTTTATAAGTTTGAAAGACCCTCGAATTTAACCATCATTAAAGATTTGGTGGTTTTTCCCCTCGAGAGTCGCAAAATTATAATAAGCTTCTTTTGGTTTGAATGAAAGGGATGATTCCAATGTGG
Organism: Pinus albicaulis; assembly: GCA_034641835.2. NCBI lineage: Eukaryota > Viridiplantae > Streptophyta > Pinopsida > Pinales > Pinaceae > Pinus > Pinus albicaulis. Next base: position 3,623,654 of record CM076584.1, read on the forward strand.
TGGGGATTCAATTTCGACATGGCACTCAAGTAAGGATATAGGTGTTTTATCACAAACCGATGTTAGACACATGCCTCAAGCGTATTTTGGTTTGAACGAAAGGCATGATTACAATGTAATGGGATTCAATTTGGACATGAAACTCAAGTAAGGATGTTGGTGGTTTTATCACAAACCTATGTTAGACACATGCCTTAATACATTGGAGATTTTTCTTTTTGCTTAGTTCCGTATCTTGACGATTTTTTATAGGACATATACAAATTCATTCTAAGCTTTAAAATGCATGCGCCATTTATGCAAAGGAATGAAATACTTACTCATCTTAGTGTGTTTCCAACTTTTTCAATCACCTCCTTCCTTCTTATTCATAAAAGCTTTTCAAAAGCTTAGGGAAAAATATTAAGACATTTGAATTTGACCTTCATAACCTCTCATTAAAATGATAAGTTTATTTTAATTTTACAAATAAAAAATACATCATTTTTTAATTTAATTTAAAAAGATAATATCTTTTTCCATTTTCTCAACATGGAAAATTGGGGTCCAAAACCTTCCAAAGTCGTTTTATGGTAAAAAATGATTCTTTTTGGGATTGTTGACACCTTATCTTTGGGATTAGGTAAATCGATGTAAAATTGTAAATAGGAAAATAAAGAGAATTTGAAGATGAAGAGACATTGGGAGATGAAACCCAATAGTCTCCCTCTCCATCTATATATTCATGTTCCATCTTAATGCAAAATACAATTCAGATTCATGGAGTTACCTCTTGTCTTGACATGGTATCAGAGCCAACCCCTGATTTTAGTTATCTTTTCTCTACCATTCTCTGCTACATAATGTCCCTATGTCCCAAATTTATGTGTGTTTGGATAAAGCATTAAAATATCTATGTGCTACATCCTCTCTCTGCCCTGAGAGCATTAGAATTTTTTTGAAGTCTGTGTGGTTGAACTTCGGTGTGGTGCGGTGTAGTGTGCTGGTGTAGGAGCATCATGGTTTCAAAATTTTGTATATTTAGTAGAATATAGGGGGTCTTATGTTTTTCAAGGGGGGTGGTTTCCTAAGTATTTAATTAATGTAATTTTCAACGTTTTGATTGATTTTATGTGAGACATTTAAAATAGGATTTAATTAAATATTGTGAGGCATATTTTTAAATGTTCTCAAATGTAGGAGAACATGAGAGATTTAGGATAGTTGACTTTTCAAAGGGATTGTGAATCCTAGACTTAGGAATTAGTTGATGATTTTGCGGATTTACAGGATTCTTAGGATTTAGTTGAGAAGATTGAGGCTTTGAACCATAATTGGTTGTAGAACCTTTTGTATATATTTGTAAGCCTCAAAGGCATTAAGATGATATGATTCTTAGATAGTAATAGAGGAGATTTGATTATAAGCCTACGGGGATAGAGAGAGAGGAAGAGAAAAGGGCCATGTAAAGGCATATCAGGCCTAAGCCAAACTGTAAACATGTTTTCTTTGCATCTGTAAAATTTATTTGATTAATGAGAAATTGAGTTCATTGCGACTGTGTTTTTGTCTCTCTTATGAGCTGAGTCATCCGTAATTGAGAAAATCTGATTTCTGTGTAATAAATTATCGTTGCATGAATTTTGATGGGTGTATAAGTCTTTTACTTTGTGAAAAAGGACTTACTATAGAAGAAGCTGGGTAGAATCACTGTGTGATTCCAGTTCTGGAGAAATTGGCTGAGAGTGAAGCTAATGAGAGTGAATGAGTACAAATAACCTTTGTGCAGGTTGGAGTGAAACAAATAAGATATTTGAAGTCGTAGGCAGTGATTCAAGGCAAGCCTGTGAAGGATTTGTCTTGGAAATAGTGTGTAAGGTGTTGTAGCAAGCGTGATAACTCTAGATAAGATCCAATAACAAGAACAAAGTTAAAGAGGGAGTTAACACGTGGATATAAATATGGAGTTACAATAAGGCGGCGGTCAGCTAAGACAACAAATGCTAAGTTTTTCCCAAACCCTTAAGAATATTTCTGGAAGGAGAACCATCGACGGTGTAGATTAATTCGTAAAGTCCAGATCAAAGATCGACGACCCAGATAACTTCGCAAGGTAAGTTGGGAACGGTGTGAAGTGGACATGTGTCGGGTAGAGAATCCAAGCGCATATCGCACATCGCATGTGATATGGGTTAATAGTTAACAATATAAACCTAAATTTACGAAATGCCGATTTGTGATGAAGCACTAAGGAAAAGGTTTGGCAATGCGATTGCATATCACATATGATAGATATTTTGGCGATCGAGGAATTCAAGATTGGCGAAGTGTGATATGGATTGGTGATGCATCTACGATGCCATGTATGCATTGAGTAAGGTAAAGAAGGCGGCCACAGTATAAGATAAAAACTTTATTATATGATTTATAAACCCGAAACCACTTTTCAAATGAGCTTCCGTGAAATTGTATGAATTTAATAATGATTAAAGTGGATTTCTAAAAGTTATTAGAGATATTATGACTCTATCATCAGGTTTTGGGTAGACTAAGACTTAGTTCTGCATATTTGGGTTTGCGACCATATGGCTACATCATTTTTGGTATCAGAGAAGTAAAATCTCTTTTGGGAGAAAGTTAGAGTAGAGTTATGTTTTTGAAGTTGTATGTGCAGAATACAATTGTGATTGCAAGAAGAAGGATCAGATTTTAAATCTGACAGGCAGTAGACACACAGAGATAAAGTGTGGCAGAATTTGGAGAGTAATTGATACTCTTGAAGAGAATTTATAGAGGCAAAGGAACAAGGAATAGTCCATTCAAAGTGCAGATGAATGGTGGAACAAGATCATGTAGAGATCTTGAAGGTGATATGGTATGTTTTTATTTGAGAATATGTTTGCATGTTTCAGTTTTTCTCTTCGGAGGAGAAATCAAGACAGCAAGAGTTCTTTGAAGAGAAAAAAATAGGAAGAGTTTTTAGAGAATCAGAGGTACAACAGAAGCGAAGAGAAGAATCAGATCGGAATCTGATTGAGTAAAGAGATAGAAGGAAAATCTACTTTGAGAGAAATTAGATCAGATTTTTGAAGTACAGATTGATAAAAAAATTTATGAAGAGATAATGACAACTGCAAACAATGACGGAAAAGAGAAACTGCAACACGTGTTCAGGAAATTGGGCAATGAGGTATGGTCTTCATGTTTTCAGTTAATTAATGATGAATTATTGATTGAAAGAAATACTATGAATATGTTTGATGATTATAACCAAGAACAAGAAGATTTTTTGATGACGATGGCAATGCACCTATCCAACTATAGGTTGGAAGAAAGGAGAGAGGTGACTGAGTGCAGCAGCCAGAGGAGAAAAGAAGCTCTATTTTGTTCAAGAGAGTGAACCAAGAGAGAGAATACCTAGGAAGAGATGAAGCTAATAGAGGAAGCTTGATAGGGTATTTAGTAGCAAGAGGAGATTGCTACAAGAGAAGGCTATGTTTCAGATCACTAATCGAGCATGGATGAGCTCATGAGGAAGATGGCCATGGAGGTTCATAGAAGAGGTTCTAGAGAATCCCATAAAGGTAAGATGAGTAATTAGGAGCAAGAGAGAAATCTTGCAGTGATGAGAGTACAGTTGGAGGTACTACAGGGATGACTACAAGAGAAAGAGAATGAATACCAAAGACATGGATGGAGAATGAGGAAATGGGTTAGATGGAACCTATTGCAAAAGAAATGGAATGCCAAGCTGATAAAAAAGTTTAGAGAAGTTGAACAGATACATATTAATTTGTTAGAGAAGGAGAGATTCAAAGGAATTGAGTCACAACAAAGAGGATCTGCTGAAACCCAGAAATTACATTGTGAAATATTGGTGTTTGAAACATAAAACAAGACTGAAAGGTCTTGTATTTTTAAAACTAATGATTTGTGTATGATTGCAGGTACATCATAGGATGATGAACAAACTTTAGAGTTTGTTAAGAAGAAGGAGCAGAATGTGAAATCTGTTCAGATTATACTGAGATAGTAAGATCTCATAAACAAAAGGAGATAGAGAGGTCTAATGGAAATGTGCAGCAGAATATTGGAGATGGTAATAGTGAATATTGAAATAGAAGATATGATTTAATACATTAAGATGAATAAAAGGTATTTACTATGCCTAATGAGTTTGGAATTTTTAAGCATGATGATTTAGACATGTGTGTAGATTTAGCAGAGGGAGAAGGACCATTTGATGATGGGTCAACAATAAGTGAAGGTATAGAAAACTTTGTAACTTTTCTAAATTCTACTATAATTGAAATTATTGAGTTATATAGAAAATCAGATCTTCAAAGAAGAAAGTTGGAAAAGCAGAGGACATATACTCAGGATAAATTGTTGAAGAAGGAAGACAAATAAATTGTCATGAATTCCAATCATGAAGAAAAGGGTAAGGATGTAAGAATGGTAATAAGAGTTCAGTAAATCGAAATGACAGTGGAAGGAGTTCAATGTGAACCAGAACATAGAGACATCCTTGAAACAAATGATATGGAGGAGAGACTAGCTGACAGTCTCATGAGTTCTTTGGAGAATTTAAATCAGCATACTGATGTGTTGAAAAAGGAGTTAGAGGAAAACTCAGAGTAACATACTGAGATGTTGCTAGAGAAGAAAAAGGAAATGAGGCCTTATATTTTTAATTATGATAATGGTTTACGATTACAGGTTTTGATGAAGATGAGGCAGACATGTCTCAAGTTGAAGGAGAGTCAGTTTTAGAATTAAAGAAGATTGGAAGTTGCCAGGTAAGGCATAATGATTAGGAATATGTAAAGCATGAATATACCATGTTTGAAGAAGCTGAATTGACTGTCAGAATCAGTCAAGGAGGTGAAGAACAATCACTGAGGGTTGTCAAGGAAGAGGAAGAAAAATATGTTGGAATTGATGAACAACATAGTGATGTAATTGAGAGAAATCAAGTAGAAAGTGAGTTACTAGATGAATCTGAGTATGAGAAAGGAATTGCAGACAATGATGTGGAAATTTCTCAAGTTGTGAAAGAGACAGGAGCAGATACTTGTTTTCCAAACTTTATTATTTTTTCTAGTATACAAAGAACAGTGAATGAGTATATTACTGCAGTCAAAGAATCAGAAGACAATTTATTTTTTGAAAGTAAATTTGCAAGTAGTGAGCAAAAAAGGGATGTTGCAGAGGGTGATATCTTAAGAGATATTCAGGAAGTTTGGGAGGTAGCAATGTCCAGAACAATATTTGCAGCAGTATCTAGAGTAATCTCGAAAATAATAGCAGAATTTAAATCAGGAGAAGCTAAAAAAATAAGAAGAAACAAATGGCAGAGTGAGTACCAGTTAGAAGATAAAATGGACATGGAGATTGAAAGAATGAAAAGGTTTATGATGAGGGTGTCTCAAAAGAAGACAACAACAAGAAAACAAATTAGCAATAGTAAGAAAAAGACAACAACAGACTATGAGAGCATAGCCAGTGGGGAAATGCAACATAAAGTATGGAGACCTGGAGAACAACAGCAACAACCAAAGACAAACTACAGAACAAAGTTTGGGATCTAGGAGGAATTACATCAACATTTAAGACACGTGATCCCGAGATCATGATTAATTTCTACCTTGGGAGTCTGATGCAGGAGCATCATGGTTTCAAAATTTTGCACATTTAGTAGAATCTAGGGGGTCTTAAGATTTTCAAGGGATTTGGTTTCCTAAGTATTTAATTAATGTAATTTTTAGCGTTTTGAGTGATTTTATGTGAGACATTTAAAATAGGATTTAATTAAATATTGTGAGGCATATTTGTAAATGTTATAGAATGTAGAAGAACATGAGAGATTTAGGCTAGTTGAGTTTTCAAAAGGATTGTGAATCCTAGACTTAGGAATTAGTTGATGATTTTTTGGATTTAGAGGATTCTTAGGATTTAGTTGAGAAGATTGAGGATCTGAACCATAATTGGTTGTAGAACATTTTGTATATATTTGTAAGCCTGAAATGCATTAATATGATATGATTCTTAGATATTAATAGAGGATATTTGATTATAATCCTATGGGCATAAAGGGACAGGAAGAGAAAAGGGCCATGTAAAGGCATATCAAGCCTAAGCCAAACTGTAAACAGGTTTTATTTGTATCTGTACAATTAATTTGATTAATGAGAAATTGAGTTCATTGCGACTATTTTTTTGTCTCTCTTACAATCTGAGTGATCCGTAATTGAGTAAATCTGATTTTTGTGTAATAAATTATTGTTGCATGAATTTTGATGGGTGTATAAGTCTTTTAGTGTGTGAAAAAGGACTTACTATAGAAGAAGCTGGGTAGAATCACTTGGTGATTCCAGTTCTGGAGAAATTGGCTGAGAATGAATGAGTAAAAATAATCTTTGTGCAGGTTGGAAGTGAAACAAATAAGATATTTGGAGTCGTAGGTAGTGATTTGAAGCAAGCATGTGAAGGATTTGGCTTGGAAACAATGTGCAAGGTGTTGCAGTGAGCGTGATAACTCTGGATAAGATCTAATAACAAGAACAAAGTTCAGGAGGAAGTTAACACATGGATACAGAGATGGAGTTACAGTAAGGCGGCAGTCAGCTAAGACAACAAATGTTAAGTTTTTCCCAAACCCTTAAGAAGATTTCTGGAAGGAGAACCATCGATGGTGCAAATTAATTCGCAAAGTCCAGATCAAAGATCGACGTCCCATATTACTTTGCAAGATAAGTTGGGAAAGGTATGAATTGGACACGTGTGAGATGGAGCAGCCAAGTGCACATCGCACATCGCATGTGATATGGGTTAATAGTTAACGATATAAACCTAAACTTACGAAATGTCAATTTGCGATGAACTGCTAAGGAAAAGGTTCAGCGATGCGATCACATATCACATGCGATAGATATTTCGGCGATTGAGGAATTTAAGATTGGTGAAGTGTGATATGGATTGGTGATGCATCTGCGATGCCATGTATGCATGTAGTAAGGTAAAGAAGACGGCCACGGTATAAGGTAAAAACTTTATTATACGAGTTATAAACTCGAAACCACTTTTCAAAGGAGCTTCCGCGAAATCATATGAATTTAATAATGATTAAAGTGGATTTCTAAAATTTATTAGAGATATTATGACTCTATCATCAGGTTTTGGGTAGACTGAGACTTAGTTCTGCATATTTGGGTTTGCGGCCATATGGTTGCATCATGTGCGGTGAGCCCCTTGTCATTAGGGCTAAGGCCTTCCCAAAGGAGCTTGGTTGACACCACTAGGTTGGATTTATTCCAACCCAATTCCTTTATCACCTGGCCCATTATTTCTTTGGCTCGGCCATTGGCATAGACCTCAACATTGTCAAAGAAATTGACCCCATAGTCCTTGCAACATTGCAACAATCCTTTGGCTTCCTTGACATTGAGTTGGTTTCCAAAGATGACCAAGACTCCGTATGAGAGCTAGCTCACCTTCAGCCCAGTTCGCCCTAGTCTCCCAGCTCTCTCCATGCAATTTTCTGCATTAAGTGACCTCATATTTTCATTGTATTGGTGAAAATGATTCAATTAGGGGAATTTTGAGGTCTAAAATGGGCCTCCTAAGGAAAACGTACAATCAAAATTCACTTTATGAGAACCAATCACATTTTAGGGGATGACATCATCCCTAATGATTGAAGTGGCATTGCTTGAGTTAAAGGTACTTACTTGTCACATTCTCAATGGTGGATAAAAACTCATGGGTAACCATGGTAGTGCTTTAAGTATTTTTAAAGTCAAGGTAAAGTACTCATAACAAATGTCATTTACACTTTTTGAATAAAAATATATTATTTTCATTTCATATTTCTTGAAAGAAACAATGCATATCCCTATACATTTATTATATTATATTATATTATTTTTATATAGTATATTAATTACATGTTATTATACAATTTAAATAATATAAATTTTAATTAATAGCATATAATATAATTAATAATTTATAAATTTATATTTATATTTTATTTTAAGTTATTTGAGTACAAAGGACAAATGCATTAGTTGTTAAATGATAATGACTTTTTCTTGAAAAGCTCATTCTTATTTATAGTCACATCAATACAATTTTTTTATTAATTCTATTTTGGTACAACTTTTGAATTGAATTTAACTATGGTTAGATGGATTGTGGTGCAAAAAGTGAATTGAAAATTCATAAATATTATTTTATTGGTTTAGATATTATTTTATTATTTCCTTAGGAGGTCCATTTTAGACCTCAAATTTCCCCTAATACGGTGTATATTCCAAGAGCTGCGTTCAATGATGGGAGTGGAGCCTGATTATCTTATTTATATGTATCGCCACGTTGGACCCCTGTATATTTGGACACTTGAACTATGAGAACCTTTGTTTTTTGAAGAAAAATGGTGTTATTGGTTTGCCTACAATTCCTAGGAAACTTAAGCAATGTGATGTGTGTATTCTAGGAAAGCACAACAAATAGTCTTTTCATGATTCTCATTCCAAAGCACATAGAAAACTTGAACTCATTCATTTTGATTTATGTGGCCCAATGCATGTTCCTTCTGCAAATGGGAATAAATATATGATGACATTTATTGATGACTACAGTAGAATGCGTTGGGTTTATTTATTAAAGAAAAAATTTGAAGTCTTTGAAACATTCAATAACTTTCATACATAGAATAAAAATGATGCACAATCTCATATTGTCTTTATTCGCACTAATAATGAAAAAAATACACTTCAAATGAATTTGAAAACTATCTTCACCTGCATGGGATAAAAAATCAAACAACTGTGCCCTATAATCCCCAACAGAATGGAGTAGCTCGAAGAATGAACATGAAAGTATTAAATATGGTATGTTCCATGATGTTTTTCAAGAATGTTAAAATTATGTTTTGGGCTGATGCGGTTCTATGTGTTTTGTATATAAAGAATAGGTGTCTATATAATGCTATAAAAAATAAGACTCCCTATGAAATGTGGTATGGCCACATTCCTTCGGTGAGGAATCTCGAAGTTTTTGGTTCCACCTGTTATGCCTTGATACCCAAGGAATAGAGAAATAAACTCGATGCAAGGAGTCACAAATGTATCTTCTTGGGGTACTCAAATACCTCCAAAGCATACCGTCTCTACGATGAAGTGAACAAGAAGTTTATAATATATAGAGATGTGATCTTTCTTGAATCTTATAAGACTGACAATGTGTTTGAGCGACATCTTGATCGCTTGGATAGATTTGTACATGTGAAGTCTTTTTAAGAATTTGATAATGAGATAACACATCTTGAAGGGGGGATTCATATACTAGATCAATCTGTGGAATATTCATTTGAAGCACTCTCTCCCCCACATGAAGCTCTAGCCATTGATGACACTTTGAGTGATGTGATTGACAGAATTGGGAGACTAAATATTGATTTAGCCCCATCTCAGTCAACTGAGAAACTTGGACCATCTCTAAAAGGCGACCCTCCAAAATGGCTGACAAAGACACTTGAAAGTGTTTGTCTTGATGAGGTTGGAAAGACATGAACAAGAAGCTCAACCAGAAAAAATGGAGGTGTTGTAGAAAATCTTGATTCACCGGTTGATATGGATGTTTCTTATGATTGTGAGCCGAATTTGTGTACATGTTACGAACAAAATTCCCTCAAATAAGCTTCTTCTCATGATGAATGGAAAGGAGCGATGCATAAAGAATATGATTCGTTGATAAAGAATGGCACCTCGAAGCTGGTTGATCCTCCATTGGGAACTAAACCAATAAGCTACAAGTGGGTCTTCAAGAACAAGTATAAAGTAGATGGCTCACTTGACAAGCATAAAGCCAGGCTTGTGGAAAAATATTTTGCACAAAAGGAAGGGGTCGACTATGAGGGGAATTTTCCCCCACAGCAAAATGGGCTACCATTTAGTCACCCTTTTCCTTGGCAACACAAAACGATTGGAAATTCCATCAAATGGATGTAAAATATTATTTCTTAAGTGGAGATCTAAAATAGAATGTTTTTATGTCCCAACTAGAAGGATTTGTTGTGAAGGGTGAGTAACATAAAGTATGCAAGCTTATAAAATCTTTATATGGCCTCGAGCAAGCACCGAGATCCTAGTACGAGAAGTTAGCTGAGCATCTTCTAAAAATCAAATTCAAACATTGCGATATTGATGATGCAACTTTGTTTGTCAATAAAGTTGGAAAAACAGTTGTATATCTTATGGTGTATGTAGATGATATTCTAATGATAGGAACAATGAGAGCTACATTACATCCATAATGAAGGAATTGAGGAAAGTTTTTGAAATGACATATTTGGGCTATATTCACTACTATCTTGGTATTGAAGTAACTCAAAATATGACGTTTATATTCCTTTCTTAGAATCTGTACATTGGAGATATGTTGAACAGGTTCAGCATGAATGAGTGCAATCCTTTATCTACTCCAATGGAACATAAATTAAAGCTCACATCCACTGAAGGAAAAGAAATTGAGGATGAAATGAAGTATATAAAACTCGTAGGAAGTCTCAACTACTTGACTACTATGAGACCAGACATTTCATTTGTTGTTGGAATGCTCTCCAGGTTTATGAAAAATATTTGTGAGGGTCATTGGTCTACTGCAAAAATATTTCTAAAGTACTTGAAGGGAACTCAAAACTTTGGACTTAAGTATATTTCACAGGTGGGCGACTTCAACTTGATTGGATACTCTGATTCAAGCTTCGATGGAGATAAAGAAATGATGGTATCTACTTTAGGTTATGTTTTCAGTCTTGGATCAAGATTTGTCTCATGGAGGTCATGCAAACAATCAGTTCCAACATATTCCACAACCAAGGTAGAATATGTGGAAACAACTTAAGAAACAAAGGAAATTGTTTGGTTCAGGAAAATTTTGGAATATTTTCTGGAGAAAAAAGTGCATTCAACTCTTATCTTGATTGACAACACTTCTGCAATAAATTTGGCCAAGAACCTAAAGCTACATGATTGAATGAAGCACGTCAATACAAAATACCATCTGATTCAACATCATTTTTAGGCCAAGACAATCCACCCACATCATTGTTCCACAAATGAGAAGATCGCAAAGATCTTCACCAAAGCGGTTGGAAGAGAAACATTTGAAATATTGAGAATCATGCTTAGACTCACCAACATCCCTTTAGATTAAGGGGGGAATGTTGACACCTAATCTTTGGGACTAGATAAATCCATGTAAATATTGTAAATAGGAAAATAAATAGAATTGGATGATGGAGAGACATTGGGAGATAAAACCCAATAGTCTCCCTCTCCATCTATATATTCATGTCCCATCTTAATGAAAAATACAACTAAGATTCATGGATTTACCTCCTGGCTGGACATGATTGTAGCGTCTCAAACATGCCCACACTATCAATGTTGCTATACATACTAAGAACTTTCCAACAATGCAAAATGACCTCAAAAATATCTTTTATGCATAACTTATGCCTCCCACCAGTTCACCTGCATTGTTGACCAGCAAGGTATAAGTCGATTCCACATCAATCCCCATTTCTCACACATGTGGGGCTAATCATGTGTGGAATTTCAAGAATATTATAGAAGGTCCAAAACCTTATCACAATTAAGGTTTAAATAAGTCAAAACCCTAAATCTAGATGGATATCGATCTATTTTAAATATCGTGACAATACTTAGAGAAGGTCCCCCATTGTTTAGAATTTTAGATTAATTCATGGTTGAGAGAAACATCTAGGAGTGGTATTTTGAGAGAATAACAGAGAATAAGGATTTTGTAGTAATTGTTCATGCCAAAATATCAAAATATAATTTCATAGTGAGTGTTCATCTCTTTGCATGTGCATCTTTATAACTAAAGAAGAGAGAGAGCATACTTCACCTTGTACTTGAGTTTTCTCTTGTATTGGGTTTCCCAAGACAAATATTTTTTGTATATGTGTGGATGGTGTGTATTTTGTGCATGTTATTTAAATTCCATATTCCAACTATTTCTTAAAGTCAAGTCATAAAATAGAGATAACAAGTCTAAGATTTAAGAAAATAAACTTGCATAATCTAAGGTTTTCATTATATTATAAGATTCATTGGGACATAATCTTCTGATCCAATATCCATGGTAATTTATAGACTAGTAAATCCAACAAATGAAATTAGATGTGAAATATTTCCACCAACTCTTCAAACATTAATGGTGCATTTAGTAAAGAGATTTGTGCCAAGTTAAAACTAGAATGACAATTGTTGTTTAAAAAAAAAGAATTATTTAAGTTATGTCAATATTTTATGATTAAGATTGGATGATGATATAATTTTGTATATATCTCAGTACTTCTTGGGTGGAAAAATTATAGTTATTGGCATGCCTGACCCATTTTTGTGGCAGGTAATTGGGGTCCAAAACCTTATAAATTCATTTTATGGCATCAAATAATGATTTGCAAGATTGTTGTGTCTAAAATTTTTTCCCAATCTCGATATTGATCTACACTCTAAGAACTTTCCAATAGTGCAAAATCACGTCATTAGGAGCTTGTATGTGTAAGTAATGCCTCCTGCCAATTGACCTGGGCTTATTGACCACAAAGGTATGAGTCGATGCCATGTCAACCTCGATTACTCACACATGTTGGGCTAGCCATGTGTGGAATTTCAAGAAGATTTTAGAAATTCCAAATCCTTATCACAATTCAGGGTTAAATAAATCGAAACCCTAATTCTAGATGGATATCGGGCTATGTTAAATATCACGATGTACAAGGAGGAGATATGAGTGGTAGTTTGAGAGCATAACAAAAGTATAGAAGGATTTTGCAGCAAATTTTCATGCCATAGTGTCAAAAGGTAACTCCATAATGAGTGTTCATTCCTTTGCATGTGCATTTTGATAACTAAAGCAAAGATATGAGAGGATAGGTCTCACTATCTATTTGAGTTTTCTCTTGTATTGGATTTCCCATGACAAATCTTGTATTTTTTTATGTGGATGGTACATATCTTTTGCATGTTCTTTATTTTCCATATTCAATTATTTCTTAGATTCAAATCATTAACAAATCTAAGATTTAAGAAAATAAACTTGCATAATCTAAAGCTTTTAGAATATTAATATTTATTGTGACAAATTCTTCCAATGGAATAGTCATAATAGTTTATATATTAGTAAATCTCATTAACAAAATGAAATGTGAAATATTTCCACTAAACTCTTAAATGGCTATCCATGAACTGAGTAAAGAGTTTTATGCCAAGTTTGTCATCCCTTATAGACAAATTGGATATTATGATCAAAATAATGAGGAAAGGTCAAACACATAAGTACTCTAGCTATGAGGGAAAGGAGAGGGAAACATCATTCCACCATAGCTTTCCTATTATTTTAAAGAATAAGAAACCATTTAAAAATAGTCAACTTAATTTAATAGTAATTTTAAATTCATGGATATTTTTAGGTGTAAATTTTTCTTCAATTTTTTTTTACTTTGAAAAAGATTTTCATAGAGAAGGATTTCATTCCCTTTTAAGCATCATATATTTAGAGTTAAAATGTATATTTCTATATGTATGTGTTAGTACAACATGTCAACTCTGTATTTAAGACATATATTTTTCATGCTTGAGTAGTATATATTGGGTAGTGTATATTTGTAATATTTAAATATAAGAAATTTTCTATAATTAATTACTTTAATTGAATATATAAAAAACAGATATTGAAATATTTTGAAATATTCTATTTATCACTAAAATTAAAATTCTATTTATTATCAATAAATTTTTTAAAGATTATAAATGAATTCCAAATTAAAAAATACATTTTCTTTATATTAATATATTAAAAGAAAATGAGATATTTTTTTTATTTTCAATTATTTCTTATGTATAATATTAAAATAACATTTAAATATTTTAAAATATTATATATCAATTTTATATTAAATAAAAAAAAATTATATATCTCATTTCTATTAAATAATAAAAAATTTACACATTTATATTTATATTTAAAATAATATTCAACTCAATAACACACCTCTCCTTCATTTTCAAATAAAAAAAATATTCAACCCAATAACACACCTCTCCTTCATTTGAAAACATAAAATGAGTCTCTCAAATCAATAATTGAAATCTTCATTTACATGAAGAATATAATAAATTCCTAGTAAGTTAAAAATATAGCAATTAAGATGTTAATTTATGTCGGATTAAGGAATTCCAAAATTCATTGATGTGAGTCTGTTTTCTTTTTCAATTCTTTGATTATATCTTTATGGTAACTTTTTCTAAATGCAATGCAACAAAGTGTTTTGACAGTTTTTATTATTATTTCATGATAGTAAGTATTGATTGCCGTTAAATGGTTTGGTATTTATCATATTCAATTTTTTTGGTTATGCTAAAGGAATTATAGAATGAATCAAGGGAAATAATGATTTCAATTTTTTTATATTAAAATATTGGATGGCATGCATCAAAATTTTGGTAAAGATATTTTAAAAAAAGTATTATAAGAGAGACATGTAAATTTTATTTTTCATCATTTAAGAATGTGTAATGATTAATGCATGTTTGAGATAATGCCTCCATTATTGTGCTTACTTAGTTTGGATTGGGTTGTTGAGGAAGTTGAGAGATTCTCTCAACTTTTCTCTCTAAGATTAGCATTAGTTTAACTATATATATTTGATGTATCTCTGATTATTGAATATAGAAATTAATTATTTGTGTGTGAATCCTGTGCGTTTCTGTTCTCTCATAATTTTCTAATTTGGTATCAGAGCGGCCTGTAATGTCCACTTCGTTGAATATCTAATGCGGCTTCTCAATAGTGGGAACCCTGCGTTCTGTTATCACCTGGAGCATACACAGTAAGCTCTTACGATATTGATGGTGATCTAGTATTTAGAAGAACATTCGAACATTCGAGTTGGCATTTCTTTGCGTGAGATGGTTCGGTGAACCAGCTTAACCTTGATCTCTCTTCAAAGGATTATGCACAGGAGGCATAGTTTTCAGCAGATCGTAATTCCGTCTCCCAGCAGATCGAGTTGATCCGTCTCCCAGCTGATCGAGTTGATTTTGTTGATAAAACGTTCGTGTCGTGGTCTCAACACTACTAATTCTGCTACTGCGTGTGGTCAATCTCTATTTCGATTTTTTGTGATTTGAGCACATATCAGAGTTTTGTGAATCTGAACATAGAATTGATTGAATGGGTCTCTATTTCAATTTTCTCGGTTTCTGGAGAATCTGGACGACTGTTCTTTAAGCCAGATGCATTTTAAATTGGTTAAAGATTCTGGAAGACAATCTGCCAGCGTGAAGACAATCTGCCACTTTTCTCTACCAGCGTGAGTTCATTTTTTTTATTAAGTTTAAGTTGCAATTTGTTTTAGATCTACAGAGTTTTAGATTTAGCTTTTCTTTTCAACATGGAGCAGCCTATTGTATTAGAAAAGTTTAATGGCTTTAATTTCTACACTTGGAAGGTAAAAGTTCAGTTGCAAATGATGAGTAGAAATCTATGGAATATTGTAGAAGGCTCAGAAAAAGCACCTACAGATGCTCAACAATTAATGGCATGGGAAAAAAGAGAAGAAAGAGCCAAGTCTATCCTTGGACTATCACTTGCAGATTCCCAGCTACATCTTATTGACTTAAAGAAATCTTCTGCAGCAATATGGGAAGAAATGAATAAGGTATTTGGGGAAAAAGTTGTTAATGCAAAATTTTTCTTAAAGTTACAATTGTTTAAACTCCAAATGGATAGTGAGACATCATTGTCAACACACATAAATGAGTTAAGAGCTTTGATGAGACAATTGTCAGAAATTAATTCTAAAGTAGATGATGATGATGCAAAGGCAATCTTATTAAATAGCTTGTCTTCAAAATATGATAATGTCATATTTACTCTAAGTCAAATACCACATCAATCACTTGATGAAATGATAGCAGCTCTTATGGCAGAAGAAAAGAGGATAGGTGGCCCAGAGGCTAGTTCACATAATGAACTTGCACTATACTCCAAAGGAAGGGTGAATAAAAATAAGACTGAATGTTTCTATTGTCATAAATATGGACATACAACATTCAATTGCAAAATTTGGGCTCGAGATCTTTTAAATGGACAATTGAAAAAGTCAGCCTATGCAACATTTTCAGACGATTCACCCAATGCAATGATTGAAGATTCTTCAAGTGAGGATGAACCTCCTGATCCATCTCTTAAACTGTTCTAAAGCATGTTGTGTGATTTGCAAGTGTGTGGAATATAGTGTGGAGTTTAAGACTTATATTTATTGCTATGACATTTGTGTAGAAGAGAACCAATTATTGAACAAATTAGCATTATTTAAATTAGTCGTTCTTGACGTTCTACAGGGACGAGGGAACAATTGAGTAATTTGATTGTGTGAATTTTTTATATGCTGATATTGTTGTGCTACGGGCCAAGAGCATCAGTTACAGGTTACAAAATCCATTTGTGAGAAGCAGGTCAAGTTGTTAGATTAGCTCTTGAACACATTTAGTATTCAGACCATTTGCCTAGCCACTGATGGATAACCGAAAGCGAAATATCCGACAGATGGTGATTGGTCCATAGGATGGTTCATCACTTGTCAGCTCTTATCGCGGAAGCCCCGACGAGCCGAGTTGTCAATACTGTTAATCTTGCAAAGTTCATTATTGCTGGTCAGAAACAAATGTATTTTAAATGGGTTGAATGGTAGCTCGAAAATGGTGGAGAAAAGAGCGTTGTCTATGAGATCTCAGAGTGGGTACAAATGTTAATGAAGACCAGGGAAGACAAATGTTTGTATTAATTTAAGTGTGTTCTCCATTTCTGTAATGTAGGCATTAAGGGGGGGTGTTTGAGATAATGCCTCCATTATTGTGCTTATTTAGTTTGGATTGGGTTGTTGAGGAAGTTGAGAGATTCTTTCAACTTCTCTCTCTAAGATTAGCATTAGTTTAACTATATATATTTGATGTATCTCTGATTATTGAATATAGAAATTAATTATTTGTGTGTGAATCCTGTGCGTTTCTGTTCTCTCATAATTTTCTAATTATGCAGGTGTCATTAATTATTCATTAAAAACATAAAATAAAAAATTGACAGTTAAACAATAAAAAATAATAAGAAATTCATGTGAATCTGAAAGTAACAAGAAAGCAACAGTTTTAATGGCTGAAGAAACTGAATATTTTGTAACTTTTAATGGCTGAAAAAACTGAATATTTTGTAACAAATTAGCATAAAGTGTAACAAATTATTTTGAGTAGTATAAATTGAAAAGATACCTATGATGTAATAGTCTACAATTTTGTTTTTGATATTTGGATATATAAATTTTGAAACATGTAAGATCAGAAGGAAACACAGATCCAGTATGTGTGTACTACCTTTTTATTATCAGCTTTTTTTTATCTACGGAAAAATAAAGTGTTTTCAACGTGATTATCTGGATGACAAATATTTTTTAAATATCTCAATGTTTTTAGAAGGCCTTGTGGCAGTCTTAGTGTGAATATTAAAAATTAATTTCTGGTTATATGTTCTTATAAGTATTATCTACATCACAGAGTGGTTATCATTGGTCTGTATGAATTGTCCATAAATATGGAAACTATTAAAGAAGTTGTACCAAAACAAACTATTTCATGACTGAACGGGTTTTGACCAATGCACACCACGTATAAACTTCACGTTTTTTTATGGCGTGTCTCTTTCCCTACAAAGTGACAACGTTGATTCGAATCAACGCAATTCATGACATATGAACCGTACTTTGCTATTCACTTTAACTCCATCGGAGCTGCAAACCAGAACGCGGTAGTGACCACCCTTTAATCCTACAAGATCTCTGCCCAGATACGTTTCCTGCATTACCTGTTCGGCCCAACTGTTACTCTCTCCCGTCACTGCTAAAAATTCTCCATATTTTCTCTACTACTTGCCCTACTTGTGTACCAAATTCACAAAATTGGTCAATTTCTAAATTATGAAAATAGTCCATAAACGAAAGTTACCCCAATCTGATCTAATCTAATCGAATCGATCTCTCTATGATCACATTCACAGGCCAATAAAAATAGTGACAGAATCCGTAGCGCAACCACTTTGGGTAGAAATATACAGTGTGTTAGATTGAGTGGTTTGGTTTTTTGAAATATTTTGCAATTAATTGGCTTATGATATTTATAAAATAATTATATCTTATATAATAGTGACGGTAGATATTTAAAAATTATTAATTTTCTAAAAATATAAAACAAAACTATTATATCTAAATTACAATTACAAATAACAGTCATATAATTTTAGTTTTTATTTTGTTGTGTTGTGTCTTCTGAATCCATTACATCAAAATTTTGTTATACCAACTTTTAAAATCATCCAACTAAATTCATTCTCAAAATAAAAAAAAAGTGATAATAAATCTCGATAGATGATTCAAAGATACGATAGATCCAGAATACACAACACACAGCCATATAATTTGTACAATAGAAAAGTACATATGGCATGACCACTCTAACCCATTTCGGTTGTTGCTGTACATTGAACAAACCATTTAACCATAAAATATTCCATGGTGAAGATTCCAATATACTCCATTCTAATTCATTCCCAGTAATTTAGACTGGCTGATTTGATTTATAGTAATTCCTGGCTCAAGGTCAGTTGTCAGAACCAGAGCAATCATGATCGGGTCACTTATGGCGTAAATTAGCTGCTGCATCTTCTAACATCTGCTTGGCCGCCGCCGCCGCCTGGCTACTATTATAATCTTCCCTGTTTTCTAGTTTAGAATTATAGGACGAGAAGAACTCTTTGTTTTCTTTCTCCAATTCATTCCACACTGCAAATTACAATCAATACCATAAAAATAAAAATATAAGTAACCAATTTCAGATATAACAGACACATCTGTAACTTCTAAGTATAGGTTATCACTATTTGTATACCAGATACAATTATTTAAACCGATAATTACTAATTACAATATGTTTTTTCGAATTACAATATGTTTTTCAACTTGGATCATGAAAAATAAATTATTCATCCAATCACTCTAGCTAAATTATTCAATAATCTATAATTTTTAATAATAATATGTTTTCGAATTCAGATCATAAAAATAAATTATTCACTAAACCACTCCAATTCAACTAAAATCCCTTGACAGGGTTTATAAGTAAAATGAAATAAGTACCTGTCAGGGTTACTACTGGTTGGATATTGGCGTGCCTTGAAAGGGCCTCTACGCATTCTCGTTGATCCATGTTGAGCACCAGACATTTTTCAATCAAGTGTTGCACCTATAATACAGTAATAATGAATAAAAAAAATCTAATCCTCCAACGAGAAATTGAGATTTATGAAGCCCTTGTGCTGCAGAAATGGATAGAATAATTGGTTACAGTCTCTCACCAGGAGAATATATGATGAAGAAGATGATGCTGCCTCGGGGTTCTGAGGGAGATCTGATGCAGGTGCCTGCATGTTAACGGTTGCTTTGATCTTTCTTTCCTTTTTTGGACAAACTGGCGTACACTGAGAATAGTAATACTTAGTAAAATGAAAACGATTCAATTGGCATAGAAACCAGCATCTCAATACTTTGGTAAAATAAAAACTATTCAATTGGCATAGAAAAGGACCGGAGAATCTCAATACTTGGTATAATGAACATGGAATCGTTGGATGGTGGCCGGCCCTCCAATTATTTAGTTGTCTCTTTTGCACACCCACGTGACTACTGCAAAATTATTGGTTACAAGGCGATAGGATTGGATTTTGTTAATGTATTTTTTTTACCAGTAATGTACGTGAAGAGGTTTGTCCAGGCAGGGAACTGCCACGTGGTTGGTGTTCACGACTAAACAAGTCTTAATCCTTCCTTCGAACCCACAGTTCCAGATGTCTTTCCCATCAAGTGCTATAATCTTTTGATGAAAAAAATCCTCATAAGGAGTTGAAAAATCCTCATAAGGAACAGTGAACATACAAAATAGTACGGCGATGTCTAAAATTGCAAAGGAATATGGACGGCTGCTATAGGTGGATTAGAGTAATCATGATCATGTATTCAATTAGTTTTACGTTGAGACGTGCTATTGGAAAACAGATGGGTCAGATATGAAATAGATTTTATGATTTAATAAAACACAATGAAATTATTCATCAATCAAGTTGAATTTTTAAATTTTGTACTGGTTATGTTGATGTAGCCCATAGACATGGTTGGAATCTTGTGATAGTGACAACTGGAGATATCACCACTTGCCTTACTAACAATTATTTCCATCTAATCTAATTGAATTTATATACACAAGTTATCTCAATGTCTCTATTTTTTCTATAAAATGTTTCAATGAAAGATTATTTTGAATGAATGTATCTCTACGAGAAAACTCATATCTCCCACATGACTACTTACAGCAGATTCTCCTATTGGCTATAATCACCCATTCATGGAATATGAAGCTCCCTTACAAGATGCTTTGAAAGAACCCCAAATTTCTATCCATTTCATACATATTGACTAACAATGATAACACCCATAATTTTATCCATAGGAGAGTAGCACAAGACACACATTGTTATGTATGTCTTATATCTATTTTTTTAATTACAATCACCAATAGTGGTACAACTAAATGTCTAGGCAAATGTGAAAATGCCAAATTACAAATGGGTGAATAGCATCTCAAAACTTACATGTTTTCCATTGAAATGGGTGGTTGTGATATAGTTGTTGGGGACAATGGTTATAGACTTTAGGGCTAGTCACGATGTATTTCAAAACATTGTACATGAGTTTCTAGTAGGAAGGGAAAAAGCATACCCTCAAGGGGCTTACCTTAGGTTCCCCAAAAAGTATAACTTCTCAACATATGGAGAAATTGTTGAAGGGCCCCTTGAGTATTATTTTGCAACTCAATGCCATATAAGTAGTTGAAACACATCACTAGAGATTCACCCTAATTTAGAGTTGATTCTCTCGAATGAAAGAGAATTTCTCCGATGGATAAGGGAGAGGAATCTCTGATATAAACATAGGGACATATCTCTAGGTTTTCTTCTACTAGATATAACACATAAGTTCTTTCAATGTTACCAAGAATGGAGAAGGATATTTCCTCTATCCAATATTTGTTTAACATATCTAGGCTTGATGCAATCGCTAGCTTTAGATCCTAGCTCTACAATTATCATTACGAGAATTTTGAGGTAAAAAATGGGCCTCAGAATGAAAAATTTACTAACAAAATCAACTGTAAAAGATACAGTAGGATTCGAGATGATGATGTCATTTCCATGGAATCTCTCCTCACTAAAATCCATTGGAAATGAAATTGGGAAATTTTACTGCAGGTGCCCAAAAACAGAGGAATATGTTAGAACCACCTATGCACGCATTTGTGTAGAAATGGACTTCAGCGCCGGATTCCCAGCTGAAATAATCCTAAAAAGCAAAGACTATGTATGGAACCAGAAACTTGACTATGAAAGTGTCCTCTTCAGATGTTGATCCTGCTTTGAGACATGCCATCTAGCCAAAAATTGCCCAAAAGTCTCCCGGAAAAATTCTGCTAGAAATATTCACCATAGATCTACATGGTAGGAAGGAGGACAAAAGGAACATTATGCTGTCTTCAAGGAAGAATACTCTCCAAAAAACTCTGAATCGCAAGAAATCAGGGAAGATAGAGACAACCCTCAAGACAAGCAGGGGGAAAGCCCCACCCAACAACAAAAAAACGAACTCGACAACCCCTCTAGCATAAAAAATTATAAGGATTCGAATACCACGTAAAAGAAATCTTCATTTAGCAGCAAATAAGATCTCCCAGATCCCAAAGATAAGACACCAGTGTCCCAAGAATCAGAAGAGATGAAGGAGGTGCAAGATAAAGGAAGTTGGAAGACCGTAGAGAAGAAAAAGAAAGCTACAACACCAATCTCGCCAAGAAAGACGAGAAGCCAGAAAATTAAGAAATAAGAAAATTATAGGTCTAATAGACCAAAGTGTGGTCTCAGTGGACGTTAACCATCATCATCATCATTTGGAGGAAAAAAAGAAAACTTTTTTTTAACCATATTTTGGACTTATTTCCTTATAGGTTTCTCAAATTTCAAGTGTGGGTTCTCATTAGATGCAGAATTAGATTTTGCATCCATCGGGTACTTACTCTGCATACTTTGGAATAGATCCACCTAGAGAAAAATGAAAATACACATTTTTAAAAACACATTTCTTACCCACTTTGCATACTTTTGAGTAGACCCATGTAACACCCTCCTCCCACATCTACCCAAGTAATCGGCCAACTGGGGTAAAAATGTGATGAAGAGTTATTATGATATAATTCAACTCCCTATGTGTCAGTTAAGGAAGTGGAATCGATGAAACACAACAAAATAGACCTTCTACACCTGCTACAGGACACCCAGGAGCCATCCAAACATTCCAGGAGGCTAGCCCTTGATTCAAACTGACCTTGTAGAAAATCAATCCCCTAGTCACTCCCTTGATATGGGCAAGAGTGTGACAGGAAACCTCCAGTCGCTCGCACAACATGGGCATGCGTGCGACTGGGGAATTTTCCAGGTAGTTCTGAGCTTGCAACCCCGATTTATGTGCCACATTTTCAGGCCCAAGGCTCAGATCACTGCCCATAACTCCATGACACTTCCAGAAATTAAAGATAACAACGAAATAACAATGTAAATGTATTCACTTAAACAAGGACTTGTCTCGACCCCTACTAGCCATGACATGCATTTTTTCAGACATGTCACAAATATGTAATCTATAGGTTTAAACAACAAATTTGAGCATAGGGGTCTCATACTTATCTAAGAATTGTTAAGAAGCATTGTTGCCTCAACACATTAGTTGCATTATCATATATTAGGTCATATATTCATTTCTCATTCATTTACAAATCAAAACATGATGAGATCCATACATCATCATTGTCATAATAGATGCTTATAACCAACATAATAGAAACATAAATATCAAGGATACATCAGCCATAGAATCCACATATAAAAAATTATATTACTCGTGAAATATCAAGGAGAAAGAACCTCATATTAATGCATGCAAAGGCCAACCAGGTTTGGGACTTCCATGAACCACCCAACCATAGATTGGCTGAGCCAAATCTCTCTTTAGTTAATCATCTCCATGCCATATTTAAGGCATGAATGTAGGAATTAAAACCAAACTCAACCAGGGGTTCTCGGGACTACAACACCTCACCCTCATCAATAGAATCAGGCTTTATCGCAATCCACACCATATCATTAGGCCATAAACCATAAACATACAATATTGCGCTTTACCGAAATCCACACCAGATCACTAGGCCAACACAAGCATGGATGCCATCAGATCTCTCCACCTAAATCGTGAGGAATTAGTCCATCTCAACCTATTGGATTTACCATGTATCCCGCCATTACTGGTCAAGGGATTCCTAGGCCTATGAGGTATTCACCCTTTGGGATTTACCGTGTATCCCAACCCAAGATTCCTAGGCCCAATTAAGGGTACCACCACTGAGCTTTGCCGTGTATCCCGCCATTCACTGGTCAAGGGATTCCTAGGCTCAATTGAGGTGTTCACATTCAGGCTTTACCGTGTATCCCATCCTAGGATTCATAGGTCTTTTGAATAATCTTGAGGCCACCCCACTCAGCTTCGAGTCCATCCGGTAATCTAACTCAACCAAAAAATGAGAACCCACCACCATGGCTCTCCGGAAATGGAAAGGCTAGGATGAAAGCACTATCACACCTTGAAAAACCCATGCCAATGACAACAAGAGAACCAATAATCTACATGCAACACCGTGCATGCCAAATATAGCAACTAAATCACACATGCAAAGCAATATCTGCAAAGAATTTTGTTGTAGTTTCTTCATCATGCTCTTCCTTGCTTGATATTTTCCTCATCTTTGCCTTCTTTTCCTATCTTGATCTGATGTTGTAATGCTCCAATAAAACTCTAAGTGTCCAAGAGTGAGAGAGAGAGAGAATAGAGAGAGAGCTCCAATATTGAACTGACAAAAGGTACCAACTGATCCTCAAAAGCCCTTTTATTAATGAGGCCTCTATTTTTTGTTGGATAAGGTTGTCATTGATGTCAATAAATTTTCATATATAGCAGTGTTGAAGCTAGCCCTATGTACCCTAGGACCAAAACTATGGGTGCCAAGTGCATTAATTAAATACTAGCAGTGTTGAAGATGATAAAACTCTAAACATTGTTGAAGAAGTCCTAGAATTGTTGATATAAACCCTATAAGACATTATGCCTTAACCTTAGAATTGTTGATAAGATGCTCTAGCTTTTGTTGAAACAAATCCTAATGGATAGAGCATGCCCTAATATGATCTTGGTGGTAACTTGAAGAAATCCTGGCCCTAAAACTAGAATTTTAGTGTGCACTTATCAAACTAAAACTTTGTGAACGTAAAATCAAGGGTGAAAACACTACATTCCGTCAACAATAAAAAACAGTAGATACAAGGAAGCTAACTCCACATAAAAGGTACAATATGGAAATTAAGATGCCAGGGCCAAACTCCAATCAACAATCTCATAAGAAATCACCCCAATTGTGAAGACACAACCAGCCTCGATGATCAAATTGATTAAATATATGAATTGCATTGGGCTTGAGAAGTAGCAAGTTGTTGTGTCTATCAGAGAACATCTAAAAAACATAATTATCATGACTTGATTGTCTAAATTTTCTTCAAAAAAGAATTCAAAATACCCTTTCTTAATGATCATAGCTTCTCTGTAGAAGAGATGATCCAAATGTTAGTGATGCTAAGCTCATAAATTCACCAGGCACCCAAGAAATAAATATCACTAAAATTTTACAAGAGCCAATTCAGAGACACAAGCTAAAATTTTGGTTGAAATAAGGCTTGATACATTTCCCTGAGTCGACGTTCAAAGTTTCCAGAATGATTCGTTTTGGAGGAAATAAGCTGCAGGAGAGGTTAAGTTGTCTTTTGAGACTTGGGCTACCCTTCAATGATGAGGAAAAGACCAAAATTATTGAGTAAAAGTTCATATTTTATCTAAAATAAGTTTATTTTCTTTGTAGTACAAAATTTAACCCACTGCGGGTTCTTCCATCATTTCTAAAATACTTCACCTATTGACTAGAAGTTTCTCAGGTCTTTGTGAATACAAGAAAAAATTATCAATTGCAAATGATAAAATTAAGGATTTTTTTTTGCAAAAACAACATATTAATATACACAGGTCAGCTCCTATAGATATGTCGACCTTCCTTAACCAACCGACATGAGCCTTTATTCTATAAATAAACAACTATAAATACAAACCTATATGCATTTTTATTTGCGGAAAAAAATCTCAAAAGATCTCGCTGAAAAGAACATAATACAGAGCAAGGGTCTATCGAGATATTTTGAGGAATCTTATAGATCTATTGTAATAGCCCTAGAGACAGATTTAAAACTATATTTTCAGACCTATTGTTGGTGTCTCTATGGTGTGTGAATATTTTAATACCTATAAATTTACAGATCTGAAGCTCGAACATGTCTTATCTTAGGAATTTCAGACCCATCTTCAACTTAACCTGTGGCCTATTACAATATTGTAAATTTGTCCTCTTCATAAATGTTCCTATTGAATACTTCAACCTTATTTATCGGTGCCTTAATTCTGGTTCTATATTTTGGTAAGGTCTCTATATCTCTTAAATAATAATAGAACAAGGCTGAGGGAACGGACCTTAGAGTGTGGAACAGTGACACTGTAAAAGAACCCAGACTATTAGACAATGAAATACCTCAGACTGAAGGATCATCAAAATAGGGACTAAGACCTACACTTGAACTTGTTAAGCAGTCTATGTAATAGATCCAAAGAAGTTTTATGAAAGTTGTTGGAAACCAATGTGAATATCATATCTGAAGCAACTTACTTAAGACATATGGAAGACCTATTGAATATTCTTGTAGAAGTTGACCTGGCAGGCATTCATGGAGACTTGGATACATTGTTGAAGGCCATCATCAAGTAAGTCTTGAAATTTTGGTTTGGGAATATGAAGAATTTTGTAGATAATTTTTGTAGACCGTAAAGTTGTCATTAATGAATGAGAGGGTTACTAAATATTGATTGAGATCATTGTTGAATATATTGACAAGGCTTGTTGCATAATTGTTTGGGATACCTTCAAGAACTACTTGTACCTATCTTGAAGAATTTAAGGAGAGGGTTGGAGCCATAGCGGATTGGAGTCCTCAAGAAGATCAATTTCGATCCTGTGCTAGTGGAGAGGGTTGGAGCCCTAGAGGTTGGAGCCTCATAAAGACAAGGTTGGATACTTGTGGAAGATAGGGTTCGAGCCCTATAGGTTGGATCCTTGTGAATTCCAAGTTAGTGCTTGGAAAAGTACAGGTTGGAGCCTGGTCAATTGGAGATTAGTGTCTTCATCTAGGGTTGGAGCCTTAAACACTATTGCACTTGATTTATTGTAAAAGAGGATCAGAGTCCTAGATATTTCTAATTAACAAAATTATTATTATTCTATATTATTCATTTTTTTTCTTTTTATAAGTTATCTAAAACTGGTAAATTAAGAATTTTAAAAGAAATATTGATCCCCCCCACCCTCTTAGTATTTAAAACAATTGGTATCAGAGCTAGTTCCTTCACTCAGATCCTAACAATCTTGAAGGTAGATCCTTAGAACACAAACGGAAATATCAAGGAAGAAAGGTTCCAAACCTTTTGAAGATGTCTCCTCCTTAGTAAAAAATTCAGATGAAAATCAGGTAGTCAAAGTCCGCGTGTTGAATGGAACAAATTTTGAAGTATGGAAAGGTAGAATGAAATTCTTTTTGATGACTCAAGGTTTTAAATTCTGGGATTCAGAGATTTCTGGAAGTACAATAGAATATGAATAATCCAAGAAACATAGTAAAATAGAAATAAAGGAAATCTTGAGTGGGCTACCAGATCCTATAAAGGCCAAAATGAAAAAATGCTCATCAACAAAAGATATGTGAAAAAAACTTCAGGATATTCACTCAAAAGGAGCATTGATCATGACCTTTAATCAAGAAGATGATGAGAAACAAGAAGGAAATCCAGAACCAATAAAGGAAGCTGAAGACAAGAGTGAAGATATCAAGACCAAGGAAGACCTATAAGATGAAGAAAATGAAGACCTCAAAGAAGATATCAAGGAAAAACTTGAAGTTGTGCTAGAAGAAATAAGCAGATTGAATAAGGAAAATGAGGAGATCAAGAAGCAAGCACAAGATGGTGACAATGATATTGACAATACAAGGAAGGAATTTTTGTTGAAAATGCAACAAGATGATGGAGCTTAGTGAAATGAAGTCGCCTTCACTAAGTGGGCCCGCAGGCTATTTTTGGCGCAAAGTCTATTTTTAGACATATGGAGCATGGTCTAGGAGTTGCAGTATGCTATTCTTGGATGATTGGTCAAGTTGGTAAAATAGATGGACCTCTATTTTTAGACATTTGGGCGGAGTCTATTTTTAGACTGCCAGGCTAAAAATAGAAAAGTCAAATATTATTTACCCTTAATAATATTTGGACTATAAACTTCAGTTTATCCTCTTGCAGCACTTCAGTTTGAGCTACGGATGTGGCCCATGCATCTGACAGAAGGAATTACGCTATTCCTAGGGGTTTGGTGAGCTCATGCATGGTTGACTTCAGTTAGAACTCAAGTGGCAGAGTTTGGTGGACTTGATGAGACAGTTGGTGGAGTTGTGTTCGGGTTAACTTAGTTGAACTAGTTGTATTTAGTTTAACTGGCTAATACACTAGAGATGAGTGGGGTGAATTAAATATTATTTAATTCACTAAACATTAACTCATTATTCAACTAAAGAACACATCATTTGACTGCAGTGAATGGACAGTTAAGTGAAGAACAGTGGAAGAGGTAGATGAAAGGGTGAGTTTCCTATTAGTTGCGACATTAGTTGTGCATGATATTTGCACAAGAATTGGAGGAGATTTCCAATGAGGATTGCGCAGTTGAAGCCAAGGAGATTCGAACTTGGATCTCTCATTACACCAACTTGGATTGCGCAGTAGAGGCAGGCAAATAGTGGATGAGTTTTGAACCCGTGACTTGTTCAAAACTGAGCTAGTTTGTGTGTAACTTTTGGAGATAGTACTGAGTACTTGTGAGGAGTATTATGTTATGTATTGTTACATGTTCTCTTCCATTATAATATACAAAATAGCTGGGGGTTTTCAGCTATAAGCTTTCCCCATTACATATTGTGTTTATGTGTGCATGCGACTGTTTCTATTTCCGCAAATTGATGATCAATTGTAGAAGAGGTTATGTGTTATGCATGAATTCGAATTAGTGTGTGACCAGGATAATCTCAGTGGATAAATCTTCATTATTCATCAAATTTCTACAAGTTGATCTCTTTAAGCTTCAAGTACAAGAAAGAGAGAAGGATCTCACCAATATTAAGGAGGAATTTCATAAAAACAAGAAAAGGCATCATGAATAATTCATATCCATGACAAATCATTTGGATAAAGAAAAGAAAAGGGAAATTTTGTCAAACCATATTGAACAAAGACATGAGGAATTGAACAAATTTGAAGAAAAAAATTGTCAATACAAGGAAGAGATCTCCTCCCTTAAATCTCAGTCGGAAGAAGCAAAGAAAAAATCATAAGGAGCTGAAAAGGTAATGGAAGTTTTGGACCTCCCGGAAGGACAAGTAGGTGAAGCATAAAAGGAAATAAATGCCATGGAATTCCAACTTGAAGAAAAAGATTGAAATATGTTCAAATTGAAATCATATATCACCTCTCTCAAGGCCAAAACATGTGAAGCAACAAAGATGAAGGAGGAAATGGAGATTATTCTAGAAAAGAAGGATGAAGAATGCAAGAAAATTAAAGAAGAAATTGATATCCTAAGGAAATAAGTTGATCATTTGAACATGAGTCTAAAGAGCTATCAAACCCTAGTTGACATCCTAAGTCATCAAACATCCCCCCTTGATAAATAAGGTCTTGGTTATGCAGGATAATCCTCAAGAAAAAATTATGAAAACCCTAATGCATCAAACAACAAGGATGTGAAGAAGCCTGAAAGAGATGTTATGACCCTAGTTCTAGAAAAATAAATAATATTAGTCAAGATAACCTTAAAGTAGACCCTATTCCAAGACAGTATGCAGAAGGTATCAAGGATGCAAGAGGAAAATGATATCATCAAAGGATATCAAGGCAGAATGACTTTAGAATTTCATCAAGGAAATCTCCATCCTCCACGCACCAAAATATATTTTTTGTATATTGATATTCTTGTACAAATTTTGGGTATATGGAAAAGGATTGTAGGGCATACGACAAGGAAAAATATAATGGTCCCCATCAACCTCCTAATAAAAAATTTGCAAGAATAAGTTATGCCTCCTCATTAACGAACAATATGGAATACTTCAAATGTCATAGTATTGGTCATATGGCTCGTGATTGTAACTTGATTTGGGTTCCTAAACAAGACAAAACCACGAAAACCAAGCATGAATGGAAAGTTACATAAGTTTGGAGAAGGAAGCGAATTTAATCACAAGGAGACCATGTGGGAAGTATCTTGGACACTCAAGGCGTCAACTCATATTGTTGGTCTGATGAATGCATCATTGGCAAAGATAATATTCCAGGTTTGATGATGATATTATGCCAATTAAGAAAAACCCCATGCATACTGTTAGGGGGAGCTTGTGACATTTGAATATTCTTGGTGCAACCCTTAATGAGTGACATATGGACAATCATTCCATGAGACGTATATATCTCTCTCTTGATGACTATGATGAATCATCTCTCAAGAAATTTGAATAAAATATTGACAAGTTCGTCTCTTCTACTATCATCTATCTCAAGGAGAGCATGAATATTGTTAGGGGGATCAATTCCATTGAAGTACATCATCCTTTGTCCCCACTACACATCCGATGGATGATTGTTGAATATGCATTTCACTTGATCACAAGGAAGCAATTTTTTTTTTGTACCAGGTTCCATAAGCAAAAAGGAGAGCAAGAGGAGTTTTTACATGCATAGGGAGTTAAATGATGTAGACTATGGGAATTTCTCTTGTGCCACATTAAGGAAACCATGATGACAGAGGGAGTTGCATGAAAATGACAAAAAGTGAGTTGCATGATAAGAAGAAGCATGATAAGGGGATCATTTGATGGAGAAAACCAATGTCAAGGCACCCCATTTTCCATTGATGTCAAAAGGGGAGATTGTTGGATACGGTTGTTATTGATATCAATAAAATGTCATATATAACAGTGTTGAAGGTAGCCCTATGTACCCTAGGAACAAAACTGTGGGTGCCAAGTTCATTAGTGTAATCCTAGTAGTGTTGAAGATGATAGAACTCTAAACATTGTTGAAGAAGTCTTGGAATTGTTGATATAAACCTTACACTACACGGCAATCTAACCTTAGAATTGTTTATAATATTCTCTAGTTTTTGTTGAAACAAAGCCTAATGGATAAAGCATGACATAATATGCTCTTAGTGGTAAGTAGAAGAAAGCCTCGCCCTAAATCTAGAAGTTTACCGTGCACTTATCAAACTAAAACTTTGTGAAGGTAAACTTGAGGGTGAAAACACTACATTTTGTCAGCAATAAAAAAATAACAGATATCATGGAAGCTAACTCCACATAGAAGGTACAATCTGCAAATTGAGATGGCATGGCCAAACTCCAATCAAGAATCTCATAAGAAATTACCCCAGCTGTTAAGACACAACCTGCCTTGATGATCAAGTTGATTGAAGATATTAATTACACTGGGCTTGAGAAGAAGGGAGTTGTTGTGTCTATTAGAGAACATCTAAAAAACACAATTCTCATGACTCGATTATTTAAATTTTCTTCAAAAATACATTCAGAATACCCTTTATGGAGGATCATAACTTCTTCGTAGAAGAGATGATCTAAATTTTAGTGATGCGAAGCTCATACATTCAACAGTCACCCAAGAATTAAATATCACTAAAATTTTACAAGAGCCAATTCAAAGACACATGTTAAACCTTTGGTTGAAATTAGGCTTGATACATTACCCCGATTCGACGTTCAAATTTACCAGAATGATTCGCTATTGAGACAATAAGCTATATGAGAGTGTAGGTTTTCACCCTGTAAAAAAATTATCTGCAAACGAATTCTTAAAAATAGAAAATAAACAATAGCGAGAGCATAAAACATAAAATAGATATACACAGAGATTTTCCCCAGGATCTCAAACTGGGACTACCATCTTGATTTTTCATTATATTCCTTTTTGTGTTACAACACATATATATACATGTCGAAGCATTCATAAACCCCAATCCATTAACCCTAGATTAGAACATAATTGTATTTCCCTTGGCCGGATCTAAAAAATACCATGAGAAAAAAACCATCACGCCCAAAACCATGTGCAAACCCATGCACAAAACCATAGGTGGTTCCGCCCACCTAATGTAGGGTAAAAAAAAAAATTCTCGGGGCGCTACCTCGGACCTCGTGCAGGGGGACTACCGCCCCCCTCTAACCCCCCGCTTCGCACCTACTTCTAATCGTGGAAACAATATAACAAACACCCAACATTATCCCACTTGTTGTTTTCTTTCCAAAAGAGAGCTTTGTCATTCGTCCAACCCTACAACGCCCATTGTTTCTCTACACCAAGAGAAATTCTCAATGCTCACACACTTCGTCAATGCATCTGCAACATTCTTCAAAGTGTCTTCCTTTACCAACAACACCTTTTTACCTCAACCATATCTCTCACAAAGTGATATTGAACATAAATGTGCATTGTCTTTTAATTATAAGCAGGGTTCTTAGCCAAGAAATTTTCACTTTGGCTATCACAGTCTATCCTTATAGCTCGCTACACCAACCCCATACTTGAACACAATATCTGCAACCAAACTGCTTACTTGCTTGCATGAGTGGCTTCCATGTATTCTGCCTATGTAGTTGAAAGAGCCACTACATAATGCTTTTTACTCATCCAACTAATTGCACCTCCAAATAGGCTAAACACATACCCACTTGTAGATATTCTTTGATCGAGATCTCTAGCCTAGTTTGCATCAACAAAGACACGAATGTCAAAAACTCTGTTCAATCCTACTCTTCCTTGGTAGCACAAACCATAATCACTAGTGCCATGCAAATATCTGAAAACCCAGTTTACTATCGTCCAATGCTCCTTCCCTGGTTTTTAAATAAACCTGCTCAATACTCCCACTGCATGTGAAATGTCTGGTCTAGTACAATCCATTTCAAACATAAATCTACCCACTTCACTTTCATATGGAACATGGGACATGTCCTCTTCTTCTTCTTGTGTCTTGGGACACTGTTCAACAGATAGCTTTACACCTACAGGATAGGAACCTTCACCAGTTTACTATTCTGCATATTTAACCTCTACAATATTGTCTTGACATACTTACTCTAGTTTAACCAGAGCTTCCTTTTTGCCTGATCTCGTTTGATTTCCATGCCCAAAATATAGTTTTCAGCACCAAGATCCTTCATGTTGAATTTTGAGAACAATTGGGTCTTCAAATCCTGTTTAGTTTCTTTTTCATTTCCAACCAGCAACATATCATCCACATACAAGACCAAATAAATAACACGGTCATCAATTAATTTAAAATACACACTGTGAAACGCTTTTCTTCTGGTGAAGCGAAGTCCCCGTATATAGGTATCAAATTTCTGATACCACATCCTTGGTGATTTTTTTAACCCATAAAAATACTTTTTTAACTTGCATACTAGTTCTTTCTTACCCTTCACCGCAAATCCTTCAAGTTTCTTCATGTAGATATCCTCTTCCAGATCCCTGTGAAGAAATGTTGTCTTCACATCCATCTATTCTACCTCAAAATCAAATGCAGCATCAACAGATAAAAGTAATCTGATAGAAGTAACCTTGGCAACAAGAGAAAAAATATCACCAAAATCAATTTCCAGTACTTGGGAATAACCTTTTGCTACCAATCGAGCTTTTTATTTCTCCACCTTGCCTTCTGCATTCATCTTCTTCTTAAACACCCATTTTCTCCCAATGGGATTCCTTCCAGCCGACAAATCCACCAGATCCCATGCCTAATTTTTGTGCAAGGATGCCATTTCATCAACCATGGCCTCCTTCCGGATTTTTCCATCCTCTGAATCCACTGCCTCCCTGACAGTTAAGGGATCATCATCAGTGATAGTTAAATAAAAAATTGAACAAAAATCATATGGACTATACCTTTCTGGTTTCCTTATTTCTCGAACTGATCTTCTAACAGCTGGAGTTTGTGGCTCTTCCTCTTCTGAATATTTTTCTGTTGTAGAGTCTCATTCTTCCTCCTTTAGTTAAAACTCTATCGTCTCAGGTTCCTTTGGTAGGACTTCATGTTTAACAACATATTTAACCTCACTAAACACCACATCTCGGTTTTACGCAACCTTCCATGTTTGTGGGTTCCAAAGCTTGTATCCTTTTAAACCATCCTTATACCCAATAAAGATGCACCTTTCAAATTTATTGTCCAACTTGGTCCTTTTCTCCTTTGGAACATGTACATATGCATCACATCCAAATACCCTCAGATTTGAAAGAGAGGGTTTCTTACAGTCCATAATTCATGTGGAGTCTTATCCTCCAACACTGATGAAGGTGATTTGTTAATCAGGTAACATGTTATCTCCACTGCCTCTACCCAGAATTCTTGTCCTAACCCAGCACCACTGAGCATGCTTCTTTCCTTTTCCATCAGTGTTTTTTTCATTCTTTCTGCAACTCCATTTTACTAAGGTGTGTATGGGGTAGTCTTTTGCCATGCTATACCACACTTCTTATAGAACTCTTCAAATTCCTTCTTGCAAAACTCTCCACCATTATTTGTCCTCATCACCTTTATCTTATTCTCTGTCTGGTTTTCTACCAGAGCCTTAAATTCTTTAAATATGTCAAAGACTTTAGATTTATTCCTAAAGAAATATATCCATGTATTCCTTGAGAAGTCATCTATGAATGAAACATAGTACACAGACTTACCCAGTGATGGAACCAACACATGTCCAAACACATCACTATGCACAAGCTCTAATATCTTGTTCGCCCTCTTAGCACCAGAAGGAAAACTCACCTGATTCAGCTTCCCATATATACAATGTTCACAGAAATAAAAATCCAGATAGAAATTATACATACCTTCTACCATATGATTGCCATGCAGTATCCGAAGTCCCTTATCTCCAATATGTCCAAGCCTTTGATGCCATAGCATGATCTTTTCTCTAGAGACCGCTAGGATTTCTGCTCCACTCTCAGGAACCACAAAAATGTTGCACCCATCAATAACAATGCTACCCAGAAGCTTGTACAGAGTTCCAATCTGAAATACTTGCATTAATACCATTTCTCTTCGAACCATATTGAATTTATATTTCCCAGACACTGTTTTTACACCTACATCATCCATATTTCTTACAAAAATCAAATTTCTCGCCAATGCAAGAATATGCATAACACCAGGAAGTGTTCTAATCCTTCCACCTTGTAGCTTCAACTTGAATTTTCCACGTCTGATGATTCTAGCCTTCATATCATGCCCTAAGAAGACATCACCACAAGCATACTTCTCATACTTGTAGAACCACTCCCTATGGGGAGT
Organism: Pinus albicaulis; assembly: GCA_034641835.2. Classification (NCBI taxonomy): domain Eukaryota; kingdom Viridiplantae; phylum Streptophyta; class Pinopsida; order Pinales; family Pinaceae; genus Pinus; species Pinus albicaulis. Next base: position 3,658,486 of record CM076584.1, read on the forward strand.
GAAGTGAAAGGATGCACCTGAGTCAATCAACCATGCCTCATGATCTACATGTGTATTTGAAGAAGAAGCTAGATAAACATCCCCACCATTCATCTGAGGTGGTTTTCACCTCTGCAGAAGGAGAATCATCAAATCCATTTCCTTTCTTAGGAGCTTTATATCTGCATTCCTTTTTGAAGTGCCTTTCCTTACATTTCCATCACACATTTAACGAAATTCCTAGAGATTTAGATCTCCCTCTAGATTTAGATCTCCCACTCGAAAACTTATTTTTGTTTTTTTTCTAGGACCTACCTCATACAGATAAGGCATCTCCATTTTGGCCCTCCATATTTTTTTGTCTCATTTCCTTTGACAACAGGGCTAAGACAATTTCATCAAAATTAAAGGTAGTTTTATTTCTAACTATTGTAATAACCAGACTATCCCACGAATCTGGTAGAGAACACAACAAATTGATGCACTTATCTTCATTTGAGATTTTAATATCAAAATATGACAACTTGATTACCACATTATTGAAGGCATTTAAATGCTCTATCACCGAGTCTCCATCCTTCATCCTTAGGTTAAACAATTTTTTCCGAAGGAACAATTTATTCACCAGAGACTTAGATTGGTACAAAGTCCCTAACTTGACCCATAAATTCTTTGTTATAGCTTCCCTAGATACATTCAAAAATAATGAATCTGAGATCCACAACCATATTGTGCTCTTTTCCTTTTGATCCAACTTCGCCCAATCTTCATTTGACATTGTCATTGGTTTAGTACCCAGATTTACCATGATCCACTAATCTTTATCCACCAGCAGATCCTCCATCTTGAGCTTCCACAACTCAAAATTATAACCATTAAATTTCTCGATCTCTATCTTTCTGCTGATCACCATCTTATTTCACCGTAAGAATCGATCCCGCATATTTCCCACTAAACAGGGTCTACCACAGGCCCGAGAAAAAAACCCCTCAGCAGAAAAGGCATCCCCTTGAAGCCAAAACAACTTTGATACCAAATGTAGGTTTCAACCCTGGACAGAAATGATCTACAAAAGAATTCTTAAAAATAGAGAATAAACAATAGTGAGAGCATAAAACATAAGACATATATACACAAATATTTTCCCCTGGATCCCAAACCGGGACTACCAGCTTGATTTTTCATGATATTCCTTTTAGTGTTACAACCTATATATATATATACATGCAAAAGCATTCATAAACCCCAATCCATTAACCCTGGATTAGAATATAACTGTAGTTCCCTTTACCAAATCTACATAATACCATGAGCAGAAAACCATCATGTCTAAAAACATGTGCAAACCCATGCAAAAAACCATAGGCGGGTCCACCCACCTAATATAGGGACCAAAAACAATTTACCCGGGACGCTGCCCCGAACCTTGTGTAGGGGGGCTACCGCCTCCCTGCTACGTTAGGCGTAAGCGTAGGAAAACTACTTCCGCCCTCTTAGCCCTCGCTTCGTGCCTGCTTCTAATCGTGGAAAGAATATAGCACACACCCAACAAAGAGGTTAAGTTTTCTTTTGAGACTTGGGTTACCCTTCAATAATGAGGAAAAGACCAAAATTATCAAGTAAAATTTTAGATTTAATCTAAAAGAAATTAATTTTTCTTTGTAAAACGACATTTAACCCACTGCCGGTTCTTCCATAATTTCTAAAATACTTCACCTATTGACTAGAAGTTTATCAAGTCTTTGTGAAGACATTGATGAATACAAAGAAAAAATCATCAATTGCAAATGATAAAAGTAAGGATTTGTTTTTTGCAAAAAAAACATATTAATATACACAGGTCAGCTCCTATATATATGCTAGCCTTCCTTAACCAACCAACATGACCCTTTATTCTAGACACAAACAAATATAAATACAAACCTATATGCATTCATATTTTTGGAAAAAAATCTTAGAAGATCTCACTGAAAAGAACATAATACATAGCAAGGGTATATGGATATATTTTGAGGAATATTGTAGATCTTGTTAGTGTCAGTATTTGCATACTTCCACCAGGGTCTAAACACATTTGCATGTGCATCTTAGGTGTCCCATTTTGAATAAATTTTTCATCATTCCATTAGGTCATGATATAAAATTGTTCCACTGGTGGTTGTCTTGGTCAAAAAAGCTTCCTTCTCCCTCAGAAGATCATATTGGCTGACTCATTCTCATGTCTCATTGAGAATAATAACACCTATGGAAATGCTCTGTTCACTTGGAAGTCTTTAAAGTCAAAGGTCAAAGTCCCATTCAAAAGTCAGGTCAAAAATCAGTCACATTAGGTCATAGGGTCAAAATCATAAAAATTGGTCATTTCACCATCAAATTTATCTTTTTAAGGAGTAGTAATAGTCAAATGTATTAAAAAATTTTAGGTTCTAAAATATCATTTCTTATTAATTGGATTTGTGTTTACCATATCTGTCTCTTAGTTGTGCTTGGAAAGCTCATTTCCCTCTCCTAGGGTTTTGAGGGAATTTTTCTTGGTCTCATAACTTCCATGGTTATATAATCAACAGGACTTGTGTCCCAATGCTCTTACACTTTCCCCTATCATTAATATACCTTCCTAAACACTTCACATCACTCATATCCCTCAAAATCATCATTTTTCCACAAACCTTAGCCTATTGCTACAATTTGACTCTTTTCGAGACTAGGCATGTGTTTTCCCCTTTTGGACCCCTTCCCCTCACTCAATCCTTGAAAATCCACTTTCACCTTCTCTCTAACATCTATCCCTATCCCCAAAAATTTCCCCAAGAATTTAGACACCCCCTAACCCCTTCATTCCCCTCCCTCTACAAGGCAGTCCTCAATCCCATGTTTTGCCTACACCAAACCCTAATTTCCTCTCCCACTGAGCTAGGGTTTGCTATGGAATCAGAGACATATGATTAGAGGAGGCATAAGGGAGGTAATTTTAGCAATTATAAAGCCATCCCAACTCATAAACAGCATGCCTCCATCATTTTCCAAGAAATCATTCTAAGGGACAAATCATTTGCCACACACAGGCCCAGTTTCGCTTCAAACTATGTTTCTGAACAAACTAAGATGAATTTAACAAAAGTGAGAGAGGTTTTTGTCCATCATATATCAAGTAAGAAAAAAATCCTTCATTTTTTATACAAGTATCATGGTTTTATAAAAATTTCAAAAATACAGGTGCCACAGGAGAGTTGCTGCACTTCTGGAGTGACCTTGGGAAAATCAATTTTTCTCATAGCTAGACTGTCCAAATGACTTGCATGATGAGTCAAATGATAACTAGATAGAGATATATTTCCAATAAGCTATCATGAAATCAATTTGGAGTTGAGGAAGGCCTCTAAAAGTTTCCTACACCAGCACTCTACATTTTTGCACCCTCATTCAACACTTTTTGACCAGTCTTGGGAAAATCAACATTTGATAAGGAAAATGAACTCCAAATAGAAAACCAAAGGTAGATTTGGAAATTAGACAGAATAATCTTCCCAACGAGCTATCCTGGGCCCAATTTGGATACTGTGAGGGCCTCCAAATGTGGTCTGCAAAGAGGTGTTGCAATGGCGCTGCGCGTTCAGGAATGGCGTTGCGCGTTTAGAAGATGCTGCCTCCTTTTTCACCTTGGCGATATGCATTTAAAAGTATTTGGAGAACATATTTTTGATAGGGCAGATGGACACAATTATAGAAACTAGAGGCATATTTGTAAACTAGACTCAGTGGCCTTTCCAATGAGCTATCATGGAGCTAATTTGGACACCGGGAAGGCCTCCAAAAGTTGCCTGCAAGATAGGTCATTTTTTATGACATGGCGCTACGCGTTTAACAAGAAAATGCAATTTTCATCAGCATCAGAAAAATTTTGACTTTTTGACTTTTTACTTCGGAAAATGGAGAAATTACTGATGTAAATGGTCATGGTGAATGTAAATGTCATGTTTTGACTTTCATCTAAGGTAGATACATTAGGTAAGTCATCAGTTGAAGTCAAATGAATCAGTTTCCTCTCTTTTAGAGGCAAGTTGTTGCGTCTACCTAATTTTCAGTTTCTTGTTTGGGATTAGGTGAAACTAATCCTCATCTCATCGATTCGACCTTCTGAGGCTAGGGAGAGTGGTTTTGAGGTCTATATCATGTATTTTCTCAGTCATTTGTAGAGGTTGGACTCACTTGGAGCTTTAGCATCTCAAGAGACATTTTGTATCAATTTGGCTTAGATATTAATAGAAATTTGCAGCTATTTCTTTGGGATCCATGTGGTATGAAGTGTTTGACATATTTTCTTATTTTTCATCATGTGTATGAATGGATTGTAGCTCATAAACCACTTTCATGTCTATGATATGCTTAATTTCAAGTTGAAAAGCAGAATTCATTTTTCATGCCCTGTTTTGGGGAATTTATCATAATTTGTTTATTTTCTTCAGTTTAGGGATAATTCATCTTGTATGCTCTTCCTAATTCCTCACTAGTCTCTTCACCTCACCATAATCATATTTTCATGCAAAACCTTCTACCTACCTTGCCCCTTGGAACCCCTGCAAATTTTGACCTAATTTCCTTTCCCTGGCTGTTTAACTCCTCTTGATCCAGGAAACCCTACAAAATCAAAATCAAAACAATAAGCTACTATACCTAGCCTAAAATTTTCTTTCCTGGTTCATCTTGACTGTGATTCATACGGAGAGAGCCCTCTCCTGGCCTAGTAGGGCTAGCTACTTGGCTAAGCGTGGTTTGAGGTTACCTCGGGATTACCTCTCTCAGCCTGAGGTTCAACGTGAGTGATAAAAAATCTATTGTAACATCCCTGGAGATACATTTAAAATTGTATTTTCAGACTTATTGTTGGTGACTTTGTGGTAGGTGAATCTTTTAAAACCTATAAAATTGCATACATGAAGCTCAGACCTATGTTACCTTAGAAATTTTAGACCCATCTTCAACTTGACCTGTGGCCTATTACAGGACTGTAAATTTGGCCTCTTCAGAATTGTTCCTATTGCAGACTTCAACCTTATTTATTGGTGGCTTACTTATGGTTCTATATTTTGGTAAGGTATATATATCTCTTAAATAATAATATACCAAGGTTGAAGTAAGAGACCTCAGACTGTGGAATAGTGACATTGTAAAAGAATCCAGACTATTAGACAGTGAAATACATCAGACTGAAGGATCATAAAAATAGGGATTGAGACCTACACTTGAACTTGTTGAGTAGCCTATATAATAGATCCAAAGAATTTTTCGGAAAGTTGTTGGAAACCAATTTTAATATCAGATTTGGAGCAACTTATTGAGGACATATCAAAGACCTATTGAAGATTCTTGTAGAAGTTGATATGACAGGCATTCATGGAGAATTTGATATATTTTTGAAGACCCTCATGAAGTAACTCTTGAAAAATTGGTTTTGGAATATGAATATTTATGGAAATAATTTTTGTATACTGCAAAGTTGCCATTGATGAAAGAGAGTGTTACTGAAGATTGATTGAGAGCATTTTTGAATACATTGGCAAGGCTTGTTGCAGAAGTGTTTGGGGTTCCTTGAAGAATTGAAGGAGAGGTTTGGAGCCCTAGAGGATTGGATTCCTCAAGAAGATCAGGTTGGATCATGTTCTAGTGGAGAGGGTTGGAGCCATATAGGTTGGAGCCTCATAAAGACAAGGTTGGAGCGTTGTTGAAGATATGGTTGGAGCCTCATGAATTCCAATTTGGTGCTTGGAAAAGTACATGATGGAGCCTGGTGGATTCGAGATTGGTGTCTTCATCTAGGGTTGGAGCCCTAAACATTATTGCACTTGATTTATTGTAAAAAGAGGATTGGAGTCCTTGATATTTCTCATTAATAAAATTATTATTATTCTTCATTGTTCATTTTGTGTTCTATTTATAAGTGATCTAAAACTGGTAAAGTAAAAATTGTAAAAGAAATACTATTTCAACCCCACTCTCAGTATTTCCAACATTTTCTTCATTTTCCTCATCACATGAAACTTGTGACCTTTCACCTTCCTTTTCTCCTAATTTCCATTATTTTCATAAGTAAAATTCCAATTAATGCCACTTTTCCTTTCCAAATCCTTTTCCATTTCCTTTTTCAATTTCCTTATCCATAATAACATAAATTAACACCCACACTAGGATGTTTTATCCAACATTCAGCTTGGTATAAGTGTCCCATAACCATGGTTATTATTTTTCTTTTATTAAATTTTATTGCATGGAATTTTCACCATGGATGTTACAGAACCCCCCCCCTTGGGGGACACCATACTCGGTGTTCAACCACACCTATACCTCAGCAAAACCGTTGAAAATAAAACATACTTCCCATGGAGATTTATAACTTATATTGATGCAGTATTTATAGTGATAACTCCGATAAGAAGCAAACCAACATGATAACTATAATGACATGACACCCATACCACTTATTGGATATATATAACACAACACATGGCGGTATTTACATCTATATACATATGTACATATACCAAAACATCACACCAAAATATATAACAAAACATATACCAAAACATCATACCAAAACGGCTTTTGATCCACATATGATCCGTCGTCTCCCATGTAGCTTCATCAGGGCCAAAATTCTTCCACTACAATTTAACCTACTTGATTGCTTAGTTCCAAAGCGTGAGCATATTTCTCTTCAATGTACATTGTGATTCCGGCTGGAATTCTCCTTTTGGTTCCACCTGCAATACAAATCAATCAATCACATGGTCTACATCTTTAGCATATTGTTGTACTATTCAACAACCCCCCCATTTATTTTTATAATAGTTAATATTGTAGTAATAAATGGAGACCCTTCAAAAAAAAAATCAAAATAATTAGCAAATAAGAGTTTTCCTTTGAAACCATTTGTAATAAAACCTTGGATAATCTTAAGATATCAAGCAAAGTCACTTAGACCAAGCATTCTTGCTTTATCGCAAATCGCAGAATCCAAAGTAACAGAGATTAGTCGTGAGTCAGAATCCACGTATTGTGATAAAATAAACCCCTTTAGAAGACCAAACATAATGTTGAACTTTTTATTTAACTTAAAGGCTTTAAAGTATTCCTTATAAAATAAAACGCCTGTCTTAATGGAATAATCTTTCGTGTAAGGAAAATTGCTTGAAAAATCAACAAGTATGTTGCTCATCGCACATCGCAAAACATAGATGATTTTGAATTGGCCTATTCCTGACATTGCAATATTGCGATATTTCGACTTTGCACTATTGCGATATTGCAAATTTGCGATATTGAAATTTATCGCAATCGTAGGATTGGTATCGCACTTAACTCTCACCAATAAGAAATATCATTTAGGAAATTGCAATGCGATGCTTTGATAAGACATGAATGGAATCACACGTAGGCCTTAATGCATAGTTAATAAGGTTCAGCCACATTTACTCTTTTAAAGGCTCGAGAAGATTCATATATTTTTTACCTGTGTTTGCATTAAAAGCTTCATCCTTATGTTCTTTTAGAATTTACTGTGTTATTTTGTTTCTGATTTCACTGTCGCTCTGCATTTCATTATGTTTTCTCCATTGGCCAAATTACAGGAAAGAATGCTCGAAAATTACTAAGAAAGGAAAGAAGACTATAGAGGCTACTGTGTTTGAATATACACTCTTCTCTGATCAAACATGCAACAAGGATGGTGGGACTACATCATGGGAGACAATGTATGATTTACTGGAGGATGAAAACCTAAGGGTACTGGAAACTAAAGCAACAGTTGATGCTAAGGACTCATTCGAGACTTATTATTTTGAAGCAGCATGTTCTTTCCTGCACAGGATAGCTGAAAGACCCAAAATATTTCCATACACGGATATGGTAATATAGATTATTGATAATGTGGATATTTCAGATAGAACATTCAGAAATTCCAAGCAGGAAGTCATGGGGTCATTTACTCCAGACAATTTATGCACAATGTACCACCTTCCAGAACCACATAAGCTCTATGATAAAGCCTTCATTGATCATTTCACAAAAGAAAATGAAAACCCGATGGACGTCATGAAGAACTGGAGGTCTGGCTCTAGAAAGTTCAAGCAGAAGAAATATGTTATGTACCCAATTTCAACTATATCATCCCTACATATTTTTGCAGCTACATTGATGTGTAGGCTATTTGCAAAGGCTTACAGTACAAAATTTTCCATGGAATGGGTTCCATTGATTGATGCGGCTGTTAATGCTACAATTATGAACTGGAGCAATATTTTTTCAGACAATTTGGCTATGGCCATTAGACAATACAAAACATTACATCCCTGAATCTGGCTATTATGCCGGGAAGACAATATAACCCTGACAAGGTCGCCAAAAATTTCACTACTATGGTCAAAATCAGACAAATTATTTATGGGGAAGATAAATTTGATGATCTCTTTGAAAAGGCTGAGATATTTTCATAGGTCTTAAATTTAGCATCAATAAAAATGAGCCCAGATGACCTCAACCGCTTCCACATATATAGAAATAAAAGACTGGCAAATGTCCCTTTGGACCTATTACAAATTGAAGAAATAAGAGAGCCCACTCTTAGCATAGGACTAGAGGAAAGTTCCAATCATAATTCTGATGAAGAATCTCCACAACAGTTAGTTCAAGGTTCATAACATTATATTGAACATCAATCTTAGAGTAATGAAGAAATCCCCAAGAAATATCTTGAGAAGAATATAAAGTAAAATGTTGGAGAAACAACCAAAAAGGCCTTAGCTGAGGAACACATTGAGACTGACTCCACATAGGTTCAAGCATAAAAGATCATAGTCGATGATCTGGATAAATAATGGGATAAATTTAGAAAAAATCTCCAAGTGTAGCAGACAGAGACAGGTCTTGAAGGAACTTCCGGATTTCAGACTCCTAAACAGACTCAACAGGTTATAAATCCAGAAACAACAATACAAGGAGTTACAACTACTCAAGATGTTGAAATCATCTTGGCCTACCCAACTTCAGAAATTGTTTTAAATATTTAGGAGATACCCTCGTTGGATATATTCTACAACCCAACACATAAAGCAGTAGTAAGGAGACAATGGAAGAAAATGAAACTCGATGCATCAGAAACAACAACTCTATAAAATGAATCAATGGAGGTAGTATGGAAAGACACCCCCATTGATCCATCAGAAAATATTACAAGGCTATCATAATTTACAGGCGCTTATGAAACTACAATAATGGATAAGGCAACATAAGTTCCTCTTTTGATTAAAGAAAAAGAAGAAAGAATTCAGCTATTGGAACTGTTAGGGTCCTATAAATATAGGATTCATAATTTTGATTTGACTCTATTAAATTCCTGAAATATTGTACATACCTTTGATTTTTTCAAATGTATTCCCAAATTAAAAAATGAAAAAATAGGGTATGTCCTAGAAGAACAATCAAAGGACAAAAAGAAACAAAGATCAAAAGAATATTAAATATGAACCCCATCAAAAATAGATCATGAAAGTGTTGCAAGTTTAAATGCCACTACTTTAACTTACTTTTTACCAATAAGATTGTGTGCAGCTTGTCCTAAATGCCACAAATCCATGAGGGTCAAACAGCTTAAACTTGACCTCTCATGCTTTAAATTTCATGTTGTTAGATAGAGAATAAAGATCTGTCAAATAGTTTAAACTTGAAAAATCAGTAAATAAGATAGAGAATAAATGAGGAGCTCAACTATTTAATCTGAGCCCTCGGATGAAATAAGGTTAGACTTAGATAGTTTCTTATGCTTTGAAAGAAAATTGATTTAGGGTTGCAAGTCTAAATGCACCCATGAAAATGAAGTAAAAAATGTTAGAAATAATGATGGGTAGGTAGAAAGCAGTTGTGCAAGACATGTAATAAAGCATCATAGGGAAAAATATTACTAATTTCCCCTCCCCCACAATGATTCAGTATTCTAAAAATTCAGTTAAAGAGGCTCAAAGAATTTCTCTGACTTCTGTTGGGACAGGACCCAAGGCTCGATAACTGATTGGTTAAAAATATTGAATTCCTACATAAAACCCAATTTCATCAACATTTACCCTTTATTCATAATCATGATCCCTTTTCCTAAGTAAAAATTCATTTTTACTTAGTAAAAATAAAAACCCTAAATAATTAATTTCATTTCCATTCAAAATCACTCAAAACCCATAAAATGCATTTTATCCTAAGTTTAAGTGTAAAAAACATAAAAGGGACAAAATATGCTTATTTGTCTATCTTTTTACACTTTACTTACTGCTAAATCATGTATCTTTCATTCATGTCATACATTACCCCTTTATTTCATATTAATTTATAACTTAGTTATTAATTCCCTAAACTACACCCTCCCGTATGGTATTAAATCCTTTGTATTTAAATAACCCACAAAACCCAATATTTAAGTTTAAACCTATGTTACTATATCCCATGTGATGAAATAAAAATCTGCCCTATCCCATAGGTTTAAACAATATCCAAAATATAAAAATATGTCCCGCCCCCTATGATTATTAAACAAATGGCAAAAGTTTTATTATACCATATAATATTTAAACTCGCTCTCGTATATTGGTTGAAACATTGTGAAATGTTTTAATTAACGCATATATGACATTACACCCTCCTTATTGTATAACCCAAAGTTTAACTTAATAAAATTTTTATTTATAAAGTTAAAAAACTATCCTGCCGAATATGAAAATCCTGGACCCTACTCCAATCCCAATGTAGCTTTTAGATCAAATCCTAACCATTGGCATAAGCCTTCCCCAATCCAACGGTGGATAATCGATATCACAAATAAAGTTGCCCGCGCTTAACAATTTCATTTCTATGCGAAATAGGTGGTTTCACATATTTCTCTCTCCTCCACATGGCCGAGCTCTATTGGATCGCATTTGATCTAGTAATACCATATACCGCCCAAAACATACGTGATAACCATATGTGGTTTTTCGCCTTCGAAGACCAAAATTGCCCTCTGCCTTCGACATGACTGCCATTAAATGTAGGCTCATTTAACCTAAATGCTATATAACCCTTTTTTCTGGCGTTGTTTTTATGGGTTTATCCATTCCAACTAAAGAAAGAAGACCTATACACTGGTTTTACGCCCAAAAAAGCAGAAAAAACCACCACAGTTGTTGTAAAAGATCACTAAAAACTGCTTAAAGCTTCCAATTTACTTCCAAAAGACTTCAAAAGCGCTCAGAAAACCTCCGTTGTCCTAGATAAACCCTCCCTGCAACCAAGGTTTCATTAACAACTGTTTTGTTTTGCAGGTTATTGGCAAAAGAATAATTTGGATAAACAACTTAATACTAGTTAAAGACCTGTTTACTCAAAGAATTCACAAGGAAATGAGTTCGAATTGTTTTCCTAAAAACAAGAAGATTTCATACAGTATCAGAGAAAAATGAATAAATTTACACAAGTGGTCAGAACAGAGGATGAAAATATTTCCATCAGTAATTCTCCAGGACATATTTTACTCACTCTCACTGTAAAAGGTCAAAGTGAAAAGGTAATAGAGCAGTCAAGCTAAAACAGTAAAAGTAAATACAGAGGTAGTAATAGTTAAATAGAGATGAAAATATTTTCACCAACAACAATGAAGTTTAGCCAAAGTGAAAGTAAAAACAGTTAAAAGAACAATAAGGTTAAAAGATGAAAACAGAGCAAGAAGGGACATTTTTGCAGAAATTTCCTGTTTAAGTCATTGTTTTACAGAAAATATTGTGACCAATACAAGATTAATTTTTCATAACTGAAGGATTTTTATGTTCCTAAGATGTCCAACTACAAAAACCTCTCTCACGTTTCTAACAGCCATTATGGGTTTGCAAATATTAAACAATATTTGAAAGCACTTTTTACAGAAAATTCCTATTAAGTCATCATTTTGCAGAGAAGATTGTGGCCAATCAGAAATACATAATACAAAATTGAAGGAGGTTGTTGTTCCTAAGAGACCCATCTACAAAAAAATATCTCAAATTTTTCACAGGTATTACAGAATGAGAGATACATGCACATATTTACAGCCTATTTTTCAGACTATGCAAAGCTATGTTTTACACATCTTTTTGCAGAGCCTATTGTGACCAGCTGGAGTAGAATTTTAGGGAACTGAGAGAGGTTTATCTCAACAAAAATTTTATCTACAATAAAATATTTCAATTTTAATATATCTATCTCATATTGAGACATACAAAGGTATCATTGGACCCCAAATTTGCATAATTTCTGGAGCAAAATGCACAAAGAAAGGAGACAGTTAGTGACTTGGAAGCCTCATCATCAACTAAGAGTTGATATCAAATTTGAATTCTCTTCTTTGTCACCATCAATCCATAATTATAGTGCCAAATAGATTCATTATTTTTTAGTGTCATTTTATTAAGTTCTGCTTATGTAAACAATTTTGAGATATTTGTAAAACAATCTTGATATTTTTTCAAGATATTTTAGTTTAGAATTTGTATAAATACTTCATCCTTTGAAGTATTATTGTGGAATAAATTGTTGAAGATTTCTATAGTCATTTTTGTTGGACTTGAAGGATTTTGTGTTTCAAATTTCGAGTAGCAGACTGGATCGAATCAAGTAGCATCATATTTCAGGATTCATGTGATGAGCTATTGAAGTAAAGTATTTTCTACTTGTCATTGTTTATCTTCTTTGTTTCATGCATCCATTATGTGTTCTAAATTTGAATGAATAAATAGGAGTATTACTTCATAACTTTTTAAAATCACCCTGTCTTTACTGTTTATCATTTCTATGTTTTCTGCTAATTTCCAGAGTAGGGAACCCTTAATTTCTCCCTCTTTCGTTTGACCTCTGTCTACTACTTCTCTTTTCTGGATCAAAGAACCCTTCATTGCTCTTTATCCCGATCATATCACCTCACCAAACATCCTTCCAAGATCTTCAAAGGCTTATCTATCTTGCACTGAAAACATTTGACTTTTTGACCTTGATCCTAGTTTTGTCTACTTGACTTTTGACTCCTTAGCCCAATGGACAAACAAATTTCCCATTATCCATCTCATTAAGTGAATTTTCCCACCAAATCAATCAAACCAAAACCAAATTGCACAATCATAACTAGCCTAATATTTTATAAATTAAACAAAGCTAAATTTTATAGAGAGATCCCTCTCTGAACCCTAGGAAGGCTAGATCCTAGAGTTTAAAAGTAGGTTTGTGGTTACCTCGGTGAGTTATTTATTTAACCTTGAGAAATCACTGAGTGATAACATATTGGCGACCATACTGGGGACAACTGAAATTTTCTTCATAAATACTTTACATGTTTAGATCTGATCTATGATGGTGGATAGTGATCAGACACGCCAAGGTTAAAATCATCCACCTGGCGACTCCAAATCAATTTCACAATCAAGACTCCATTGGAGGAATGAACTTGAAAGAACAATATGGAAAGATCAAGATTTTAACTTGGATCTTAATCCAAGACATTATGTTCTTTCTCATTAAGAAATTTTTTCAATGTATATTGTATTTTAGAGAAGATCTTAGAGTAGTTTCTAATTATTTTCCTTTTAAGATTGTAAATACTAATTTTCCTAATCCCTTTGAATAGCTTTCTTCTAAATCTTATGATGATAATTTTCTAATAAAGAAGCCTCAAATAATCAAGACTGATCTTACAATCCCTGTACATATTCATGTACCATGTAAAGTTCCTGATAGATATAAGCCCCTCATTTTACCAACTATACTCCATGATTTCCCTAATATCTAGTACAAATTTATTCTCAGGTTTGATGAAGAAAACAATAACATCATTTCCAAAAAACATATTCAAGGTTTTGATAATTATCGGGACCTATTTGAGATTGATGAAGATGATGTTAAAATCAGACTTTTTTCTCTTTCTTTGCAAAATAGAGTAAAAACTTGGTTCAAGAATCTACCTATTGCAAGCATCTCAAATTTCCAGCAGTTTGTCAAACTTTTTCTTGACATATGGATAATTAAATTCAATATTTTTGTGATCATAGAAGAATATAATCAATTAAAAATACATCCAAATGAAACAATACAACAATTTTATGACAGACTTAATCAAGTTTATTATTCAATGCTAGAAAATATTAGACCTCCTCATGATTCAGCTCTCTTGCATTATCCAAGTGCATTTGATCCAGAAATAGAATTTCAGTTAAGAGAAAGAGGCCCAGAAACACTTGTACTGATGCAGAACACTACAGTTGATGTAGAAGTTAATTTGCAAATCAGACAGGAAAAATTGAAAGAAGAAGAAGAAGAGAAGAAAAAAATTACAGAGGTAAAACTCAGCCTTTTGGTAAGAAAACTAGAAGAAATGATACAGAATATCACTATGAAAGATGATTTTTTTGTTCAAAATCACCATGAAGAAATAGAAGAGGTTGATAGCTATGAACAAATTCCTGCTAATTCCAATTATCATAGATCAGAAAATGGATTTACAAATCAATATGTGGAAGAGGAATCTAGTGATTTAATGTGTATGTTTGATGGCATTCCTTCATTTAATGATTTTCGTGACTATGATCAATATGATGATAATTATGTTCTTCAAACTCAAAATAACTCTATAGAGCAATCAGAAAAAAATTTGGAGGATGAGGAAACTCAGCTTCATCAACCAGAATACAGTGATCAGCCAAAACAAATCAGCTACGAAAGTGAGGAATAAAGAGTAGAAAATGTGGAAATAAGTAAATATTCATTACCTCTTTGATTTTCTTCATTTCAGTTCATTAGAAACAACTTTCATGCCATCAATAATCAGCAGTCTTTAGGAATTGTGATTGACAACAAAGAAGATAATGAAACTCTTGATCATGATATTTCAGTTTCACAATTACAGTTATCAAATTCCATTGAAACATATGATCAAATAACACAGGAGGATTCAATACCATTATGTTTTGAATCATTTCAGCTTTTAAAGGAAATTTGGTATAACATCATTAAAGAAAAGGATGAGAAACTTGTTGAAGTTTATGAAGTCCCATGGAATTCTATATCCAATAGATTGCAGCCATGCTCACAAGTTTTTCATGATCCAATAGCATATATGTTGGATAATGAATGCATTCAAAGCCTTTCTCCATTAACTAACTATGAGTTTCAGAATCAAGATGATAAAGGTTTCAACAGTGAAACATTACAAGCAGTAGGAATATCATCACAAAACTTATCTGAAAGTTTGCAGGGAGATAAATATGAAAATAAAATTCCAGTTTCATGGCATGGAGGCCATCCATAACAGATGTATAGTTGTTTAGATCAGTTAAACATTAGTGTATGTATCTTGGAAGATCCTTTTGAAAAGTTTCTAGAGTCAACAAAGGAAATCAAATATTTCCTTATCATCTCATTTGTTGACAAGTTTTTAATAGGTTGTAGAATTACAGTTTTGACAATAAACAAGCAGATGAAACAAAATACCTCGATGTATATAATGCTTGAATGGTTGCATTGGCTATTTAATTTTACCTAACCAGCAGTTGGACAGCTGATTAGAGTAAATAGATAGGATTTCAGCTTATTTCAGTTTTCAGTTTTCAGCTAGTTTGAAATAATTCATTAAGATTTGAAGCCAAGGAAAATGCCCTAAGATATTGATGATTTATTAGTTTGGTTTGAAGGTTGCAGCACCTTTTAGTCTCAAATCATATTTCAGTTTGCAAAAAAAGGTGTAAATTCAGTTCAAGAGTTTTCAGTCATAGGATATGCATGTTTGGGATTGGCCCAATGGATCAGGCTACTATTCGACGGTGTTCTTGACACCTCACAAGGAGATGCCATCCCTATGTGAAGCCTCTGTTAGGGTCCTATAAATATAGGATTCATAATTTTTAATTGACTATGTTAAATTCTTGAAATATTGTACATACCTTTGCTTTTTGCAAATGTATTCCCAAATTAAAAAATGAAAAAAGAGGGTATGTCCTAAAAGAACAATCAAAGGACAAAAAGAAACAAAGATCAAAAGAATATTAGATATGAACCCCATCAAAAATAGATCATGAAAGTGTTGCAAGTTTAAATGCCACTACTTTATTTTACTTTTTGCCAACAAGATTGTGTGCAGCTTGTCCTAAATGCCACAAATCCATGAGAGTCAAACAACTTAAACTTGACCTCTCAAGCTTAAATTTCATGTTGTTAGATAGAGAATAAAGATCTGTCAAACAGTTTAAACTTGAAAAATCAGTAGATAAGATAGAGAATAAATGAGGAGCTCAACAATTTAATCTGAGCCCTTGGATGAAATAAGGTTAGACTTAGATAGTTTTTTATGCTTTGAAAGAAAATTGATTTAGGGTTGCAAGCCTAAATGCACCCATGAAATTGAAGTAAAAAATGTTAGAAATAATGATGGGTAGGTAGAAAACAATTGTGCAAGACATGTAATAAAGCATCATCGAGCAAAAAATTACTAATTTCCCCTCCCCCACAATGATTCAGTATTATAAACATTCAGTTAAAGAGGATCAGAGCATTTCTCTAACTTTTGTTGGGACCGGACCCAAGGCTCGATAACAGATTGGTTAAAAATATTGAATTCCTACATAAAACCCAATTTCGTCAACATTTACCCTTCATTCATAATCATGATCCCCTTTCCTAAGTAAAAAACCATTTTTACTTAGTAAAAATAAAAACCCTAAATAATTAATTTCATTTCCATTCAAAATCACTCAAAACCCAAAAAATGCATTTTATCCTAAGTTTAAGTGTGAAAAACATAAAAGGGAAAAAATATGCTTATTTGTCTATATTTTTACACTTTAATTAGTTATAAATCATGTATCTTTCATTCATGTCATACATTACCCCTTTATTTCATATTAATTTCTAACTTAGTTATTAATTACCTAAACTACACCCTCCCGTATAGTATTAAATCCTTTGTATTTAAATAACCCACAAATCCCAATATTTAAGTTTAAACCTATGTTATTATATCCCATGTGATGAAATAAAAACCCACCCTATCCCATAGGTTTAAACAATATCAAAAATATAAAAATATGTCCCACCCCCCTATGGTTATTAAACAAATGTCAAAAGGTTTATTATACCATATAATATTTAAACCCGCTCCCGTATATTGGTTGAAACATTGTGAAATGTTTTAATTAACGCATATATGACATTACACCCTCCACATTGTATAACCCAAAGTTTAACTTTAATAAATGTTTTATTTATAAAGTTAAAAAACTATCCCACCGAATATGAAAACCCTGGACCCTACTCCAATCCCGATGCAGCTTTCAGATCAAATCCTAACCGTTCACATAAGCCTTCCCCGATCCAATGGTGGATAACCGATATCGCAAATAAAGTTGCTCGCACTTAACAATTTCATTTATATGCAAAATAGGTGGTTTCACATATTTCTCTCTCCTCCACATGGTCGAGCTCTATTGGATCGCATTTGATCTAGTAATACCATATACCGCCCAAAACATACGCGATAACTGTCTCCTTCGAAGACCAAAACTTCCCTCTGTCTTCGACATGACCGCCATTAAATGCAGGCTCATTTAACCTAAATGTTATATAGACCTTCTTATTTCACCCATCAACCCTTTTTCCCAGCGTTTTTTGTATGGGTTTATCCATTCCAATTGAAGAAAGAAGATCTGTACACTGGCTTTACGCCTAGAAAAGAAGAAAAATCCACCACAGTTGCTGTAAAAGATCACTGAAAACCACTTAAAGCTTCCAATTTACTTCCAAAAGACTTCAAAAGCCCTCAGAAAACCTCCGCTGTCCCAAAGAAACCATCCCTGCAGCCAAGGTTTCATTAACAATTGTTTTGTTTTGCAAGTTATTGGCAAAAAAATAATTTGGATAAACAACTTAATACTAGTTAAAGACCTGTTTACTCAAAGAATTCACAAGGAAATGAGTTCGAATTGTTTTCCTAAAAATAAGAATATTTCATGTAGTAGCAGAGAAGAATTAATAAATTTACACAAGTGGTCAGAATAGAGGATGAAAGCATTTCCATCAGTAATTCTCCAGGACATATTTTACTCACTCTCACTGTAAAAGGTCAAAGTGAAAAGGTAATAAAGCAGTCAAGCTAAAACAGTAAAAGTAAATATAGAGGAAGTAATAGTTAAATAGAGATAAAAATACTTTCACCAACAACAATGAATTTTATTCAAAGTGAAAGTAAAAACAGTTAAAAGAACAGTAAGGTTAAAAGATGAAAACAGAGAAAGAAGGGACATTTTTACAGAAATTTCTTGTTTAAGTCATTTTTTGCAGAAACTATTGTGACCAATCCAAGATGAATTTTGTAAAATTGAAGGAGGTTTATGTTCCTAATATGTCCAGATACAAAAACCTCTCTCAATTTTCTTACAGCCATTATGGGTGTGGAAATATTAAACAATATTTTAAAGCACTTTTTACGGAAAATTCCTGTTAAGTCATCATTTTGCAGAGAATGTTATGGCCAATAAAAAATACATCTTACAAAACTGAAGGAGGTTGTTGTTCCTAAGACACCCATATATAAAAAATATCTCACGTTTTGCACAGGTATTACAGAATGAGAGATACATGCACATATTTACAGCCTATTTTTCAGACTATGCAAAGCTCTGTTTTGCACATCTTTTTGCAGAGCCTATTGTGACCAGCTAGAGAAGCATTTTAGGGAACTTAGAGAGGTTTATCTCAAAAAACAATTTATCTACAATAACCTCTTTCACATTTTACATATCTATCTCGGATTGAGACATACAAAAGTATCATTGGACCCCAAATTTGCAGAATTTCTGGAGTAAAATGCACAAAGAGATGAGACAGTTAGTGACTTGGAAGCCTCATCATCAACTAAGAGTTCATATCAAATTCGAATTCTCTTCTTTGTCACCATCAATCCATAAGTATAGTGCCAAATAGATTCATTAGTTTTGAGTGTCTGTTTATTAAATTCTATTTATGTAAAATAGTTTTGATATATTTGTAAAACAATCTTGATATTTTTTCAAGATATTTTAGTTGAATAGTGTATAAATCCTTCATCCTTTGAAGTATTATTGAGGAATAAATTGCGGAAAATTTATATAGTCATTTTTTTTGGACTTGAAGGCTTTTATGTTTGAAATTTCAAGTAGCAGACTGGATCGAATCAATTAGCATGATATTTCATGTTTCATGTGATGAGCTATTGAAGTAAAGTATTTTCTACTTGTCATTGTTTATCTTCTTTGTTTCATGCATCCATTATGTGTTCTAAATTTGAATGAATAAATAGGAGTATTACTTCAAGATTTTTTAAAAGCACCTTGTCTGTACTGTTTATCATTTCTATGTTTTCTGCTCATTTCCAGAGTAGGGAACCCTTAACTGCTCCCTCTTTCATTTGACCTCTACATACTACTTCTCTTTTCTGGATCAAAGAACCCTTCATTGCTCTTTATCCCGATCATATCACCTCACCAAATAGCCTTCCAAGATCTTCAGAGGATTATCTATCTTGCCCTGAAAACATTTGACTTTTTGACCTTGATCCTAGTTCTGTCTTCTTGACTTTTGACTCCTTAGCCCAATGGCCAAACATATTTCCCACTATCCATCTCATTAAGTGATTTTTCCCACCAAATCAATCAAACCAAAACCAAATTTCACAATCGTAACTAGCCTAATATTTTATAAATGAAACAAAGCTTAATTTTATAGAGAGAGCCCTCTCTGAACCCTAGGAAAGCTAGATCCTAGAGTTTAAAAGTAGGTTTGTGGTTACCTCGGTGAGTTATTTCTTTAACCTTTAGAAATGACTGAGTGATAACAGGAACAAAAACTTGAAAAATAAAAACAGAGTACCAACAAGCAAGCAGAGCTGCAAATGGCACAATTTCAAAAAGAGCTTGAGAAAATGAGATTAAAAATTTCAAGCAGACATCGCAGAGAAGGACTCAAAGATTCAGCAAATACAGAATGAAATGGATAAACTCAGATACCACCCTCAAGCAGAGGAATTCATTAAAGAGGCACTTGAACTAAACACTCAGTTTTCAAAGAAACAAGAAATATTCTGCCAAAAAATCTTGTTGATCAATCCATATTATGAAACACGTATTGCATTAGCCAATCAAGTGGTTGATCAGATATTAGAATATGAAGATGTTGATAAAAGGATTTTAGAGTTTATTTCTTGGAAAGAATATGAAGATGGTATAAAATCCGATCTGCCAAATATTGAGTAATCCTACAAGGATATTTTATTCACAAATTGGGACATACAGTTGAAGCAAGTAGAAAGCGCAACAGCTAGAGAAAATAGTACAACAAACAATATTATTGAAGTTGTTAACGAAAACCTTCGTAATATCAATCTTATCAGTGAATGTAGACCATGAGTCCTCCCAAGCAACAAACAGTTAGAGAAACAGTGGAAAGAGACTGTCGAAACTCAAAGTAAGGTAGTGAAACAATTGTCTAAGCTTGACCAGGAAACTTACTGGCAGTTTCTAGTGAAACCATACAGTCAATGGATGACTTTGCGTTATCTAACAAATTCCACACAAAATATGGTGCCACCACTCTATAACGATGTGTTTATGGGACAATTAAGATCTAAAACTGGGAAGCCACCCCAGGTGAAGCCACTAATAGATATATGTGAACTCAAGGACTCAATGGCTAATAAAGACCGTTTAATCTGAGGAAGCACATCATCATTTTATTTTCTATATTTTTACTTTTTCGTATTCTAAGGAAGGTTGTTTGAAACCTCCTCGGCTTTTTATCTATTAATCTATGTTTGATACAGATGTTGCATTATTTAAACCTCTCTCATGCATTTAGAGAGGGAACCAGAGTTTTATCAAAAACACTTTGTAGAAACTTGTACTTTTGTACTTTTGTGACTGTTTTGATGAGATATTTGGAACAAGATCTTGATTTTCTTGGATATTGAAGCATTCTCTTTTGAATTTTCATTTATGTACTCTTAGAGTATATTTAGTTGAAAAGAAGTAGATCAACATTGCTAATTTCATGAGTAGGAACTTTCATATCTAGTACTTTTATCTTTGTGATTGAGTTTTATGTATGAATTAGCAGTAATATTTCTTATATTGTATTATGTATGCAATTTGAGTTACAATTTTTCATTAAAGCACTTTTGTATAATGTTTCAGTTGTAATTCCTTATTGAGTACATGAGAAATCGATATATGTGATATAGTTTTCACAATTATTTTGCCTAACTATTAAGTCAAAATAATTATCTTCAATATTTTAATCTCTTATAGCAATTGAATGATCTTTATTACCTGTTGCTCTAGGATATCTTTGTAGATCGCATGATTTAAGTTATTCCTGGGTATATATTAAGATAAATATTAGAATAAATAGATGCATGTGTTTTTTCTTTAAATATATCATTTCTTTTAGTTAAAATCATTTTCCATTACACCTTATATCAAACCAAAATCATCATCATATCAATTCTTTTTGGGAAACTGGTCCCATTATCCCTAGTCAGAGCCATCATAGCAAACAGAAAAGGAGTTGTTTCCAAGGTCCGAACCGGGTGGTTATCCCCCATGTTGTTGCAACGGAATTCTGGGGTTCAATACATACTTCTTAAGAAATGATACATGGAAAACATCATGGACTTTCATTGTCGGAGGCAGTGCAAGTCAGTATGATATTGGCCCAATCCCTTCAAGAATATTGAAAGGTCCAGAAATCCGAGGTGCCATCTTGGCACATGATCCAATCCACAAGGAGCTCTTCTTGGGCTTGATGTGCAAGTACACTTGTTCCCAAACCTGAAACTCCTTAAACAACCTATTTCGATCTGCATATTTTTTCTTCCTATCATGTGTTGCTTTCATATTCTTCCTAATTACCGGCATTTCTTATTCCATTTCTGCCAACATGTTGGGTCTAATCAATACCATGTTCACCAGATCACTCCAAATGATGGGAGTGTTACAACTCCACCCATACAATATCTCAAATAGACTCATCCTCACTGAATCATGGTACTCATTGTTGTAATTGAACTCTACCATTGGAATTTACTCCTCCCATATCCTCTACTGATGCATCACATACATCCTCAACATGTCCTCCAATATCATTTTGACCCTTTATGTCTGTCCATCTATTTGCGGATGATAATATGTATTGAAGGCCAACTCTATACCTAATATTGCATACAAATATTTCCAAAACCTGGAATTGAATGTGGCATCCCTATCCGAGACAATCTTCTTAAGAACACCATGCAATATGACTACATCTCTTATGAATACCTGTGTTACATTACTATATGAATAAGTAGTCTTCACTGGAATGAAGTGTGCTGCCTTAGTCAACCTATCCACAAAAACCATGATGGAATCATGTTGTCTAGATGTCATGGGAAAACTTGTGATGAAATCCATGGAAATTAACTCCCATTTCCACTCTAGAATCACCATCAATTGTAGTAGTCCACCTGGATTCCTACACTCCGCCTTTAACTACTAAAAATCCAAACATCTAGCCACAAACTATGTCACATCCTTCTTCATATTCAGACAATAATATAATTTCTTTACTGCGGTCAATGTTTTATGATAGGCTGGGTGACCTGAATATGGTTTCGCATGAAACTCCCTTAAGATCACCTTCTTGAGCTCACTATTGTCTGGCACATATATCTTGTCTCTAAACCTAAACAATCCATCTTCTCTAAAGAAATAGTCCACATTATGTGTTCCTATACCTGCACCTATACCTATACCTATACCAAAACCTGTACCTATACATGTACCATTACTTTTACATCTACTCTGCTGCAATATATGCCTAAGCTCCATATACCTGACATCTTGTGGGCCTACTTACAAGATCCTATCCTGTAAGTCAGCCCCATAAGAACTCATAGTTTTTATATGATTCACCGGTATCCACCAGCTAAGAGCATCTGCAACCTTGTTGTATTTTCCCTTGATATACCTGATCTCAAAATCAAACTCACTAATCATGGCCAAGAATTTAGCTTTCCTAAAATTCAAATTTCTCTAGTCAAACAAGTATCTCAACCCATTGTGATCACTCATCAATACAAACCTCCTACCAAGAAGATAGTTCCTCCAAATATGCAACGCATGAATGATCTCTTCTAACTCAATATCACGTGTCGAATAGTTTTTCTCGTGCTCATTTAGTTTTTGTGACTCGTAGCATACTAACTATCCTTCCTGCATAAGGACTCCACCGAGCCCTCTCTTGCAAGCATATGTACACACTACAAACTCTTTTTCCAGATCTACAATCCTCAACACTAGGGAATTTGTCAATAATTGTTTTAACTACTCAAAGCTTGTTGCACATTCCTCTGTCCATTCAAATTTCTTACCTTGCCTCTGCAATGACATAATGGGATATGAAATCTGAGAGAAGTTCATGATGAACCTCCTATAATAACCTACCAACCCCATGAAGGACCTTACCTCATCAAAATTTCTAGGGGCTTCCCTCTCCACAATAGCTCTTATATTTTCTCGATCCACTGCTATGTCTTCCTTGAAAACAACATGTCCCAAGTAGTGTACCTACGTTTAGAAGAAACTACACTTACTAAGCTTGGCACACAACTGATGCTCTCTCAACAATCTCAATATTGATGCTAAATGTTTGGCATGTTATTCCTCATTCTTAGAATATATCAAGATGTCATTAATGAATACAATAACAAACTTGTGCAGATAAAGGACACAACCCACTATTCATCAAGAACATAAAAGTATTTGGAGAATTAGTCAAACCCAATGGAACTACAACAAACTCATAATGCCCATAACTAGTCCAGAAAGTTGTCTTGTAAATGTGTTACTTTTGGATAACTAGGTCCAAAATCCATGTTGTGATGCTCAGATGAATATGCCAATATTTTTATTGGATTCCTTTTTCGAAGAGGTGCAAGATCGATCTGAATATCATCTTGACCCGATGAGCATAATTTTTATTTTTAATTAATTCCACTTATGTGCAAGGTCGGCCAGAATTGTAATGTAGGATTTAAGCCCCAACAAATGTGTCACACACCCTCACTGATGGATATATATAGATCAACGTTGGAGGCCATTTTAACCATCACTCATCACACATTCTATGTCATCATCTGATTGGTTCGATCATCATCTTTGAGGCTCTTCTTCTCTCGCATGTGGGAAATTGCAACAAAGGGTTTTCTGGTTTTGATCTAGGGTTTTCAGCACAAATTTGACCAGCGTTGAATTTGATCAACGAATGGTAAAACTGACCTCAAACTCTCCCAAAATTTCAATTTCTACAGTCTGCATTTTTTGGCATGGAAATCGAGGGTGGACATTGACTTTGACCTAGCTGCGTTGACTTTTTCTGCTGCTATTTTTGTGTTGACCATTTACTAGACAACGTTGAATTTTGTTGACTTTGGGTTGAATATTGTAGAGATGTTCGAGAGGGTCATGTGACACATTTTGGTTAGCTGATCGTGTAGAGACTTTGCTGGTTGAAGCATCCTGTTGACCGTCGTAATGCACCACAACACATATATTTTGCTGATCAAGTTAAGTGTATTTTTGCTTGTCTTCTATCGATCAATTGGTATGTTCTATCAACATTTTACTTTCTTGTTTATGTGATTTCTGTTTGATATTGGGAATAAAATTAAAGTTGCATCAAGCATAGAACATCTTCGAAAATTTACATGGTATCAGAGTTGAGGTGAAGACAAAGCCCAAGCTTGTATTAAGAGAAATCACCGAAGAAGGAGCATTTTTCAAGTACCCATGGGTACCTCAAACTATAATGGCTTCAAATCTGATGAAAATTTGACTGGGAAGGAAGACTTCCATGCTTGGAAGATGACTTTGGATCTAATGTTGGAATACCAAGATGTCATGGACTATGTGCAGGGTAAAATCCAAGAGCCTCCATCATCTGCACCTACTGCCACCAAGTCAAAATATAAGAAGGGGGAAATCAAAGCAAAGTTTATGATCCGGGATTCAATTCATAAGAGTCTGGTTTCCTACATCTCTGAGCTAGGAACATCCATGGAGATTTATGATAAGTTGGTTAACATGTTCAAGGCCAAAAATGAAAATCAAGTCCTTTTCTTTAAGAACCATCAAAAGAATCTAAAGAAAGGCAGGGATGAATCTGTTCAATATTATTTTCTGAAGTTGATCGAAATCGGAAATAATCTTCTAGCCATTGGGGAGACAATATCCGATTGAGAAATGGTTCTCACCGCACTTGAACGTCTCTCCTCCGAATGGCATGTATTCAATACTACCATTCTCAATAACAATGTGATACCTGATTTTGACAAAGTATTATCGAGATGTGTACAAGAGGAATCAAGAATGAAGGAATATGAAAATGAAGGTAATGTCGCCTTCACCACTCGTGCTAAGAAGAAGAACAATGGTGGTCCAAGGAACCATGGAAGAGTAGAGGCCCAAAGAAAGAAAGGAAGATGTTACACATGTAACAAGACCGACCGCTATGCTAGAGAATTCCCTAATAAGAAGGATTCTCCTGGGGATGGTGACAACAACAACATTTGGAGGAATGGAAATCAAAGGAACAATAGGTTCAAAGGAAAGAGGAAGGCTCCCTCTGGTCGCAATGGAAATGGGAAATCTTTCAAAAGGTCGAGAAATTCCAAGTATGACGAATCAAATGTTGTTGATGATAAAAGAAATGAATTGATTCTTGTATTTTCCCTCTCTACTGCATCTCCACCCGACACTATGGATGTCTGGTTAATTGATAGTGGTGCCTCAAAGGTATCTCACTAGATTTAAGGAAGCACTTTCTAATTTGGTTGAGAAGGATGTTAATATGAAAATCATCCTTGGAGATAATTCCACATATCCTGTGAAAGAGACTAGGATTGTGACCCTCCACTTGTATCAAGGTCAAGTCCTCCATTTGCAAGATGTACTATATGTACCTGATTTGAAGAAGGACCTTGTGTTTATTTCGGCCATCGAAGACAAAGGTTTCAATGTGGCATTCATTGATGGGAAGGTACGCATATGGAAGAAGATCTTCAAGGAAGATATCATGATTGGGCTTAGAGTTCATACACACTACCAGGTTGGAGGAAGTCCACTGAGAGTGATGACATGTGATACTATCCGACAAACTGAACTATGGCACCGGAGGTTTGGACACCTTCATTACAAAGCCATTCCCAAAGCAAGCAAGGTGGTGACGGGGATTCCCGAGTTCAAAAATGATCATGAAGGTGTATGTTAGGGTTGTTTCGAAGGAAAGAACACAAGGGGACCTTTCCCCTCAAGTGTCACAAAGACATTTGATGTATTGCAATTGATACATTCTAATTT
Source organism: Pinus albicaulis (assembly GCA_034641835.2). NCBI lineage: Eukaryota > Viridiplantae > Streptophyta > Pinopsida > Pinales > Pinaceae > Pinus > Pinus albicaulis. The sequence goes on from CM076584.1 coordinate 3,684,918, forward strand.
TCCTGGTATGCTACCCATGACATCCTTGGGAGGATGTTCTTATTATATGACGTTCATATATGACTTCTCTCGTAAAACTTGGATATACTTCTTGAAGAAGAAGGATGAGGCTTTCATGTGGTTTTGTAATTTCAAAGCCTTGGTGGAAAATAAAACAGGGAAGAAGATCAATATTTTGAGGACTGATAATGGCATTGAATATGAGATGAACGAGTTCAATAACTTTTGCAGAGAATCTGGCATCAAGAGGGAGACCACAACCGTCTATACTCTTGAGAAAAAATGGCATTGCTGAAAGAAAGAATAAGACCATTGTGGAAGTTTCCCGTGCCATGCTATGTGACCAAGGTCTTCCGAAGTTTCTATGGGAGAAGCTGCGAACACTGCTGTGTACATACAAAACCGATACACGCATTCCACTCTGGACTCCAAAACTCCCGAAGAGGTTTTATCTGGTAAGAGACTTGACGTCTCTCATTTTAGAGTTTTTGGTTGTCCCTTTTATTTTCATGTGCCGAAAGAGAAGAGGAGCAAGCTGGATGCTTCTGGGAAGAAGGGAATATTTGTGAGCTACAGTGAAACTTTGAAGGCTTATAGAGTCTATGTTTCGGGTCAAAGAGCAGTGGAGATATGCCATGATGTTACCTTTGATAAATATGCTTCCCTTAGGAAAGTAATCAGTCTTTCGAGATCTGAGGAAGATCATGAAGTAAGGTCTGGAAATCAGGAAGAACCGAAGGATGAGACAATGCCCGATGTTGAAGGACCAATGGTTTTTATTGATCCACCTCCTTCAATAAAGAGAAGACCCTCATGGCTTATGGATACTCTCGAGGATGTTGAGAGACATATGGCCCCAAGGGGGGCATTCCTTGAAAGCAAGAAACTGAATAGATACCAAGGGTATCTAGCAGCGATGAGTACAATTGTACAATTTGACACTAGATATTTTGAATAAGCCTTCAAGCATCAAGTCTGGAAGGATGTTATGCATGAATAATATGAGTCCATTATGAAGAATGATGTATGGGATGTGGTTTCGAGACCGAAGGACAAATCAGTTGTCACCTCAAAATGGATCTATCAGATCAAGCATGGATCTGATGGAAGTGATAAAAACATTCAAGGCAAGATTCGTTGCCCAAGGCTTCTCTCAAAAGGAAGGAGTAGACTATGATGATATATTTGCACCTGTGGCTCGATATACCACCATTTGATATATCATATTCCTTTTTGCTATGCAAGGATGGAATCTTCATCAGATGGATGTGAAGACCTCATTTCTGTATGGTGCAATAAAGGAAGTGGTATATGTGGAGAAATCTCTGGGATTCGAAGTCCAGGATCGAGACACCCATGTTTGCAGGTTGAATAAATCCCTCTATGGGTTGAAGCAAGCCCTAGGGCTTGGTACAAGAGGATAGATAGCTACCTGATGAAGCTGGGCTTCACTTGTAGTAATGTTGATCTGAACCTTTAATTCAAGGTTGATAGAGAAAAGCCTCTCATTCTAGTGCTCTATGTGGACGATATCTTCCTAACAGGTGCTTACCCTCTCATTCATCGGTGTAAGATGGAGCTCTCTTCTAAGTTCGAGATGAAGGACCTAGGACTGATGCATTACTTCCTAGGCCTGGAGGTCTAGCAGAGACCTGGTGAGATTTTTCTTTCTCAAGGGAAATATATTGTAAAGCTACTGGAAAGATTTGGAATGGTGAGTTGTAAGTCCGTGTTGACACAGACGGAGCTCAAATTTAAGAAGTTGGGTGGCAGTGCTACTGGGCCTATGCTAGAAAATCTTACTGAGTATCATCAACTCATAGGGGAGCTGATGTTCTTAGTGAAAACCAGTCTGGACATATGTTTTGCAGTGAACACTTTGAGTCAACACATGGTTGATCCTCATCACATTCACTGGGTTGGTTCCAAGAATATTTTGAGATATCTTCGAGGAACGATAAACCATGGGTTGAGATACACTGTCGGGAGCGTGACACTCCATGGATATACTGATGTCGAATGGGTTGGCAGTGTGGTGGATCACAAGAGCACATATGGATGTTGCTTCACACTTGGGTCCGCTTAGATATATTAGATGAGCATGAAGTAGAAGTTGGTGGCTTTGAGCACTGCTGAGGCCGAATACATTGCAGCGAGTATGGCCTGTTGTGAAGTAGTTTGGTTGCGAAATCTCTTAAGTATTTATTCAGGAATGTTCTATATACCACCATTATCCTTTGTGATAACCAGAGTGGGATTCATTTGTTAGAGAATCCTGTGTTCCACGATCGATCCAAGAATATTGATATCAGGTACCACTTTATCTAGGATATGGTACAGTGAGGCGTTGTAAGGCTCGATCATATAGGAATTAATGAGAAGGTCACAGACATTCTCACAAAGCCCTTGAGGAAGTTCAAGTTCCTAACCTTCTGTGACAATTTTGGTATCATGGAACGACCCTATGCTAAGGGTCCTGTTGGACGATGAGCTCTGGAAGCTCCAGGGGGCCTTGGGGATAGCTTCTTAGAGCTATAAGCAACCGCAGGGCTAGGTTTATCGAACCTTGTTCGTGTGCTTCTGCCCCACCATTATGATATTGAGTTGGTTCACCTCTCATGATCTGTGCCCCGTATGCATCCTACCCATGGAGTCCCAAACTCATGGGAGGTACCTCTCATTTGTCCTATGAGGTAGGAAAAGCTAGAGAACAGTAGCAAAGATCAATGGACACATCTGAGATTGTCATACTCTCTATGTCTAGGATGGCACGTGTCCAAAAACTTTATTTGGGATAAATTCTAGTGAGGTTTCGAACCTCCAATTGCCTTCGGGTCAGTTAAACTAACGTTGGGTTGGTATGTGACTCCTTTGAGTCCTATAAAGGTTTCGGACCTCTGAGCTAAATTTTTCAGCCGAGAGTGATGTCGTTGTGACTCACCTTTTGTTCTGAAATAAATAAGCCAGCAAAGCAAGTTACAGCGGGATGACGCACGATGTTTGGATGGAGTTCTCCCTAGTTGAGAGGGAGTGTTAATTTTGGACAACTAGGTCCAAACTCCATGTTGTGATATTTAGATGAATATGCTAATAGTTTTATTGGATTCCTCTTTTGGAGAGGTGCAAATCGATCTAAATATCATCTTGATCCGATGAGCAGAACATTTATTTTGAATTAATTCCACTTATGTGCAAAGTCGGCCAGAATTTTAATGTAGGCTTAAAGCCCCAGCAAATGTGTCACACACCCTCACTGATGGATATATATAGGTCAATGTTGGAGGTCATTTTCACCATCACTCATCACACATTCTCTGTCATCATCGTACTGGTTCGATCATCATCTTGGAGGCTCTTCTTCTCTCACATGTGGGAAATTGCAGCAAAGGGTTTTCTGGTTTTGACCTAGGGTTTTCAGCTCATATTTTCCCAGCATTGTCTTTGGTCAACGCATGGTCAAACTGACCTCAAAATCTCCCAAAATTTTGATTTCTGCAGTCCATATTTTTTGGCACAAAAATTGAGGTTGGACGTTGACTTTGACGTGGTTGCGTTGACTTTTGTTGCTGTTGTTTTTGCGTTGACCATTGACTGGACAATGTTGAATTTTGTTGACTTTGGGTTGAATGTTGTAGAGATGTCCGATAGGGTTGTGTGACACATTCTGGTTGGCTAACCATGTAGAGACTTTGTTGGTTGAAGCATCATGTTGACCACTATAATGCACCACAACACATATATTTTTCTGATCAAGTTAAGTGTATTTTTGGATTGCCTTCTGTCGATCTATTGATATGTTCTATCAGCATTTTACTTTCTTGTTTATGTGATTTCTATTTGATATTGGGAATAAAATTAAAGTTGCATCAAGAATAGAACATCTTCAAAAATTTTAAAAATGTCATTTTCCTTAATGCATACCTGATGATATCTAGATCTTAGATCAATCTTCGAGAACACCGTTGCTCCCTTCAACTGATAAAGCAAGTTTTCAATCCTCAGTGATGGATACCTATTCTTCATGGTCATTTTTTTAAACTAGTTGTCATCAATGCATAGCCTGAGAGTATTTCCCTTCTTCTTCACAAACAATATTGGTGCACCCTAAGGTGATACACTTAGCCTAATGTATCCCATGTCAATCATCTCCTTCAACTGAAAATTTAACTCTACCAACTCAGGTGTGCTCATCCTGTAAGGTTCCTTTGATGTCAATGCTACTCTAGTACTATTTCAATATAAAAGAATACTTCCTTGTGAAGTGGAAAATATGAAATATTTGCGGGAAATACATCCTAAAAATATTGTAGAAATGGTTACTTATTCAAAAAAATTACATCCTAAACTTCCATACCTTTTTCGCTAGAAATATGCAATGCAAATAACACACACCCTTTTCTTCAACTAATATTTTCCTACATAGCTTTCACCATCCTAACATATGCTACTTTCTTCTTACTGTCGGGTGGAGGAATTTCAGTTCAACGAACTCCTTCAACACTTAATTTTCAACCCGGGGCTACGTAAGATTAGAGGCATAGTAGATGAAATTCCAAGAAATGATATGAATCTTCCTTAGATCTATTCCTAGTTCTTTAATTACAATTTTCAGAATCAAAATAAAAGATCACACGACAATCAATATCAAGAGAATTCTGGTGCTAGAATGAAAAGGGAATTACTTTGCAGAAATTCGAATAAAAGGAACTATCTATTCGTCATGAACAATCCCAATCAATAAAATTAAAAATTTAAGATTATATTCAGTGTGGTCATAAGATAGAGGAATAATTAAACTGTTCATAATGTCTGCCTTTCTCAAATATTTTCCTTCCTGTACTGAACTGTTGTTCCTGCACTGTAATAATGTTCCTATACTGGAATGTTGTTCCTACACTCAAACCAAGTTCCTGCACTGGAAATATATATTGTACCTGCACTGAATATTTCATCCTTATGCAGGATCTCTGAGTTCTTGTGCCAGAGCACTCTGTTCCTGTACCAGGATATCGATTCCTATACCAAAAAAGAGGTTCATGTACCAGAAAACCAATGTTCCTGTACTAGTTTCCAAATCACTTGCAGAAAGGAAAAGTGTGTTAACTAAAGAAATAAATTGCAAGGTGAAACATAATTAGATATTGAACTTTCACAATCAATAATACTCTTCTACTTAACCAAACATTCAAAGATGAAAAGCACTTTAAAATTCAAAGGAAATTCTTGCTTAAAACAAGAAACTTCTTGCATATAAAAAAAGAGAAACTGCCTAATCCAAATACCAGCAAGCTTCTTCCTGAGATAAATTTAAAAAAAAAAAATCAGATCTGCACTTTATTATGAATAAGTGTTTTAACTCATAAGTCCCTTTAATCAATTTTAATGTTGAGTTAATTCTATTCCACAAGGACAATAAGTGCAAGCACAGATCTATATAATGCAACAGTGTTTCATTAAAAGCTCATCGATATGAGTTAACCCTTAAAATAACTTCGAATGATGAGAATGGTTTTACTCAGAAACAAATCACCATTTGCAGAAAGAAACTAATGACTTGCAGGAAATGGAATAAAACTTGCAGAAATGAATCAAGGAAACTTCAACTTGCAAAAAATGGAAATGCATCGGTCAGCTAAACGCACTCTTCTTTGTAGAAAGGAAATGAAATGCGCATAAAAGGAAGGAATAGGAAATGCAAAATAAACATAACCAAGCTCTCAAGCCTCAGATCCAAATCACACAACTCATTTAATATTCCTAAATTAGCACACATCTAATTGGAATATTAATTTTTTATTTTGTTCTTAGTTAGAGGAATAAGAGGGTATGGAGACCCATAAATCTCCTTAGTAGTAATAAAAACACGCTTAATGTGAAAGGAGGTCATCTAAAAGATGGATTGAAGACCCTTATGTGTGAAAAGGGGATGGAGCATGTAGATTAAGTCAACCTTGACCAAATCAAACAACGCTGGCATGGAAGGAGTGGCATTCATTGAGGGATAACGCAGTTTTGGAGGGAGATTCCATGCATGGAAGTAGCGGCTTTAATGAGTGGGGCCCAAGGTGAGGAAGATCACCAAGAATATAAGGAAGGGGATGGTAGCCATTGAGGGCATGATTGGATTATTATTTTGTTGATGGTCTGTTAAGACTTGTGGCTCTCTTCAGTTGTTTAGCTAAGATTGCAGTGATGTTTAGCATAGGGTGTTCCCGAGCGGGAATCCCACCTTCATCCTAAGGGGACTTCGAGTGCCTACTCAAGAGAAGTATTTGCACAACATTTCCACATTTTGGCATAATTCCAAGCTACAAATTTCTTCAACAACACAGTTTCTGCTTAGAGTTGTGCTATGTTGTAGGGTGCAGCAATGGAGGATTGTATTGGGTGTTTTCTGAGCTAGTTTTTCAGTGGAGGAAGGTTTCCTTCCATTTGGAGGCTATAAAATAAGCCCCTTGGGCTTTATTTACATATTTGGCACTAGGACAAGGTGATATTATCCCCTACAACGCAATTTCTGTCTGGATCTGCATTATTTTAGGGAGAGGTTGCAAGGGTGGTTGTAGTATCTGATTTGGGAGGTGATTTCTTCAGGGAAGGGGACATCCTTTCATCCAGAGGATGTATTGGAGGAGAGAAACATAATTGTACATCAGCTTCGGCCATATCTTCTCACTTCTATTGTTGCAACAAATCTTCATCCCTAGGGCTGCAACTCATATTTGTATTTTCGTATATTTTCCAGAAACCCTCTTAGGTTAGCTTAGAAAGGTGATATAGGGCCTAGATATGTTTGTATAACATCTATTGAGGCATATATAATTGTATTTACATTATTTTATGATCTCCAGCTATATTTATGCTCAATATGACTGTGTTGTAGCAGCTCTCCAGCATTTTTTATTGTAGCAGTATCTCACTTTTGGGAGTGATTGTTTATGGGAGGCTTGTTTCCTCATATCATATGACTTGTGCCTCACTATTGTATAATTATTTTCTGTTCTTATACATAATATTATGGCTCCATATTGGTATCCATTGTTGATGTGTTGATTTACACTGCCATTTCCATGTTTATGCACTATATTCTTGCTTTTCCCATTTGGGAATATTACAATGGTATCAGAGCATAATCTTGGCTCAGCCTATGGATCTCAACCATTATGCTATCAAGAGAATAAGAAAAAGGAGAAAGATATCAGAATGATGCAAGGAATGAGTTTTATCTCATTTCTTTTCAGATCTACAAGGGACCTCACCAAGGAGGTCAAGCAAAGAAGAATGGAGAGAATCAATGAAACCATAGTAGGGTTTCAAGATGAGGAAGGTCCATGTACTTCCTATCAACGAAGAAAGAACTGGTATTGCATAGAGCTCCAAAGAAATATACTATTCCTTTTTCTTTTGAAGAAGAAGATAAAAGGCATGGAGATGGAGGAAACTTAGATCATGAGATTCTAAGTGTGTATCTTGCATAATACAAATTTCAATCAAGAGCTTTCAAGGAGAATCTGACTCTCCCACAGTTTATTCAGATCAAAGAATAAATGAGACCTTGCAACTATAGAAGGAGAAAGCACAATAGATTTCTATTGTCTAACTTTGATGGGTCATCCACATGCATAGCAAGGGCTTTGGGAATGGATTTGGATGAATTCTTCCTGCTACATCTAGTAGGAGAGAGAGAATTTTTTGATATTGCATCACTGCACCTTGAGGGTGAAGAAAACATTTGGTGGTTCAGCCATTTGAGTCATCCAAGAGTGACTGCATATGCATATTTTACTCAAAGGTTGATCAAGAAGTTTGACAAGAAGAAATCAGAGGAGAAGAAGCTTCCACCACCACTTGCTGCAGGAGCACTTGCATCAAGAAAATAACACTTGCACCTTTTCAAAGTGGTCTTGATCTCTTGACATTTATAGTCCCATGCACTATTCTGGAGATGCATGAGGAGGACGAGACTTGTACCAGCACTGGTGCATCCATAGAGGAGCATCCATCATCACCAGTAGTTGGGGAAGTCATCACACCGATGAGAGGAACCCTTGTAGTAGTACAAGATGTTCCCAAGAAAAACTAGTGTATGCAAAAGTTTCCACTTTCTGTTATTTCAGCAAATCATATGGAAGGTTGTGGGGACATTCCATTGCATGACCTAGGGTCAAGATACACTGCTAATTTGGAGTAGCAGACTATCACTACGCAGAGGACCCTTGATAGAATCAAGGAGGAGATATACATTCATCGTAGTATGTCATTTTTGAGTTGCACACAACTCTTGGGGTTGGAGTGTAGATTTTTGGAGGATAGGATGAGTATTATCCTAAACAATCCAATGCAGAGCTATATGTTCAACATTGAACATGATCATGAGACAACAAATGCACCATCATGGAGATCAATAGATTTGTCATTGAGCAACAGGGATGAGTTGGGGGCCCAACTATTATTGGGAAATTCTGATGACCATTATACTTGTGTGACATTGGATAGGCAGATGGTTGATGAGAGACACCTTATCTCCCATTGTTATGATGGATATTTCTTGATGAGCACTTCACAGCTCAATGAGAATATTTTTCCTTCAGTATACTTGGATCCTCATGGGTTCAACATGGTCATTGATGAGTGGTCTTCATATGGATATCTCCAGGAGGCTACACTTCAACATCCCATGCAGTGTAGAGATAGTGATTTGGTTTGGGAGGATGGTGTTCTCCATTGGAGGAACACCCATTTGGAGCATGATAATAGACACTAACCATTTGTTGGATGGGTGATGTTGATAAGAAATAGGTTGGTGAGCCACTTGAAGATCTATGACATAGGGCAACAGGAGGCAAGGCTGCGCTGGATACTCTTGAAAGAGTTTGGTCAACATGTGACATATCCTACTTCAAAGGGTATGTTGTTGGTTGGGACATGGCATGAAATTTGCATCATGGGGCAGCAAGGAGTTTGGTTGCAATGGGGTGATGTGACATTTTTCATGTCAATCATCATTTTTTCACTCCATGGTCTATATTATGGAGGTCTGAGGGGGAAGCAAGAGTGTAATATTCCTAATTAGCCATGAGCTAGTTGGAATATTAATTTTTTCTTTTTCTTCTTAATTTTCTGAATAAGATGGTATGGAGACCCATAAATAACCTTAGTAGGAATAAAATCACTCCTAATGTGAAAGGAGGACATATTAGCAGCTTAATTAAGCACCCTTGTGTGTGAAAAGGGGCTGGAGCATGAAGACTAGGTCAACTTTGACCAAATCAAGAGCATTGTTATGGAGAAGTGGACATTTATTGAGGGACAACACAGTTTTGGAGGGAGATCTCATGCATGCAGATAGTGGTGTTAATGAGTGGGGCCAAGGGTGAGGAAGCTCACCACTTATGCAAGGAAGAGGATGGCAACCATATATCATCATGTTATGTTATGATATTTTGGATTTTATGGTCTGTTTAGACTTGTTTCTATCTTCAGATGTTTAGATAAGATTGCAGTGTTGTTTAGAACAGGGTGTTCCCAAGCAGGAATCCAACCTCTATCCTCTGGGAAATTCTAGTGTTCACTGAGGAAGATTATTGCACTATATTTTCACATTCAGGCATCAAGTCAAGCTCTACCTTTATTCTACAGCACAATTTCTGTTGAGAGATGTGCTGAGTTGCAGGGTGGAGCAGTGGAGAATACATTCGGGTGATTTTTGATCTGTTTTTCAGTGGAGGAAGGTTTCCTTCCATTGGGAGGCTATTGAGGAAGGCCCTTGAGCCTTATTGCAGCATTTGGCAGTAGGCCACACTATAATTTTCCCCTACAGCATAGTTTCGGCCTTGGACTGCATTATTTAGGGAGGAGTTTCAGGGGTGGTTTCAGTACACCATCTGGGGAGAAGGTTTTCTAGTGGAGGGATAAATGTTTCATATATATGATCTATTGGAGGAGGCTACATTATTTGTCATATCAGATCAGCCACATCTTTCCAGCTTTATTGTTGCAGTGAATCTTCAGCCCTAGGGCTTTGGTTCATTTGTTGTATATTGGTGTATTTCTGAAAACCCTCTTGGGTTCTTTGTTGGAGGTTGTATAGAGCCTTGATCTTCATTGTACATTATCTTTGAGGCATATAATAGCCATTTTATCTTGTGTATATTAATTTCCTGTAGCAGTTCTCCTATGACTATGTTGTAGCAGTCTTCTAACATTTTTGATATAGTAGCAGCACCTCACTCTTGAGGGATTTACTCATTGGAGGCTTGTGGGCTTGTATTGTATTATTTGTGCCTCATTATTTTGTACATGATTGTTGTTATTATGATAAATGGAAAGGCACCATATTGGTCTCATGCTTTGATGTGATGTTTAAATTGCTATTTCCATGTTTATGCACTATACTCCTACTTTTCCCATTTGGGAATATTACAGTGGTATCAGAGCATAATCTTGGCTCAGCCTGTGCATCTTAACCCAATATGTCATCAAAAGAAGGAGATCCTCTCATAGATAGAGAGAATAGGTATCTTAGAAGAAACCGGAAGTATGATTATACAAATGATAAATAAGACAAGGGTGAAACCCCTTTATCAGGAGAAGATGAGGAAAAGGAGTTCTCAAAACTTCTTCTCCAAACTATGCATGAGATTGTAATATTCCCAAATGGGAAATGCAGCAACATAGAACAATTATGCATTTGAAATAACGCATATCATCAAGATTATAGCAGGAGCCTAATATATAGACCCTTCTTTAACATTTACAACAGCAAATCAGATGTACAATGAAGCCCATAAGATGTACAAGAGGAAATAGAAGCCTCCAATGAATAAAAATCCTCAAAAAGAGTTACTGCAATCATACATATGAACAGAAACTGTCTTGACAGTGTTATTTTTATTAGGCTGCAACAGTTTTTGATTACAAATTAGATATAGAGAAAAATAATGCTCAAAAATTCAGATCTATGACAGATCCATACACTATAAAGACTCTTCTTCAAAATCCCCTTGGGGTTTTCAGCAATACATGAAGCACATGGAGTAGATCTGAGATCTAAAAGCTGCAGATATGTATAAATATTTATATATTCAGTAATTTTTAGATCTGATCTGATATATACAATATAATGACCCTTTGCAATGGATCTCAAAGGTGAAGGGAAGAACCCCAACACATGAAAATCACTCCTCCAAAATGTTGTGCCAAAAATCCCTGCAACAACACCTACAAAAAAAAGAAGATCTAGAAGTAAAAATGCACTGTAGAGTTTAAGATATGTTTGGCCACATGCCAAGATCTGAATCTGATGCTCCAATGATCCAATACTCACTTTCCAATAGGATAGAAGACTTCCCCACTGAAAAGGAGCACCAGAATGGTCTAGATCTGAGTAGATCTAGCCTCCACTTGCTACAGCTTTCAAAGACAACCAAACCCTCAATAGGATCTGTGTTATAGTTGGAAGAAGAAGCTTGGCCTCAAGCCAAATAGTGTACTATGCAATGCAAGACTCTCCAAAGAGCTACTCAATGGGAAGAGGTGGGATTCATAAACAGGAAAACCCAATGCTAAATAACATTTGCAATCTAGGCTAAATAGCCAAAGAAAGCTATATGGTCAAAACAAACAATATATCAAGATATCATATCTTCAACAACCTTTTCATGTTGCCATCCCCTTCCTTATATAGATTAAGAGCTTGTAAACCCTAAACCACCTTCAATGAAATATTCTCTTTCACACAATCCATCTCCATCTAGAACTACGTTGTGCCTCATTGATGGCCACTCCTCCAAGAGAGCGCTGTAGATTTCGTCAAGGTTGACCCAGTCAAAATATCCAGCCCATTTCACACCTAAGGGTGCTTGCTTACATAGCCAATATTTATCCTTTTTCACATTTGGCCTTGATTTATTCTTTATTAGGAATTTTATGAACCTCCTTTACACATTTATTCTTTAAGCAAAGAAAGAAAAACAAAAATGGATATTCCAATTAGCTTAGGAATAATTATGAAAATTACAGTCCTCCCATCCAAAATGTTGCTTGTCCTCAAGCAACTACAAGGACATTGCAAAATCTCCAATGGGTATGTCTCCTCCCAGGAACACAAGTTTTCCTTTGGTGAATAAACCAAATAGTTGTCATCATGAAGTAGTGGGAGATACATGGAAAGAATCATATGCTGTCTGTTGGCCTTCTTAGGGCATGAGAGAGGATAAATGTTGGGTGCTTCAACCCTCATGAGAAACTCCAATCTCCATGCTATCATTCAAGCAAAGTGAGCCATCCTTGGTAGCTCATAGAAACAATCACCAATCCCCTCCTTATGCAATGTGTAGGGGCTACATGGCTGAAAATGAGAGGTAAGACTGTTCAACTTACGCTGCCTCTCCCTCCATTTATGATATATTTGGAGCTGTTGATCCTAGGCTGCATCAGTATATCCCTCATGAAGCCAAAAGATACTTGGAACCTCATGATTCCCTTCATTGGTTCTAGGGAGCTTCCTTGCCCAATCCTCCATGCATATAGTGAATAAAGTATCATCACCATATGTGCTCCAAAATAAACATGGAATAAGTGTCATATGAAGGTCACATTTGATAATTGGTTACTTACACATCATCTCAAGAAGGTTACATTTCATAATTGAATGCTGGAGTAACTAGAAGTACATTAGTTGTTTTCATTCTCTGCTTTTACTTAAGACAAACACTGCAATTTCAACCTCAGTTTTAAGAATTATATCCATAGAATAGAACTAATGATAAGATAAGATAGATGATTTGTTTTCTAAATTAGATTCTAACTAGCCAACGGTCTTTGATTTATTTTTATGTAGATTAGATTAACTTAGGAACACTTCCTTTTCTTCCTTCTTAAAATTCATTAGATTCATTTAAATCTTTTCATAGGTTTTAGATTAAACATTTTTATACATCAAAGAACAAAAACCTCCAAAACAACATAAAATACAAATAGAAAAGTAAGAAGAAAGGTTAACTAAGCACATACAGTGCACCACACTTCATTAGTTTACAAACATTGGTTGATAATTTGTGCTAGCAATTTAAGACATTAAACTGACTAAACCATAGATTTGTTGAAAAATGTCTATATATTTGTCAGACTAGTTTTGTGAAGCTTTGAATAAGTCTGAAGTAAGGATAATCCCTAAATCCACACTCCATATTCCCTCTGGATGTAGAAACTTGATTCTAGCATCCCCTAATATTGCCTTAGGTGAGATTTTGGTCTACGCAGTAGATCGTTGCCAAAAGGGCCGGTAATAGAGGGTTTTGTTGGCTTGCGCAGCCATCTTTGAACCTAGGTCTAGGCCCCATCAAGCCACAAATGGATCTGTTTCTGAGACCAGGATTTGAATACTGAGGGATATGTGGATGTGGCATTCGTCCAAAAAAGAAATTCAAGATTGGGTATCACTAAAAGTATGAGAATTTTTTGTACAAGAAAACACAAATTCGCACTTTTCAACTAAGAGTGGTTACAAAAATATATTTTTACAGATCAACACAAGATATTTTTCTCATCATTCGCTAATAAGCTGCACAAGTGGCTATCAAGACTAGCTAAGACTAAGACCTACTTTAATCACGATGAACCTATTGCGTGGAACCCAAAGCTGATTAAGCATCTCAAGGAGACTAATAACAAGATTTCAAGGGTTGTTGATTATTGGATCAATAGTATTCTTGGAGGCTTTATTACTAAGTTCGTGCTTGATACATATGTGTCCTACAATGAAGCCGAGAGCAAATTTTTCAAGGGCCTGCGAGGTAAGTACTTAAACTCTTTAAAGTTATGGATTAATATGTTTTTATGTGAGAAGGGTGTATTGTGTATGCAATCATATTTTTGTTTGGGGGATGTAAATCTAGAGCTACGTGAAGTGGTAAAATATTCAGGGTAAATCATGACAACTACATTGAGACTGAGTACAGTCCCTTGTTTGGATCTGAGAACGAAGAAGAAGAAAGTAACCTTTCAACCCCTATAAGTGTGTCACAGTTAGACTTTGGAGATCATCAAGGCACCTCTGGGATACCCCAACCTGCCACTCCCATCACACCTCATTCCCATCCCCATATTGTCCCTCCACCTCCACCTCCACCTCCCCTACTTAAATTGGTTCAGATAGTGAAGATGCTTGTTTTTAAGAGTCAGGGATCAAAGGATCCCAAGAAATTTTGGTTTGTTGCATAAGCAGTTTGGAGATCATAGCAAATCACTAATGAAGATATGAAGAAAGCTCATCTTGTCACAGCGCTGCAAGAAAGAGCATTTTCGTGGTATATGAAGTACTCTGCAACGTATCAGAATGCTATGTTGGATCAGACTAAGGCAGCGATGAATGTTGAATTTAAAAATCCAAACTCGCAGTCACAATATATTACAGAGGTAAAATAAATCAAGAAACTGGTAGCTAAATCTATTTGGGAAGTACATAAAATATTTAAGATGCTACTAAGCCAAATAAACTTCCAAAGCCCTAATGAACAACACAAAGGGTGGTTTATAGATGCGCTATTACCACATCTTAGAATTCCATTATCGCAACAAAATATCACAACGCAAGCCGAAGCATTAAATATTGCGATGAAGCTAGAAGATTTGCTGGTAGAAGATACCAATATAGGGGTTCAACAGATCCAGACCCAGTTGGTGAGCTTACATATGGAGCTGCAAGACTCGAAGAAGGGAAAATAAGTGCATTCTGATATGAGATCAAAAGTCTAGTGTATCAAATGTAAGGGAGAGGTTCACTATAAATACCAATCCCTATATTTAGAGATTACATCAACAACGATGGACCTAACCCATTGAGCCCAACCATAAGTGTATGGTGTGACTTATGTAAAGTATCAGGCCAGCACCCCACATAATGTTGTCATATGGTGCAGAAGAACATGCAGACACCAAAGAAATTATTTTGTAATTTTTGTATCTCGGTGGGACATGATGATAGGAATTGGCATAACTATGATTTGATGATGCAATATACTCCCAGGGAATACAGAATTCAAGCTGAAGGTTTTGAAGATCATGGTTCACCCACATTGCATGGAGGAGGCTCTGGGAAATGTCGAGGTCAGATTATATGTTATAATTGCGGTCAACCGGGACATTTTTCCATATATTTCCAGAATCCCACTGCCATCTCTTGTAAGTATTGTATAGAATCTGATCATGAGATAGAATATTGTCCCATATTATTGACTAAAATGTAGGGAAAATTAAAACAGCAACCTACTCAAAACCTGCAGATGATGAGGGCTAAGCCGCGCAAAGAAGATATATGTGTCAACATAGTAAAAAGGAACCTTGTAGCTACAAGAGCAGAAGGAAAAAAGCATATGGAGGACACATGGGTCAGCAAGGCTGGAGAAAGAATCATAGCTTCAATGTGTAGCAATAAATGGAAACCTTTATGGAAGAAAATAAGAGTTTTATGAGCCCTGGAGCTTCAATATTGATAGTGCAGGCACAGCTAATCCTGCAAAATAATAAACCCTAGGAGGTTCCTGCGACGAAGGAATTTGATTCGACGATTCTGAAATAATTTCTTCAGACCCGTATGAAGCTACTACGGGATAAAAAATTTGTAGAAGTATTGCAAGAGTTTATTGACAACTATGCTATAAAATAGGAACCACAACCCCAAAAAACTCGCAATAAATAAAGTGTACAAAAATAATAAAAGAATTGGCAGGGAAATGCATTTAACTACGCAAATAGGATATTACGAAATGGATCAAGTAATTCTTGATTTAGGATCAGATGAAAATGTCTTTCCAAAATAGACATGGGAACGAATGGGGCAAACAAAGCTACAATGGTCATGGATTCAGTTGAGAATGGATAATCAATATTAGAATATTATTCCTATGGGTCGATTGCAAGACATTGTCGTAGACATTGATGGAGTAAGTGTGTTGTCAGACTTTGAAGTCATTGAGATTGTGGGTGACAACAATCCATATCCTGCATTACTTGGATTCTATTGGGCTTATGATATGGACAACATAATTAATATGAAGAGTAGAAATATGGTATTTGAAAATAATGGCACAAGGGTCGTTGTTCCTTTGGACCCCTCTGAAGGAGCACGATATACAGAACCAGCCCGTAATGAATATGGTGATGCAGATAATGACAATATCTATAAGTTAACTGCGCAGGACGAATATTGGATAAACCCCACTGCAGATGGGAGGATATGTTGGGACAGGGATAGCTCATGTGTTTTAGACTCCGATGAAGAAATGGAGAATTGGCATAATTGATTGCATGAAGTATCTACCAAGCAATGTCATATAATTCCTAGATCACTCTGTTGTATTGCATGAGAGGTACGTCAATTTCCCTATTATGAGGGAACTAGAGATGTTAATTTGTTTCTTGATAATTTTGAAGCACTAGTACCTGAAGAACAAAGGTTTCAAGCTCTGGATGTCGTGCTGAGATCAACACCTGCTAGATGGTGGGGTACGCATAAGGGAAGCATTAGAAGTTGGGGAGAATATAGAATATTTATACAGCTCATATTTGGTCAAGTAAATACAAGACTTGAAGGGAAATATGATGACAAGGATGACAATAGAGGACATATCTACCAATGGACTACCATGTGGGGCAAAGATCCAACACCATTGTAACATCCCTGGTGAAAAAATCATGTAATAAATTTAAAATAATAACCATGGTTGATGGGAAACTTATTATAATCTGAATGATTGAGAAAAACATCCTAGGGGGTGTTCATTTGGTTTATTATGGCTAAGAAATTTGGCAAAGGCTATGGCTAAGACATTAAAGAGGAAAAAGTATTTTTGGGCACATTTATATATGAAAATAATGGAAATTAGGAAAAAGGAAGGTAGAAGGTCACATGTTGCATGTGATGAGGAAATTGAATGAAAATAATGGAAAATGAAGAAAAT
Organism: Pinus albicaulis; assembly: GCA_034641835.2. Classification (NCBI taxonomy): domain Eukaryota; kingdom Viridiplantae; phylum Streptophyta; class Pinopsida; order Pinales; family Pinaceae; genus Pinus; species Pinus albicaulis. The sequence continues at coordinate 3,701,879 of CM076584.1, forward strand.
AGAGGCCTATTCTATAAAAAGGCTTCTAAGGATCAGTTGGTAAATTTTTTTTAGTGCATTTTTGGAGCTCTCTCATTATTCTCTCTCTCTCTCATACTCTTGGATACTTAGAGTTTTATTGGAGCACTCTTGGAGAGTGTGGATACTTGATGATTTGGAGCAAGAAGGCAAAGGAAGAGCAGGAAAGCGCAGGTGGACATCAAAGGCAACAACTACAGTGGGATTGATTGATTTGCATGTATTTTTTCCTCACTAGCTTTGGCATGCATGGGTATGCATGTGGATTTTCCGAGCCTTTCCATTTCCTGGACACCCATGGTGTTGTGGGTTTGTTTCCATTGATTTTTTTCTGGTTGGTTCTCATGATTCCTTTAGCTGGTGGGTTGAGTTATTAGTTCCTAGAAGCCTTGGTTGGAAAAACACTCTGTAAGCCTAGTGGAAAATGGCAGGTTGAGTTACTAGTCCTGGAAGCCTTGGTTGGAAAAATTCTCTAGAAGCCCTAGGTGGGTTTAGTTACAAATCCTAGAAGCCCTGTAACAGTTGGGGTGACTTATTAGTCTTGGAAGCCTTGGTTGGAACAAATTCTCTAGAGCCGTGGAGGAGCTTGGATAGGGACCAATCCGTGACAGTTTTGATGTCCTACCATGAGGTGGAATCATAGGTTGATGGTTGAGGTGGTTTAGCCTCTGGAAGACCTGGATTGATTGTGATCCATGTGTTTGATTACGTCCCACATTCATGCTTTGAATATGGCACGGGGGTGATTGGCTGAAGTGAGACTTGGCTCGGCCAATCTATGGTCGGGGGAACGTGCAAGTCCCATCTCTTGTTGGTTTTTACATTCAGTAATGAAGAGCTCATTTCTCCATTATTCGGTATGAAAATATACTATTTTATGTATGGATTTCATTTCTATTATATTCATGGTATTTATGTTGTTAATTTGCTGGTTATAAGAAAGTATTTGATCAGTGATGATGTATGGCTCTATTCATTTTTTCCCTGTAAATGATTATCCCATGTATCTATGGTAAAATTGATTGTATGATAACTTATGATGTATGTGAGAAATGCTTCTTAGCCATTCTCACATAGGAACGAGAACCCTTTGTTTAAAGTTGTTGTTTATGCCTGTAGATGTTATGTTTGTGGCATGTTTGACGAAATTCTTGTCATAGATAGGTAGGGTCAAATGAGCTCTGGTTTATGTGATTGCTTCCATATGTTTTTTTTAATGTTATTTACACTGTCCTGAAGTTACAGGAAGTTCTGGGAAGTGACCTGGGCTCAGGGGCTGAAAATGTGGCACATATATCGGAGCTACAAGCAAAAAATTCGATGTTTGGGCCCTAGCCTCTACCTTGACAAGGCTATCCCACAACTATAGGGTCTATAGCCACTACCTTTCCCTTACAAGCCTGTGGCTCAGCCTCAAATTGGCTAAAAATTAGTTCCCCCTCTAGGAACAGGGCCCTAGAAGGTTGGGCTACCTCCTGGGGATGTCAATGATGCAGTATAAGGTGTGTTTTTGGTGTTTCTATCGATTCCACTTCTTTAAGGTAATCTAGGAGGTTGAATCTCATATTAGTAGCCTCTTGTCACATGTTTACCCTGGTTGGAAGGTTACTTGGGTAGATGTGGAAAGAGGGTGTTACAGAGTGGTATTAGAGCATGGTTCAACATTCAAATTTGATGGGTTGTGTGTTGGTCATGTTTTTATATTGATTGCTTATGTGTTTTCATACCTATGTTGTATGTGGTTTTTGTGACCGTGTTGTGTTGGCCATGGTGACGACGATGTTTCCATGGATGTGGTTGTGGTGTCGTTGTCAACATGCGGTCATGTGTGTATGACTAATTTTATGTTGTTCTTGTTATGTATTGTGTGTGCACACTTGTTTGCATATGGTTACATATTGTATGTATGTTGATTTTTTGTGCTAGGTCACATATTGGGCATGTTGTGTGTGTGTGTGTGTGTATGCTTGCTTGAGTGATGTTATGTGCTGAAAATGCATTGGTCGTCCATGTTGGGTTACATGTTGCTTATGTTTTGTTTCATTCATGCTTGTGGTTGTGTGTGGTCAAGCTTGCATTAGTGTGTATTTTGTATGCTTATGCATGGATGATTGGACCCCAACTAGAATCATACTTATGTGCTAGTATACCTTGTGATACAAGTTTATATGTTGTTATGCTTTTGTATATACATGTATCACGCTGATTGGTTGATCTTGTAGAAAGTATCCTCCCCAAATTACACTAATTTACTTTGATTTAATTATGAATTGGTTTATCTGACATAGTGCACATTGCAGGAATAATTCAAAGATGAATAGAAGAATGGTATACTACAAAGATTCTCCATATGATTCATATGAGCATAACAGTATTGGACATTCACATGATTTGGCAGATACATTGAGAAGTCTAAAGGAATAAATAAGAAGTTTCAAGGCAGACAATGTTAGACTTATACATGCACATGAAAAGCAAGCAAAGGTTAATCATTAGAGAACATTTGAGGTCTAAAATGGGTCTCCTAAGAAAAATGTACAACCAAAATCAACTTTATAATAACCAATAGGATTCAAGATGATGATGTCAACCATGGGGGATGATTCACCATTTTTTGGGTAAAAAAGTAAAAAGATTAAAAAATAATAAAATAATAAAACTACTTTTTCAACTTATATTTTAAACTTATCTCCCTAAGGTTTTACTCAAATTTTGAGTGGGAGTACTCGTTGGATGCAAAATTTAATTCCTTGTCTAAGGAGTACCCATTTTGCATACTTTCGATGGACCCTACTAGACAAAAAAACGCGAAATACATGAAAAAACATGATTGCAATCACGTTTTTCACGTATTTATCCTTTTCCGTGTACCAAGGTCCATCAGAAGTATGCAACATGGGTACTCCTTGGATGAGGAATAAAATTTTGCATCCAATGAGTGTTCCCGCTCAAAATCTGAGTAAACCCATAGGGATACAAGTTGAAAATACGAGTTTAAAAAAGTAGTTTTTTATTTTTTACCTCTAAAATTTGGTGATGTAATCTAATATAATTTTATTATTTCCACTATTATTTTACAATCTCCTTAGAAGACCCATTTAGACCTAAAAAATCCCCTAATGGAAACCATCCTTCAAAATTTGTTAGAGTTGCAGAAACAGGGGCCACTTAGAATCAGCTATGGAAAGGAGGATGGGACCAATGGAGCATATGGCAGTAGGTCTCCCAGTGGTGACATGTAAGATAGGGATGACATGGTTAAAGAAGGTAGATTTTTGGGCACTCCAGATAGGAGAGGTGACATACACATGTATCATTCTAGTATTGGTTCAGATAGACATCATGATAGTCATCGATATCATCCTTATAGGAGGAATGACAGGAAATATTTTCTGGATGAGTTTAAAAAGGTAAAACCACCTACATTTAACGAAGAAATGAAGAAACCACAGGATGCAGAGGCATGGTTGCTTGGCATGAAGAATTTTTTAGATTGCTTGATTACTCAAAAAATATGAAAGCAAGGATAGCTACATTTAGCCTCAGAGGTAGAGTAGACATTTTGTGGGAAGATGTGAAGAACACCAGAGATATTTCTAAGGAGGATTTGACTTGGAGTGAGTTCGAAAGGCTATTATAAAAGAAGTATCTATCAGAGAGATATTACGATTACAAGGAAAATGAGTTTTATGAGTTGAAGTTGGTTTCCATGATATATGAGGAATATACTAGCAGGTTCTTGGGGTTACTAAGGTATGTTTCTTACCTCAAGGAGGAGAAGGCCAAGATTAAGAGATTTATTAGTGGGTTTTCGATTGCATTCAGGGATAGGATTGAGTTCGATGATCCCAGGTCATTGGAGGAGGCCATTTGGAAACTCAAGCATTGTTATGAGAAATAAAAGTGCAGATTAGAAACTAAGCCATATTGGAGAGGTAATGATAAGAACAAAGTAAAATGGGACAAGACGCGAGCAAGGCCTCAAGGCAAAGGTAACAAGGAGATTGTTTCCCCACCTAATAATTTCAATACCTATGGTAGAGGACATGCATTTTGATCAAAGGAGTAGAATAAGGATGAGGGATAGAAGCCTATACAGTGTTGGATTTTTGGAAGAGATCAGCGTAGGAGATATTTTCCACAACATCAGGGTGGCAGGCTACAGATCTATAGTGTGCAAGAGGCATAGAGAGTGGGAGATGTTGCTCATAGAATTCCTTGGATCTATTCATATATTGAAGACATGTAGGCAGATCATTGGGCTTCTATCACTTAGATGGACGGTAAGCTTTATGATCAAGTTGTTTCTATTTTGATTGACCCTGGATATAACTATAGTTATATTAATGTTGACTTGGTGGATAAGTGTGAATTGAGTAAGGAAATACATGCATAATCTTGGTTAGTGCAGTTAGCCATAGGTACAAAGAGAAGAGTTCACCATTGGGTGAGATCTTGCGCATTTGAGCTAAACAGTATGCCTATAGCATCACACTTGAACATACTGCCTTTGGGATCATACAATATGTTATTGGGGATGGATTGGTTATATCTTTACAGGACCAAGGTAGATTGCTATGAAAAATATATTGAATGTCTGGATGACAATGGAGAGCCAAGAGTATTGCAGAGAAAGAAGAAAGCCACATCAGTTAGGATGGTGACAACCATACAGGCCAAGCACAATCATAGGAAAGTATTTGTGTTATTCGTAGTTCATATCTCTAGTGACAAAGGTAAAGAAGTTGAGGATGCATATGCGTTGAACAAGTATCCAGTTTTGCAGCAGTTTCAGGATGTGTTTCCATCAAATATTTCAGAGTTTCCATTGCACAGGGAAGTATACTTTTCTATTGAGTTGGTGCCAGGGGTAGCTCCAGCATCAAAAGCACCTTACAGGATGAGTACACCAGAGTTGGTAGAGTTGAAATTGCAGTTGAAGGAAATGTTGGAAAAAGGGTACTCTAGACCAAGTGTATCACCATGTGGTGCACCGATGTTGTTTGTAAAGAAGAAATGACTACAAGCAGTTGAACAAAGTGACCATCAAGAATAGGTACCCACTACCGAGGATTGATTATTTGTTCAATCAGCTGAAGGGAGCAACATTTTTCTCTAAGATGGACCTGACATCTGGCTATCATCAGTACACATCAAGGAGTAGGATATCTATAAGATAGCATTCAAGACCAGGTATGGGCATTATGATTTTGTTTTAGTTCCATTCGGTTTGACTAATGCCCCAGCTACATTTATTTGTTTGATGAACAGTGTGTTGCGTCCTTACTTGGAAAAGTTTGTGATTATTTTCATTGATGATATATTGGTGTATTCTAAATGAGGAAGAGCATGTTGAACATTAGGCATCAGTATTGAGATTGTTGAGAGAGCATCAGTTGTATGCTAAGCTCATAAAATGTAGCTTCTTAGAGACTGGCATTCACTACTTTGGACATTTTGTCTCCAAGGAGGGAATTGCAGTAGATGTGGAAAAGATAAGGGCCATCATGGAGTGGGTAACTCCAAAGAGCATATATGAGGTGAGATCATTCATGGGACTGGCATGTTACTATAGGAGCTTCATCAGGAACTTCTCATAGATTGCTTATCTGATACATCATTACAAAGAAAAGGTAAGAAGTTTGTCATGACAGAGGAGTGCGAGGCCAATTTTGAGCAACTCAAGAAATTGTTGACACATGCTTCAGTGTTAAATATTGTAGATCTAGATAAGGATTTTGTAGTGTGTACGGATGCTTGCAAGAAAGGTATTGGTGGAGTCCTTATTTAGGATGGACAAGTGGTATTCTATGAGTCACGAAAGTTAAATGAACATGAGAAGAACTATCTGACACATGATCTTGATCTAACAGTGATCATTCATGCACTAAAGATGTGGAGGTACTATCTTCTTGGCAGGACGTTTGTACTTATGAGTGATCACACTGGGTTGAGGTAATTGTTTGACCAGCTGAATTTGAATGCCAAGTAGGCAATATGGTCAGCTACGATCAGTGAGTTTGACTTCGAGATCAGGTACGTCAAGGGAAAGGAGAACAAGGTTGCAGATGCTCTTAGCAGGAAGGTATAGGTAAATCACTTAGCAGTGACAAGATCTTATGGGACAGACTTACAAGATAGGATCTTCGAGGCAGGTCAGCTGAATCACAATTACATGGAGATTGTGCATAGGTTGCAACATAGTATAGGAACAGGTAGAAGAACATGTGTTGGTACAGGTAGAGGTATAGGTGTTGTTACATGTGTGGGTTTTGGCACTGGTACAGGTACAAGTACATGTGTTGGTACAGGTACAGGTATAGGTGTTGCTATAGGTACAAGTGTTGGCACAGGTATAGGTACATGTACACATGGTACAAGTACATGTATACGAGTATAGGATCTGGATTACTGTCTCATGGAAAATGGACTGGTCAGATTTTGAGACGAGATATATGTGCCGGACAATAGTGAGATCAAGAATATGACCTTGAGGTAGTTTCATGGGAAACTATATTCAGGTCACCCAGGTTACCATAAGGCTTTGACTGCAGTGAAGAGAGGATATGTTAGGATTTTCAGATGGTTAAGGCAGAGTGTAAGCATCCAAGTGGACTGCTACAGCCGATTGCCATTCCAGAGTGGAAATGGGAGGTCATTTCCTTAGATTTCATTAAAATTTTGTCGAGGATAGCTAGACAACATGATTCCATCATGGTCGTGGTCGAAAAATTGACAAAGGTTTTATATTTCATGCCGGTGAATACAACATACTCAACTAGTGATATGGCACAGAAGTTTATTAGAGACATAGTCAGATTGCATGGTGTTCTAAAGAAGATTATGTTTAATAGGGATGCAAAGTTCACTTCCAAGTTTTGGAAGCAGTTATTTGTAGGTGTGGGCACCAAGTTGGCCTTTAGCACATCTTAGCATCCACAGAAAAATGGGTAGACTAAGAGGGTCAACAGGATATTATAGGACATATTAAGGATGTATGTGATGCATTAGCAGCGCAAGTGGGAAGAGTATCTTCCACTGGTAGAGTTTACCCATAACAACGGATATCAAGATTCGTAGAGGATGAGTCCTTTTGAGACATTTTTTGGGCGGAGTTGCAATCCTATCAATTGGAGTGATCCGGTTAACAAGGTACTGATTGGACCAGAGATGTTGGCAGATATGGAACAAGAAATGCAAGTGATCAAGAAAAACTTGAAGGAACCACAGGATAGGCAGAAGTGTTATGCAGAAAAGAACATGTTGTTCAAGGAGTTCCAGGTTGGGGATCAAGTGTACTTGTGGATCAAGCCCAAGAAGAGCTCCTTGTGGATTGGATCGTGTGCTAAGCTGGCACCAAGGTTTTGTGGACCTTTCAGGATCATTGAAAGGAGCATACCAGTGGCCTATTGAATTGCACTGCTTTCTACAATGAAATTCCATGATGTTTTTCATGTATCGTTTCTTAAGAAATATGTTAAATATTTTTATCATGTTATTGACTGGTTTATATTGTAGGTGGAAGCCAAAGGAGAGTTCCAGCCGGAACCACACTACATTTGCAAAAAAAAGACGTTGATGCTCTAGAATCGAGAAATAGAGAAATTTAAAGTGCAATGGAAGCACTTTGGGCCCAATGAAGCTACATGGGAGATGGCGGATCAGATGCGGCCTATGTCTCCTTCCTTATTTTCCCATTGAGGCAAAGCAGTTTTGATGTGATGTTGGTTTTTGTTTAGCATGTTTTTTGACAATGTTTTGATATATGTTTTGATGTGATGGTTGGATGTATGTACATATGTATATGGATGTAAATACCACCATGAGATATGTTATAAAGCTCCAATAAGCGGTATGGTGACATGTCATTATAGTGTCATTTTGTTATGATGTTGGTTTGGTTTTAGTAGGGTGATCAATGTAAATAATGCATTGAGCTATGTTATAAATCTCCATGGTAAGTATGGTCTGATTTTCAGCGGTGTTGCTGAGGTATATGTGTGATTGAACACCGAGGATGATGTCCCCCAAGGGGGAGGGTTCTATAAAAAATCATGTAATAAAGTTAAAATAATAACCACAGTTGATGGGACACTTATTCCAAGCTGAATGATTGGGAAAAACATCCTAGGGGGTGTTCATTTGGTTTATTATGGCTAAGGAAATTGGAAAAGGCTATGACTAAGGCATTAAAGAGGAAAAAGTATTTTTGGGCGCATTTATTTATGAAAATAATGGAAATTAGGATAAAAGGAAGGTAAAAGGTCACAGGTTGCATGTGAGGAGGAAATTGAAGGAAAATAATGGAAAATGAATAAAATAAAGGCCTCTTCTATAAAAAGGCTTCTGAGGATCAGTTGGTAACTTTTTGTCAGTGATTTTTGGGGATCTCTCGTTATTCTCTCTCTCTCTCATACTCTTAGGTACTTATAGTTTTCTTGGAGCACTCTTGGAGAGTGTGTATACTTGGTGATTTAGAGCAAGAAGGAAAAGGAAGAGCAGGAAAGAGAGGGTGAACATTGGGATCAAAAGCTACAACGAGATTGATTGCAGGTACCGAGTTGCATGTATTTTTTCCTCACTAGTTTTGGCATGCATGGGTATGCATGTGGATTTTACTAGCCTTGCCATTTCCTGGAAAACCATGGTATTGTGGGTTTATTTCAATTGATGGTTTTCTAGTTGGCTCTCATGACTTCTTTAGTTGTTGGGTTGAGTTATTAGTTCCTCAAAGCCTTGGTTGGACAAACACTCTAGAAGCCCGGTGGAAACCTATGGGTTGAGTTACAAGTCCTGGAAGCTTTGGTTGGACAAATGATATAGAAGCCCTAGGTGGATTTATTTACTAGTCCTAGAAGCCCTGGTTGGATAAACACTCTGGAATCCCTGTAACAGTTAGGGTTGAGTTACTAGTCCTGGAAGCACAAGTTGGAAAAAACACTCTGGAGCCCTGCAACAACTTGAATAGAGACCAATCCGTGATGGTTTTGATGTCCAACCATGAGGTGGAATTATAGGTTGAGTGATATGAACAGGAAATTTAGTGTTTCCTGCACTAAATTCCAATTCAAAATATAAACAAAGTGCTTGAGGATTATGAGGTAAATTGCAAGTTAAACATTATTTTTATGTGTTTTTATGTGAATTTATTGAGAAAATTAACATAAAAAAAATACTTAATAGCAACATCTAACATACATGAACATCACCATAAATAGTAACACAACAACACATGACGAAGGAGTTCACCCCGCTTGGGCTATGTCTCCTTGGTCCAGCTTCCAATGGCTTGGACCTCTTCTATTATGCTCAAAAGTGTGATTATATATGTTTATAATCCTCAAATATCTCTAAAAACATTTTAATGGATCCAGAATGCCAAAATATTGCTGTGTAGCCTCTTTCTGCTTCGAATTTGGTCAAAAACTAAGTAAGTTATGACTTTCCCAAGTGCACTAATCACTCCACAATTTCCTGCAAATCTAGCACCATCGTACAATTTCGCCCCCAAATCTGCTAATTGAGCACCAAATTTCCCAATTTCTGGGCGAACTTTTCAACACTTTAATTTTTCCAATAAGGCCTAAATTCTCAATTTCAAGCCATATGTATATGGTATTTTTTTTTATATTAAAAAACGTCGTGTGGTTTTCGCTAACTATTGGCATGGTGGACAGATGGCCATCAACGACATTTATTGTTAAATTCGTTTAGTGGCCGCAAGGTGTGTGGGGCTAGCCTATCACCCATGGTTCCCCCCTGAGGTGGTGACCAGGGCTGTGGCTAGACCTCGACCCCCTCCCCCCATGGCGGAAACCATATTAAAACAAAACCATATCACATCCATAATATTTTAAGTAACAATGCAATGGTGCAGTGGTAAAGACTTGTGTTGGATGCTTGGAGTTCGCGGGTTCGAGCCTCACCCGCTCCACTCAGAACTTGACCAAATTTTGGTGGACCTCAGGCTACCACGTGGCAGCATGTGATTGGACACCCAAAAACCAAGTAAAACACACCATTTCAAACCAACCAGGCCGTGCCACTTGGCACAATTTCATTTATCAGAGGAAATACATTGACCAGTCAACCTGCCATATGGGCATGCTTAGTCAGCAGTACATACTGCTGACTGGATTTTCCCTGTACTTTTTTTTCCAAAAAATTGCATGTTTGACAAAGTGGATATAACATGTTTATGGGAGCATACGGTGTCGGTTTTTTGTGAAATGCATTGCACCAGATTCAGAATGATGATATCTACACAGTCATTTAGGTTCCACACCATTCTGACAACTTTCAATTTTGAGCATAATTTTGAGCACCTGATCACTCCTCCCCACTGGACGCTTTTAGACCCCAAAATATCATTTTCATTTATTCAAAAAATGAGGGTATAGCTCCACACCTTTCCAATCTCGATCCATTTGGCCTTGCTTGTGTTAGCCCCTTATAAATTTCTTGACGAGAAAGCAAGGGGCTAGTTTGTTCTGTAAGCCTGCAAGGAATGCATTTCCCTTGAAAACACATCATCCTTGCAGCCTTTTCAAGTTCCCTGCCTTGTAACTGTTTCCCTCTTCTGATTTAAGTCAATAAGCCTTGCTGATAAAGAATTATTCTCTAAAAGGTTTTATTTCGCCCCTTGTATCCCTGGATTGTTCCCCCATTCTATCCTTTTTTCCCCTTCTTCTAAATCCCCTTTTGATCCCCCTAATATCCCCATCAACCTCCTAAATTCATCCAAAATCTCCATAAATTTCCACCCTTTCCCTTGGTTTCCTCAAAATTCCCCTCTGTCTCTCCATCGTTACCCTCCTCAAGCCTCAAAATGCATTAAAAGGGTTAAAAACCCACTTTCAGACCATATAATAGGCCTCGGCCCCTTCTCCGCTAGCCCCCACACCTTTTCCTCCCACAGAACCTAGTGCTATGACTGAGCGCTAGCCCCAAAGGCGTTGGTCCCATATGTTTATCGGGCACTTTCTCCACCGTTGATCCATATAGATCGAACAGTGACCGTTTAAACCCACGACGCTCGTGATTCACCCGTTCAAACCACTGATCGCGCCATCGCTGTCCATTCACCGCCAGATCAACAGTTCGGAGTGTGTCCACCACTGTGGTCCCCATCGCGTGCCATACCATAAAACAGCCCAGTTTTCATCGTACCGCTATGGGGGTCGGGCGGTATTTTTCCATTGCCCAGCGATTCCATACAGCGCTTGACACCTGTCTCCTGTACGATGGAAAAACCTCCCTCCCATTGCGCGTTAACGTTCGGCATGGGATGCGGAGCGATATTCATACGAGCCGTCAGATATGCCTTTGCCCATCCCACAGTCATCGCTCGATGGAGTTGCACGGGTTTTAATCCACGATCACCGTACCCTTGGCCCACCGTTCCACTGCCCTCCGCCGTGTTTCCCACTGTCGGATCTAAGAGTCAATCACTTCTCAAATCTGATGCTCCAGAATCGTCTTCCCGCTGATTGACTTTCCCATCGCCACCCGGTCCTGCCACGTCACCTCCATGTGTCTCGCTGTACATCTGCCCTCCTGTTTCATATATCTATTCATAGGTCGGGTTTATTAAGGTTTTCATTTAAATCTCCTCCGCATTCCTCCAACCTGTGCCATCTCTGTTCTCCACCATTCCACGGAAATTTTCCGCCATTTCTCCTCAGTCCCACTATCATCCACATCATCCGCTCCCAGCCATTTTTTTCTTAACAAATTTCATGTTTTTGCAGGGCTATCAGAGGCGAAGAAATGCCATGGTTCAATATGTACTACTTTAATGGCGTGCTGTGCAGGCATAATTAAATCTGGAAGCTGATACTACAATAGAAATTCCTGGAAATGGTTGCAGCGTCATGAATATTAACCAAGGACAGTTTAATCTTCGCAAGAAATCTATCCGGTGCCAATAAAGCCCAGATTTTGCAGATCAAGACATTTATGAAGCCGTGGAGAAATACCAGCTTATGATCAAGGATTCCAGCATTCAGAATTGAGGGTTTTGAGCTTTAATACAATAGTTTAGAGGCAAAGCACCAGATCAACGATCCCATAGATCATGCAAAGGTACAGCATGCAGAAATCAATGCATATCAGGGGTTTATATAGCAGCAGAATGTTTTTCCTCCATAAAGGATAGAGCGCCCATGCAGCATTCAATCTATGCTGTGTTCTGGAGAGATTTTTTACCCTGAAGCAGCCCCAGTACTATCAGAGCATTTACTTCATCAGTATGGCAGATTTCTTTATCATTTCTTTATATTTTGTTTATTCACCAATAGCACCACATAGTACTGCAGTCAGAGTACTCTAGAATCATATTAACTGTAGTCTGAAGTAGATCATTCGTTCACCCAAAGAACATCAGAGATTAATGCATAGGATTTATACAGAATGGGCCTCGGCCCTCTTTCTTTTCAAAAGTTTAATACTGCATTTAGTTCTCCACCTACCTCCTCTGCTCCTCCGGAGCTATAAATTCATGAAGAACTCATTGTAATGGTTGTTGATCAGTTATCAGAGAACTGCAAGTAGTTTCTTTTGAGACACAGTCTTTGTGTAAAGATTGTAAGATAGGCTGAAGGAAATGTTTTCAGACTGAGTATTCAACTATTGGCCAATGTTGTACTTGATTGGTATTGTTATCTAATATGACAAGCACATTTCTTTGGATCCTGATCTGAAGCAGCGGTGATGTTTTCCTATCTCTGTGTTTACATTCATTTCATTTCGTTTCTACTGGCTTGCATAAGAATATTGGCATAGGATTTACCCTTGTTAGGTACCCTATGTTTCTGCTCTCCTTACCATTAATGTTTCTCTTCTGAATGTATTATCTAAGAAATGATTTCAATTGGCTTAACCAGTGTAGTGGATGTTATTTTCTGCTTTCTGATGTATGAATTAAATGAATTCAATTCTTAGATGTGTTCTTGTTACAGATTTAGTTGGAAGATTTGGGAACACTGGGGATTAGAGTTAGCCCTGTCCACTAGGATCCTTGTACGACCAACTGGTCTTTAACTTTTTGCTCTGAATCTGTGTTATCTCCTCCCTCCTACTTTCCATATCACATAATCATCTTGAAGATCCTAAGTTTCAGATGACTAGCCCAATTGAAAGCCCGCCTATTGAGTAGCAAGAAAATCCTTTCCTAACTCCATTTCCCAATGGTTTTGAATATTCCCTGGAATACTTTCACCTCTACCTTATTCCTCTTTGCTCAGCTCTGTCTTATATTGAATCCTTCCTTCCTGATAACTAGCAACCAAACAAACAATCAAACAAACAAAACCCGAGCCTTATAACTAGCCTAACATTTTAAATTTTGAGCTTCATAAACATAAATCCTTTGCTCAGTTAGAGAGATCCCTCTCTGGACCCAGGAGGGCTAGATCCTAAGGTCTGAAAGTGGTTCTGATGTTGTCTTATCTTTTGGTCTTGCCAATCTGGCCAAAACATGGGAACCCCAACATAATGGCAACTCCACTGGGGAATCTGAGTGCATTACACCTTAAACATTCTTAAGCATTCAAAAAACCTAGAAACTCTGGTCAGGTTGGCAGTTAAACACTCCTATTCTCACGTCAATCTCTATACCATTTTTTGTGATTTCCCATACTCTTGGAAAGAGTCTGGAAAGGGCCAGGTAGCCTCCAGATCTCACACTCTTTCAGAGGTGACATATTTGGTAAATGCCCTCCCAGTCGATCTCTGGTTAGATTTTGCTGTGTTTTGAGAATATCCTTGAAAGGGGGCATCTCATAAGCACTGTGGTGGATAGTGTACCCTCCAAAACACCCTAAAACCTTCCACCTGGCGACTCCATAGCTCCTAAATGTTTGAAAGACTCCACTGGTGATCAGTAGGCCTGCTGATTATCTTGGTTCACATTAGACTCCACTAGGAGACCAGCCTCCATTACAACATCGACCACAGTAGAAGTAACAGGTAAGGTTGAGCTGCTTGGTCAGAAAACAACATTGTGGCTTCTAGAACCATTCATATAAGAGCTTACCCTAACCCAGACCCACCTGTAATAGTTGATAACCCTGAGAGCATCCTCAAGGGAGCCCCTACACATAAAATATCAATTGTTTCCAGTCACATCTATAGAGCTAATTCTGCACCAGAAGATCTTACTGCTCTATCGCACTTTCACCTTGACCTAAACCTACCTAACAGCTTACCCAGAACTGGGTCATTCAGTGGCTTAGACCAGCCAGACCTTGAGCTTCCTTATTCACCACAGCAAAGGGGTAGACACCTTGGGAATAGACAGACCCCCCCATCTACACCTCCTGACATGCACTTCATACAAAACTTGGGGCTCAGTCACCCTAGGTCCGCTCATCAGTCTTCTGCTGGTCATAACATCCCTGTCATCCATATACCTGCTGCCCAAGCCCCTTTACCTCATCAAAACATCTTTTGGAAAGGCAGAGGATTCAATCACACAAATAACGCAAAGATTTCACACAAGAACAATAAGTTGATGCTCTTCTATTAATCATAAAACTCTCTTACTCTCTTGTAAAACAATGAACCCATGAAGGGTATTTAATCTAATTGACATGCACACACTCTCACAGATAACTGGACTTAATCAACTCACTTAACTCACTGTCTAACTCACTCACCAATTCTAACTGTAACTCAACTCAAATAACTCCACTTAACTATTTGTCTAACTTCTGCATGAGGAAGTAATTATATATTTTAACACTCCCCCTTAATTACGACCTCTAAACTAAAACATAACTCATGAAAACTCAAACATGCCTGCTGGTCTATGTCTCAGCTAGGCTTACAACACCCAAGTTTCTTTTATGAAACTGAAACAAATACACTGCTAATGGCTTCGTAAAGATATCAGCCAATTGATCACTCGTTCTACACGGCTTCAAGTGAACTTCTCCATTGTTCACTAGTTCTCGAATAAAATGATATCTAGTATCAATATGCTTGCTCTTTTGATGAAACACACTATTCTTGGATAGTGAAATTGCTGATGTGTTGTTACAGTATATGGCTGTTGATCCTTGTTGTTTCTGCTTGAGTCCATCCAATACTCTTCTTAACCATACTGCTTGACATGCTGCTGATGTTGCTACTACATATTCTGCTTCTGCTGATGATAGTGTAACAATAGGATATTTCTTAGATGCCCATGCTATCACTCCTAAACCGAGATGGAAAACATAACTGGATGTGCTCTTCGGATCATCCAAAGTTCCTGCAAAAATCACTATCTGTATATCCAATCAATTCTTTCTTTTCTGTACTTGCATACATTATGCCATAATCTCTGGTTCCTGCTATGTATCTCAGACTTCTTTTTCCAACACTCCAATGTGTGTCTTTTGGAGTCTCCATGAATCTGGAAATCAGACTCACTCCCTGCATAATATCTGGTCTTGTTGCTGTGAGATACATGAGGCTGCCAACCAATCTTTTGAATAGAGTTGGATTGACATCTGCCCCTTCATCATCCTTACTTAACTTTGTACCTATTGCAACTGGTGTAGGTACAGGTTTGGAATTATCCATCCTGAATCTTTTCAACAAATATGTTGCATACTTATTTTGACAAATAAAAATGCCTTTTTCAGATTGCTCAACTTCAATGCCATGAAAATATTTCATGAGACCTAGATCTGTCATCTCAAATTCTTTCATCATGGCTGCTTTAAATTCATCTATTTCAAGATCAACTGTAAAAATCATATCATCAACATATAAGCAAACTATCAAAATCTGTCCATGCTCATTTACCTTTGTGTATAAGGTAGGCTCAATGTTGCTTCTGCAAAATCCATTCTTGATCATATAACTGTCGATTCTTCTATACCATGCTCTAGGTGCTTGCTTCAGTCCATAGAGCGCTTTCTTTAATCTGTAAACTTTATCTTCTTGTCCTTCAACTTCATAACCTGGAGGCTGCTACACATAAATTTCTTCTTCTAAAATTCCATTCAAGAAGGCTGATTTGACATCCATCTGATATACTTTCCACTTATTCCAAGCTGCTGTCGCTAGAACTGCTCTTACAGTATCTAATTTGGCGACAGGAGAAAAAATTTCTCCAAAGTCTATTCTTGGTTGCTGCGAGAATCCTTTTGCTACAAGTCTTGCTTTAAATCTATCAATCTCACCTTTCTCATTCACTTTGGTCTTGTACACCCACTTCACACCAATGAGATTTTTATCGTTTGGAAAATCAACCAAATCCCATATATCATTCTTTTCAATTGAATTCATCTCTTCATCCATGGCTTGCACCCAATTGTCATCTTTGATTGCTTCTTCAAACGAAGAAGGTTGGAATGCCAACAATGAAAAATTTGAACTAACATCCAAATCATCATAAATATCTTTCAGACTTCTCATCTTTTTCTTACCTGATTCGCTGCTTGGAGAATTCTGATTTGTGGATCTGCTTGAAGATCCATGCTGCTCTGAAAATCTGGGAGTCCTTGCTAGTGTGACTCTGTTTGGTGTCTGCTCTTTTGGTTCTTGCTGCTCCTCTTCTTCTACAAGATCATCCTCCATCAATGGTGTTTGAGCATCGGTTAGTGTGTCTACAGTCCCATTCCATGACTCTTGTTCTTTGAACACAACATCTCTGCTAATGATTGTCTTCTTTGTGACAGGGTTATACAATTTTTAAGCTTTTGACTGCTCACTATAACCAGTAAATATAAATTTTTTACTTTGATCATCTAATTTTCCTCTTATTTTCTTAGGCACATGTGCATAGGCTACATATCCAAAAACTCTGAAATGAGATACACTGCAAGACATACCTGACCATGCTTCTTCTGGAACTCTGTTCATCACGCTCTTTGTAGGAGATCTGTTTATCACATAAACAGCACATGCAACTGCTTCTGCCCAATACTCGTTAGACAGGTGTCTTGCTTTCAACATGCTTCTTGTCATGTTCATGATTGTTCGGTTATTCCTCTCTGCTACACCATTCTGCTGTGGTGTGTATCTGGTTGTAAACCGTCTTATGATTCCATGTTGTTTGCAGTACTCATGAAATGCCTTCGAATCGTATTCACCACCACGATCAGATCTTAATACCTTGATCTATCGATCACTTTGGGTCTCTACCAAAGCTTTGAACTCTTTTAACTTTGCAAAAGTTTCAGACTTCTGCTTCAAAAAGTAAACCCAAGTTTTCCTACTATAATCATCAATAAAATTGAGGAAGTAACAACTTCCACCAATCGACTGGGTCCTCATAGGTCCACACAAGTCGGTATGCACCAATTCAAGTGGTTTCTTTGCTCTATAAGAAACTCCTTTCGGAAAAATTTCACGATGTTGCTTTCCCAAGATGCAACACTCACAAGTGCTAGCAGGTTCTTTGATGGGAGGTAAACCTCTCACCATTTGTTTCTGCTGCAACAATCTTAAACCGGAAAAATGCAAGTGTCCAAACCGAAAGTGCCATAACCAGTATGCATCAGAACATGCAGTTGTAAAAGAACTAACCTGATCATTGTAGTTCATAATGAGAGGAAAGAGTATGTTCCTCATCATCTGCACCTTTGCAATCAACTGCTTGCTTGGGGATTTGTCGTAAATAACACATTGTTTCCCCTGAAAGATAACTTTGTATCCTTTCTGCATCAGTTGACCAACACTAATAAAATTGTGTTTGATTCCAGGGACATAGTATACCTCTGATATGGTCTTTGGCTCCCCTTGCTTGGTCACAATGTTGACCACTCCTTTGCCATCTACTGCCACAGTCTTGTTAGTCCCCAACTTGACCTCTGTCTGCACTGTGACATCCAAGTTAGCAACCAAATCCTTGTTGCCTGTCATGTGGTTACTGCAACCACTGTCTAATAGCCAGACCTTATCAGACGGTGCATGCATGGTGTTGCATGCTAGAAACATAGAGTTAGTATTTTATGTACTAACATTAGCTCTCTGATTGCCTTGATCTGCAATCTTCTTCCTACAATCATGAGCATAATGACCAAATCTATTGCAGTAAAAGCACTTTACCTTAGATTTGTCAGACCTTTGATTGTTATGAAAGCTTCTGCTACTGCTGCTTCCATGTTGATGCTCATGATCGTCTCGGCCATCTCTGTGACCGCCATAGTTGCTGCCTCGTCCTCTACCTCTCGATCGACCTTTGCCTCGACCTCTTGAAATATGGACTTGACTTTGGAAGGCTGTTTCCAAAGTGGAATCCTTATTTCTGTCTATCCTTGATTCATGCGATAGAAGGGATCCCATCAACTCATCAATTGTGAGTTTTTCCAAGTCCTTTGCTTCTTCTATGGCTACTACCACAACATCAAATTTGGTAGACAGAGATCGAAGAACCTTCTCGATCACTGTTCGATCTTTAATATCTTCGCCATAGATTTTTAACTGATTGACAACAGACATGACCCTATTCATGAAGGAATCAATGTCCTCTGTCTCCTTCATCTGCAGAACTTCAAAATCTCTCCTAGTATTCTGCAATTTAACAATATTAACTTTGGCCATACCTTGATAGCTGGTCGCCAAGGTGTCCTATGCCTCTTTTGCTGACGAGGTGATCATGATCTTCTGGAACACGGCTCGATCTACTCCCTGCTAGATCAGAAGCAACGCTTGCGCATTCTTCCGCTTATATTTCTTCCACTGTTCCCTCTCTGTATTACTGAGGGCTCATTCTTCTGCATCATCTTTAGGTTCTGCAAACCCATACTTGACATGATCTGAGACATCATGCACTTTTAGCATAGTTTCCATCTTAATGGCCCACATATCGTAATCCTTCCCATTGAAAGAAGGAAGTTTTGGCTGAAAGCTGCTTGTAGCCATCTTGCTTCAAACACAAGTTCACTGCTGAAACCCTAAAAAATTTGATATGCTTTGCAAAGCTCCAAAAAAAAATCCTTATAATAAAACCCTAGGTTTTATTATTTTTATTATTTATATAAACATTTCTTAAAAAAAATCTTTATATAAAAAAATCTCTTTTTAATTTTTTTTTATAAAGGCTCCACCTTTTAAAACCCTTTTATAATATGCTTAACCCCTTTTAAAAAAAACTCCTTTTAAAAAATCCACTCGTGCTTTTATGAGAAACACGTTCTTTTTTTTGTTTAAAAAAAATTATTTATGAAAAAAGGCTTTTCATATTTTAACAACATCATCATGGCAGCCTGGTATGCCCCTTTGGTTTTACCTCAGCCTCTAGTACCCTTACCAAATGATTATCAGTCAAAGATCCCACACTTCAATGCAAAGGAGTCCATCACAGCCCAGCAACATGTAGATAAGATGGAAGATTCTTTTGACTACATGGAAATAGATGATGATACAGTCAAAATGAGAATCTTTGCCCAGAGCTTAGGGGGTGATGTGAAGAAATGGTTTAAAGGCCTACCTCCAGGTAGCATTAATGATCTTCCAGCTCTATATCAGACTTTCATAAACAAATGGGAAGCTAGGGAAAACCCTCACCAACTCCTGGCTGAATACATGACCCTCAAAAGAAACGCAGGAGAGAGTGTTCACGATTACACAACAAGGTTTAATAGCATTTACAATGCCCTCCCTCCACATATGAAGCCTCCACAAGGCATGGCCCTAGAAAAATATCCTGAGGGCTTCGATGCTGATATGGCCTATGAGCTCAGGGATAAAGAGTACAACACATTGGAGGACATGCAGAAAGGAGCAGTGAATATAGAAGCAAATCTGATTGAGAAGAGAGCAAGACTGAAGTCTAAGAGAAGGGTAACATATAGAGATGACAATGTAGCTTCCACATCTGACAAAAATTATGATAAGCTGTCTAAAAATGTGGAAAGGTTGCAACAAATGATGGAAAAAATGGTTGTCATAGTCAGTAACCAGAATAGAAACCAAAACCAGAACCAAAACTTTAGAAGAAACAATAACACTCCCAACATACAAAGAGAATCAGACCAGCAGGTTATTCCCCCATTCCAAGAGAATTTTCTTGATGAAGATGAGGGAATCATAGAAGATTCTGAGGGAAACAAAATAAACATGTTTGAAACAGAAGATTCAATCCATAACTTTTATTCAGAAGAAGACCAGCCTTCACCCTCTGGTTGGGAGGAAGAATGGTTGGAATCTGAAGATTACAGATTAGGATTTGAAAATGCCATGATGCAGGTCAGAGAGCAATATGAAATTAGAAGTAAAAAGAGCCAAGAAACTGCCAAACCAAAAGCTTCTGAGGTCACCATCAAGAAGAGACCCAAGAAATCTTCTAAAGAAACTACTGAAAGTAGCAAACCATCAGCTGAAATTTCTGGGAAAAACAAAGAAAAAGACAACCAAAAGAGTGATAAACAAAACCAACCGACTAGTAGCACTAGCGCTACAGTTAGTGCTCCTGATAAAACTGTCACAAACAATGTACATAACGAGAATCAACCCACTGATTCAGCCACTAAGGCAGTGGCAAACAAAACAGAGTTGAACATTCCAAAGAGTCAGTCCACTTTGAATTTGGAGAGTGAGATTGCAAAAATTAAAATCTCTGTCCCACTCTCTGAGCTGGCCACTCAGGATGTATATAAAGGCCAAATTTTGAAAGCATTAAACTTAGGTGAGAATGGTGACTCTGTAAATCTGAACGATGATCAGCCTGCCCTTCTATTTGGACCTAAGATAGAGGGGAAGTTTCAGGAGGGGGTAGTTCCGCCTTTCTATATCAGTCTCAACATTCATGACAAGATCCTGCATAATGCAATGCATGATTCTGGAGCATCTCACAACCTAATGCCTAAGGTAGTCATGGAGAGGTTATGTCTAGAGATAACCAGACCCTACAAAGATTTATAGTCTTTTGACTCTAGCAGAGTAAAATTCCTAGGCCTGATCAAAGACTTATGTGTGAGCTTGACTCAAATCCATGCCAAATGTATGGTAATGGATGTTGTGGTGGCAGATGTGCCACCCAAGTATGGCATGTTGTTATCAAGATCATGGGGAGACAAGCTGCAGGGTACAATGCAGATGGATGGCTCATATTCCACAATCCCAATCTTTGTCCAACTTAGAAAACTGTATAGGGAGGCACAGATGAAATTCCTAGTTAGTAGCCCTGAAAAGCCATAAAATTCACCTGTTTATTCTGTACATACAGACCTCGACTCCTTCATCTTTTGTACTGATGAATCCTTATAAGGGTCAGAGTCCCAAGACAAAGATACAAATGGAGAGGCAGAGGCTATTGATTTTAACATAATGGCTGCTCTAGATTTAGAGGACAACTAAGAAGAAAACCGCAACGAAACCTGTAGGATATGCGGTGGAGACCTAACTCCGGGTGAACAAGAAACAGAACGTAAACAGGAATCTAGCTAGATCCCTGAACCTCATACTTTTCACAAGGAACAAAGTGATCCACAGCCTAGTATAGACCCTATAGAACAATGTAATGGTGAACCCTGCTATAAGGGAGAAAACAATGATAATCATGAGAATAGCCCCTTGTGGGAAATGAGCTTTGACGGGTCTTGTACTAAAAGGACTGCAGGGGTAGGGGTATGGTTACACAACACAGAAAATGGCTATGCTGAGAGCCACGCCTGTAGTCTGCATTTCAAATGCACAAATAATGTCGTTGAATACGAGGCTCTAATACTGGGTCTAAATCTGTTGAAGAAAATAGGAGCCCGTAGGATAGTCGTGAGGGGAGACTCAGAGTTAGTTATTAAACAGGTGAGCGGAGAATACACATCCAAGCATCCTAGGCTGAGGGTGTATAGGAACGACGCCGAAGACATATTGAAAACGTTTGTTGAATACAAATTAGTGTTCATTCCTAGGGGTCAAAATGTCATCACAAACGGATTAGCTTGCCTAGCCAGTTCCTACCCCAAGACTCCTAGTGACCAACAGATCATCATTTAGACCAAATTTAGACCTGCTGTGCCAGACAATGAAAAATATTGGCAGGTTTTTGAAGGTGATAAGCAGATCGAAGACTTCTTGGTAGGCAGAAACGAGTTTGAATTTTCTTATTCAGACTCCCAACCTGACAATATCTGCCTAAGTGACGAATACTCAGATGAGAAAGAAACACCCTGTAACATAGAAATAAAATCTTTAGATGAACAGATTGGAAATCCAAGCGGAAAATGTGAAAACGCAGATAGTGAGGAAATGGAGGTGCTGCAGGCTAAATATAAGAATATACCCAGAGGCCTGGCACCCTTAGAGGACCTCTTTGACTTTGACGATGTAGCAAAAAAGCCCGCTATATAACATGCAGACTCGGATGTGGAAGAATGCAACGTAGGCACTGAAGATAAGCCCAAAATGATTAAACTGGTTAAGTCTTTACTGATAGACATGAAGAAGAAATACATTGACCTTTTCAAGGAATTCATTGATGTGTTTTCCTAGAGTTATGAAGACTTAAAGGCCTATGACAGAAACATCATTCAACATAAGATACCCTTGAAAGAAAATTAGAAGCCCTTTAGGAAAAACTTCACAAGATGAATCCAAAACAACTGCCGACAGTAGAAAAATAAATTAAGAAGATGTATGAAGCTGGTATAATTGTGTCGGTAAGGTTCTCTGATTGGGTATCGAACCTAGTGGCTGTTAGGAAGAAAACAGGGGAAATCAAGCTGTGTATAGACTTCAGGAATATTAATAGAGCCTCACTCAAAGTCAATTACCCTTTGCCTAAAATGGAACATATTCTGTAGAGGGTAGTGAGCTCTAAAATGATCTCCCTGCTAGATGGTTTCTCTGGTTACAACCAAGTCTTAGTAATCCCAGAAGATCAACTCAAGATAGCCTTTACCACTCCATGGGGTACCTTCGTGTATGTGAAGATGCCTTTTGGACTGATGAACGCTGGAGCCACCTTCCAAAGAGCGATGGACATAGCTTTTTCAGATGAGATAGGTCACTTAATTGTTATCTACTTAGATGGCATAACAGTATTTTCCAGGACTGAAGAAGAACATCTGAAACATCTGAGAAAGGTTTTTGAAAAATGTAGAAGGTTTGGTCTGTCCCTGAATCCTAAAAAAATTGTCTTTGGGCTACAGGAGGGTAAACTCCTTGGCCACATTATATCCGAGAAGGGAATCAGGATAGACCCACAGTGAGTTGAGGGAATACTACAGATCACACACCCCAGAAACATCAAGGAATTGCAGTCTTTCATTGGGAAGATTAACTTCCTTAGGAGGTTTATTCCAAATCTGGATGAACACCTTAGGAACATGAATAACATGTTGAAGAAAGGTGCGGGAGTTAAATGGACTGTCGGAGCTAAACAATATTTTGAATCAGTGAAACTTACACTTACCCAAGCTCCCGTACTAATCAACCCAGATTTCTCCAAAGATTTCCTGATCTTTTCATTCGCTTATGAGCATACAGTGGCTGCAGTCTTGCTGCAGAAAAATGTGGAGGGGATGGAACAGCCAATTGCCTTCTTTAGCAAAGCACTCAGAGATGCACCCTTGAAATACAACATCATGGAGAAACAGGCCTATGCTCTGATTAAGGCCTTGAAATACTTCAGGGTGTACATACTGCATTCCCACACTATAGCTTATGTGCCCAACATTATAGTCAAAGATATTTTGTCCCAAGACCCAGATGGAAAAAGGGGCAAATGGATAGCTGTGATCTTGGAGTACAACCTTGAGATAAAACCCACCAAACTGATTAAAGGTCAGGGCTTAGCTAAATTAATGGCTGAATCAAACTTACAAGCCCTAGACATTAACATGATAAATACCTTGGATGAGCAACAAGAATTGCATGACCCCACTGTTGAGGAAAATTTTTAGAGCTCTCCTTGGTATTCTGACATTTTATATGTGCTTACACACCTCAATGCCCTTCCCGAACTATCAAATACCAAGGCCAAATTCTTAAAGCTAAAAGCTAGGAATTACTGCATTTTGAATGAAAACTTATACTGGAAGAATCCTAATGGCCTATTGCTAAAATGTTTGCCTGAAGATGAGGCAGAGAGGGTTAAACAAGAATTCCATGCTGGAAAATGCGGAGGCCACCTGAGTTGGAAAGCCACTGCCAAAAAAATACTCAGAGGTGGTTACTATTAGCCCACACTCTTCAATGATGTCCATAAAATGATAGTTTCCTGCGACAAATTCCAGATCTTTGAAGACAAAAGAAAATTCCTCCCTTTACCCCTAGAACCCATCACTATTGAAGGTCCCTTTTTGCAATGGGGCCTAGATTTTATAGGGGAGATTCACCCTGCTTCTTCTTCTCAACACAAATGGATCCTAACAGCCACAGAATACTTCACTAAGTGGATAGAGGCCATACCCACTAGTAATGCCACAGATTCAGTCATCATTAGTTTCCTAGAAGGTCACATCCTCTCTCGGTTTGGCTGCCCAAGGAAAATAATCACTGATAATGCTACTGCTTTCGGATCCAAGAAGATGGTTGATTTTTGTCACAGGTATCAAATAGCACTTGGTCATTCAACTGCCTATTACCCTCAAGGTAATGGATTAGCTGAATCATCAAACAAGAGCCTGGTGATCATCATCAAGAAGCTGTTGGAAGAGAACAAAAAATCATGGCATAATAAGTTAGTGCATGCTTTGTGGGCTGACAAGCTTACAACAAAGAAATCCATTGGCATGTCACCATTTCAGCTGGTCTATGGAACAGAAGCAGTATTCCCTACTAGCCTTGGGATACCAGTGATCAAGCTGGTCCAAGAAATACAAACAGAAGAAGATAGTATGGTGAGGAGAATAAACCAAACAATCCATCTTTAACAAACAAGGGAAGAGGTCTACAACAGAGTGGTGAAATTTCAGAAGAATATAAAGAAATTGTTTGACAAAAGAACCAAAGCTGTCGATTTCAAAGTTGGAGATAGGGTTCTGAAGTGGGATTCGAGAAGAGAGGATAAAGGAAAGCACAACAAATTTGACAGTTTGTGGCAAGGTCCATACCTCATTCAGGCCACCGTGGGTCCCAATGCTTTCTTCTTACAAGAATTAGATGTCACTGAGATGTTTGGGGGTCTTGTCAATGGCAAGAGGCTCAAACATTACTTCTTCTAATTTACAATTTCCAGTCTCCACACCCATTGTACATACCATTGCAGTTTTATTTTCAAGTAAAAGAGAAAATGTTTCAAAAAATAGAGGAAAAGGAGAGGTTCAGACATGCTTAAAACATGAACCTCTGATGTGCAATATATTGGCTCTAATAAGCTCAAAACCCGAGCCAAAGAAGGTAAAGTAGCTGGTCCTAACATGCCCAAAATCTAGACCAGCAGAGAAGAAAGAAGAATCAGCTCTAACATGCCCAAAACCAAAGCTGAAATGAAGATAAGAAGTGATTCTAACATGCTCAAAGCTTGAGTCACAAAGGGAAAGAAGGATGTTTCAAGTTTCAGATCCCATGCCTTCATAGTTTTTTTTTCATTTTCCCACAAATTCTATCCATGTGCAACTGTCTTTATGCCTTGGACTCACAGCAAGTCAGACAGTCTAATCCTGGCTTGATTGTTTTTCAAATATCGAGAAGAAATCTGCTGGACAGTTTAATCCCAGCAGATATTAGATTAGGTAGAGAAACGTATCAGACCAACAGTCTAATCTGGTCTCATGGAGTAATAAGTGTAGATTTAGAATAGGTTTATTTTCTGTTTGCAAAAATAAATCATGTAAAGGGTCTGCTAGCTCAAATGCACCCTAGAAGAAGAAAAAATGCTAGAACTGTAGTATGGGTAGGTAGTTTGTTGGAGAAAGTTTTCTGCTGATGTAATGTTTTCCTATTGTGGCAGCTGATCAAAGAAAGAAAAGGATGTGCCAAGCAGCAGGCCACTGGCCTACACCAAAGATCTACTCCCTGAATCCTTGACTCCTTCAAGAAGAAGCCATCCCCATGTGGAGCCACTGTTAGCCCCTTATAAATTTTGACGAGCAAGCAAGGGGCTAGTTTGTTCTGTAAGCCTGCAAGGAATGCATTTCCCTTGAAAACACATCATCCTTGCAGCCTTTTCAAGTTCCCTGCCTTGTAACTGTTTCCCTCTGCTGATTTAAGTCAATAAGCCTTTCTGATAAAGAACTATGCTCCAAAAGGTTTTATTTCGCCCCTTGTATCCCTGCATTGTTCCCCCATTCTATCCTTTTTTCCCCTTCTTCTAAATCCCCTTTTGATCCCCCTAATATCTCCATCAACCTCCTAAATTCATCCAAAATATCCATAAAGTTCCACCCTCGCCCTTGGTTTCCTCAAAATTCCCCTCTGTCTCTCCATCGTTACCCTCCTTAAGCCTCAAAATGCATTAAAAGGGTTAAAAACCCACTTTCAAACCATATAATAGGCCTCGGCCCCTTCTCCGCTAGCCCCCGCACCTTTTCCTCCCACAAAACCCAGTGCTGTGACCGAGCGCTAGCCCCGAAGGCACTGGTCCCATATGTTTATCGGGCACTTTCTCCACCGTTGATCCATATAGATCGAACGGTGACCGTTTAAACCCACGTCACTCGTGATTCACCTGTTCAAACCACTGATCGCGCCATCGTCGTCCATTCACCGCCAGATCAACGGTTCGGAGTGTATCCGCCACTGTGGTCCCCGCTGCGTGCCATACCATAAAACAACCTGGTTTTCATCACACCGCTATGGGGGTCGGGCGGTATTTTTCCATTGCCCAGTGATTCCATACAGCGCTCGACACCTGTCTCCTGTACGACATCAAAACCGCCCTCCCATCGCGCGTTAACATTTGGCATGGGACATGCAGCGATATTCATACGAGCCGTCGGATCTGCCTTTGCCCATCCAACGGTCATCGCTAGACGGAGTTGCATGGGTTTTAATCCATGATCACCGTACCCCTGGCCCACCGTTCCACTACCCTCCGCCATGTTTCCCACCGTCGATCTCTTCTCAGATCCGACGGTCCAGAATCCTCTTCCTGCTGATTGACTTTCCTGTCGCCACCTGGTCCCACCATGTCACCTCCATGTGTCTCACCGTACATCCGCCCTCCTGTTTCATATATCTGTTCATAGGTCGGGTTTATTAAGGTTTTCATTTAAATCTCCTCTGCATTCTGCCAACCTGCGCCATCTATGTTCTCCACCATTCCACATAAATTTTCCGCCATTTATCTGCAGTCCCACTATCATCCACATCATCCGCTCCCAGCCATTGTTTTCTTAACAAATTTCATGTTTTTGCAGGGCTGTCAGAGGAAAAGAAACACCATGGTTCAATATGTACTACTTTAATGGCGTGCTGCACAGGCAGAATTAAATCTGGAAGCTGGTACTATAATAGAAATGCCCGGAAATGGTTGCGGCGTCATGAATATTACCCAAGGAAAGTTTAATCTTCGCAAGAAATCTATCCGGCACCAATAGAACCCAGATTTTGTAGATCAAGACATTTATGAAGCCGTGGAGAAAGACTAGCTTATGATCAAGGATTCCAGCATTCAGAATTGAGGGTTTTGAGCTTTAATACAACAGTTTAGAGGCAAAGCACCAGATCAACGATCCCATAGATCATGCAAAGGTACAGCACGCAGAAATCAATGCATATCAGGGTTTTATATAGCAGCAGAATGTTTTTCCTCCATAAAGGATAGAGCGCCCATGCAGCATTCAATCTATGCCGTGTTCTGGAGAGATTTTTTACCCTGAAGCAGCCCCAGTACTATTAGAGCATTTACTTCATCAGTATGGCTGATTTCTTTATCATTTCTTTATCTTTTGTTTATTCACAAATAACACCACACAGTACTGTAGTCAGAGTACTCCAGAATCATATTAGAGCTATCTGTAGTCTGAAGTAGATCATTCGTTCACCCAAAGAACATCAGAGATTAATGCACAGGATTTATACAGAATGGGCCTCGGCCCTCTTTCTTTTCAGAAGTTTAATACTGCATTTAGTTCTCCACCTACCTCCTCTGCTCCTCCGGAGCTATAAATTCATGAAGAACTCATTGTAATGGTTGTTGATCAGTTATCAGAGAACTGCAAGTAGTTTCTTTTGAGACACAGTCTCTGTGTAAAGATTGTAAGATAGGCTGAAGGAAATGTTTTCAGACTGAGTATTCATCTATTGGCCAATGTTGTACTTGATTGGTATTGTTATCTAATATGACAAGCACATTTCTTTGGATCCTGATCTAAAGCAGCGGTGATGTTTTCCTATCTCTGTGTTTACATTCATTTCATTTCGTTTCTACTGGCTTGCATCAAAATATTGGCATAGGATTTACCCTTGTTAGGTACCCTATGTTTCTGCTCTCCTTGCCATTAATGTTTCTCTTCTGAATGTATTATGTAAGAAATTATTTCAGTTGGATTAACCATTGTAGTGGATGTTATTGCCTGCTCTCTGATGTATGAATTAAATGAATTCAGTTCTTAGATGTGTTCTTGTTACAAATTTAGTTGGAAGATTTGGGAACACTGGGGATTATAGTTAGCCCTGTCCACTATGATCCTTGTACGACCAACTGGTCTTTAACTTTGTGCTCTGAATCTGTGTTATCTCCTCCCTCCTACTTTCCATATCACATAATCATCTTGAAGATCCTAAGTTTCAGATGACTAGCCCAATTGAAAGCCTGCCTATTGAGTAGCAAGAAAATCCTTTCCTGACTCCATTGCCCAATGGTTTTGAATATTCCCTAGAATACTTTCACCTCTGCCTTATTCCTCTTTGCTAAGCTCTGTCTTATATTGAATCCTTCCTTCCTGATAACCAGCAACCAAACAAACAATCAAACAAACAAAACTCGAGCCTTATAACTAGCCTAACATTTTAAATTTTGAGCTTCATAGACATAAATCCTTTTCTCAGTTAGAGAGATCCCTCTCTGGACCCAGGAGGGCTAGATCCTGAGGTCTAAAATTGGTTCTGATGTTGTCTCATATTTTTTTCTTTCCAATCTGGCCAAACCATGGGAATCCCAACAGCTTGGATTTGTGCCTTTGAGCCCCACACGAAGGTAGTCTACACTCCCTCATTTTGATGTCCTTGTTCTTCTGCCAAGAATGGTGTCTTGCTGAATCTCATCAAGATATTATGGAGAAAAATCCTCAATGGAAGGAACCTAAGCCTATTCTCATTTATCTTCAATCAACAGAGGCTCATACAACCTTAAGTTCTCAACATTAACGATAGAGTAAATTTTCATGTATAAAGGAAAATCTAACTTGAAGGAATTTTCACCAATCTTTTCCAAAATTCTGAAAGGACCATAATGGATTGGTTTCAATCTTTTACCTTCCCTTTGAAGCCTCTCTTTGCTAATTTTAAGCCAAACTTATTCACAAACTTGGAACTTGTGATCTACATGATGCTTGTTGTGCCTTGCTTTGTACTTGCATTGCCTATTTTTAAGATGATCTTGAACTGTTTGATGTATTAATTGGATTTCTTCTATGAACTTCTTGGCTTTGTCTATGTCGTTATGGCCATCAATAGAAACATCCTTCCCAAAAATGAAATCCAATGGTGATCTAGGAAAGTATCCAAGACATGCCTCAAATGGCGATGTTTGTATAGAGGAGTGTTTTGCAAGGTTGTAAGCATAATGAATGTAGTGCAAGTTTTCATCCCACAACTTAGCATGCTTGTTGCAATATCCTAGAAGAAGATGTATGGCTATTCGATTGACCACTTTGGTTTGACCATCTATTTGTGGATGAAAGGTTGTACTCTTTTACAACTTGGTATCCATCAAGTCCCACAAGCTTGACCAAAAATTCCCAACAAATCGACAATATCGATCACTAACAATGGATGTGCGCAACCCAAAATGAACCCAAACATGCAAAAATAATAATTTAGTTGTTTTTTCAGCTGCGATTTGATTTTTACATGGCATTAATATACACATTTTTCTGAACCTATCCAAAACTACATAGAAATAATCATGACCTCTTTTTGACAATTGGAAGACCTCCTAAAAATCCATAGAAATACTCTCCCGTGGACATGAAGGTACGAGAAGTGGTGTGTACAATCCTAACTTCCTATTTCTAGGCTTAATGACTGCACACAATGAGCAACCTTTAATGAAACATGGCACACTTTCAAGCATACAAGGCTAATAACAATACCTCTGAAGATGTGACATTTTTTTTCTTACACCGAAATGTCCAGCAATAAGAGAAGTGTGTGCTTCCCTTATGACATTCACTCTCTCCCCCTGTGGAATAAAAATATTTCCCAAATGATACAACAAGTTATTATGTACATGGTAATCCAATTCCTCTACTTGGTTTCCTTGACTCAAGTTTTCATAAACATCTTAAAATTCATTATCAAATGCTTATTGTTCAACATAACTTTCATGCAAAACAAAGTTATGCTTGAATAAAGTAGCTACACTAACAATAGGCCTAGAAATCATATCAGCAACCTTGTTGTATATACCTTTCTTGTAACCAATGACCAAGTGGAATTTTTGTAGGAAACCCATCGATCGAAAGTGCCTTGACTGTTGTAACTTAGTTTGTGATTGCAAGTATTGAAATGGTTGGTGGTTGGTGTGTATGATGGTTTCCTTTCCCATCAAATAGTGTTTCCACTTTTTCACACTTTGAACCAACACATAAAGCTCCTTGTAATAAGTAGGATAGTTAATCACTGCACCATTGAAATTTTCTGAATGAAATGAAATGGGCTTACCATGTTTCATAAGGACTACGCCCATGGCATAGTCGCTTGCATCAGTTTGAATCTCAAAGGGCCATCTCAAGTCCGATAGTGCAAGTACCAGGGCTGAACTGATCTTCTCTTTCAAAGCATTGAATGATTTTTTCTACTTGCCTCCCCACTGGAAGACCTTTTTCACACTATTCAATGCATGCAATGGGGTTTCGATAGAAGAAAAGTTAGCAATAAACTTCCTCCAATATTGGGTCGCTCCAAAAAACTTCTTACCTCAGTGACTTTCTTGGGCGTTGTCCAATTCACAATGACCTCAACCTTAGAGGGGTCTATCTTCAACTCATCTCCTCCAACAATATGCCCCAAGTACACCAAAGAAGTTTTACCAAATTCAAATTTTGGCATCTTTAAAAACAATTTTTCTTTCCTTAAGACATCAAGTACTTTTCTTACATGCATGACATGTTCATCAAGTGATTTACTGAAAATTAATATATCGTTTAAGCAGACTATGAGAAACTCATCAAGAAATGGCCTTAACACATCATTCATCACACACATGAAGGTAATAGGAGCATTATATAAAACAAAAGGCATAACAAGCCATTGAAACAAACCTTGTTTTGTATTGAAAGATGTCTTCCAAATGTCACCTTGAGAAATTCTAATTTTATAGTAACCACCCCTTCATTCCAACTCAGTAAAATACTTTGCATATTTCAATTGATCAAGTAAATCATCTATTCTAGGAAGTGGATAATCGTTATTTACCGTAATTTTGTTCAATGAATGGAAATCCAAACACATGTGTCATGTTCCATCCTTCTTTGGCACCAACACAATAGGTGACACGCATGGCGAAGTACTTGGTCGGATGATCCCTTTTCCCAACAACTCTTGAATTTTATTTTTTGTTTCAACACTCTCCATCACTGACATCCTATACATGCCAATGTTAGGGAGAGGACAATCTTACTGCAACTTTATTTCATGTTGGATTCCCCTCTTGGGAGGTAATCCATTTGGTTCCTAAAAAAAATCATTATTTTGATTAACCACTTCAATCAAATCACATTTCAACTTTGGATCACAACCTTGAAA
This sequence comes from Pinus albicaulis, assembly GCA_034641835.2. Taxonomy (NCBI): domain Eukaryota; kingdom Viridiplantae; phylum Streptophyta; class Pinopsida; order Pinales; family Pinaceae; genus Pinus; species Pinus albicaulis. The sequence continues at coordinate 3,733,688 of CM076584.1, forward strand.
TTCTTCATAATCAACATCATTCTTTGGTTTAATCACAAGAAGCACAAAATTATTGATTGAATTCACTAATATTTTCATTTTCCGTACATTAACTAATGAAAGATTTAGTTTCTTGCGATGATCTCTCACAATATACTCCACACCATATTTGAACAAGTGTTAATTTTTTTCATGGTGACAACAGATGGATTTTCTATCATAGATGTAAGGACTACCCAAAACAATTATTGAAATATCAAGTGGTACTACATAATTCAACTTAGTCAATGAATTTTGTTGTGATTGCAAACTGAAGAATACACTTTCTTGTAACCTGTAAATTTGTGTTCTTCCATATCCAACCCAATGGATATGGTTTGTGATGTGGAATGGTTTCAAGATTAAGTTTCTTGACTAAGTCTTCAGATAGAAATTTGGATTGAGACCCACTATCAAATAGTGTGTCTATTTTTGTATGTTTTGAAATAACCCTCACATGAAATAATTCAATCCTTGTTTCTTCATGTGGAGTACTAGTGTGACAATCTGATGAACTAGTGCTAGCAATGGGTTATTTTCCTTTCAAACTCATGGATGTAATTTTAGTTTCATCACCCGAATCAGATCCCAAATCCTATTGAGTGGTTGCAACTATTTTTTGTTTCCCCTTGTTGTTGAATTTATTGGGCCTCATCTCTGGATGAAGCTTCCAACAATGGTCTTCGTCGTGACCCTCTTTGGAACAATGTTTGCATGTCATTTTCTCTCCTTCATTTTTCACGAATGCATTTTTCTTTCCTTTTCCTTTGAAACCATTTCCTTTCTTTCCACCCTTAAATGGATTCTTTTTACCCTTTTCTAGAATAATTTTCCCTCTTGCCTGAAGGTGAGTGGCTTGCACACAAACCTCATATAGACTAGTGGTATTGAACATAAGGATAGTATGCCTTAGGTAGCTATGTAAACCCCCTATATACTTCAGTAGCGCGTCTTGTGAATGAAAATAAACACCTAGCATAAGAGTTTTTATTCTAAATTATTGGGTGTAATCTTGAACACTTTGACCTTTAAGTTGTCTAAAGTTCTGCCAATTCATGATGGATTTCTGCATATATGCTAGAGGGTAAAATTTTCTTTTAAATGCAGCAATGAAATTAGACGAGGAAATTGATATATTACCATGTTGTTTTGATCTCATCTTGTGTATTGGCTTCCCACCATACAAGCGATGCACCCTTCAGTCTCAAGGAAGCTAGCTGAATATTTGTATCATCATCTTGAAGGTTTTGAATCCTGCAGTAGACCTCCAACTGACGAACCCAATTTTCAAGCTTCTCTGCATTCACTTCACCATTATACATAGGCAGCTAAAATTTAATATCCTGTTTTAACAAGGGTGTTTTACCAATTCCTTTTGAGGTATGTTGATGAGTACGAGTAAGGGTTGTAGTAGTGGAAGAGGATGAAGATGAAGGCGAAGATGGTGGTGAGGATGATAGTGGAGTATATGGTGCTTTATCACCATTTACATTACCTCCTCCTCCTGGAGAACCCTCTCCTATTGGATGCCTGGAGCTTTCACCCTGCAACCTTGTATTCCTTTCTTCATAGAGGACCTTCACTATCTATGTCATGTCAAAGAAAGCCTTCCTAAAATTCTTCTCATCCTTTGTCATGTTATCATTTCCTCCTTCATGAGACATTATTACTGAAGCCTTAGGTATAACAGGAGGTGAATCTTGTGGTGGATATTATAAAAATTGTGCCCTCCTTCTCCTTTCTCAAACTTGAGAACCCACACCCACAAGCTTGCCTTCTCCTCTCTTGAGCTTCAAACTTGTAAGAATTTAAACACTTGCAAAGAAATTAAATCCTCTTTGCACAAGTAAACCTATTGCTCTGATACCAAATTGACCTGAATTGGAAAATTAGTGTTTTTTGTGCTAAATTCCAATTCATAATATAAACAAAGTGCTTGAGGATTATGAGGTAAATTGAAAGTTAAGCATGCATTTTCATGTGAATTTATTGAGAAAATTAACATAAAAAAAAACACTAAACAACAACATCTAACAGACATGAACATCACCATAAACAATAACACAACAACACATGATGAAGGAGTTCACCCCGCCTGGGCTACGTCTCCTTGGTCTAGCTTCCAATGGCTTGGCCCTCTTCAATTATGCTCAAAAGTGTGATTACATATGTTTACGATGCTCAAACATCTCTAAAACCTATTCCATTAGCTCCAAGATGCCTAAAAATGATTGTGTAGCCTCTTTATGCTTAGAATTTGGTAAAAAAATGATTAATTTATGACTTCCCCAAGTTTTGCACTAACCACTCCAAAATTTCCTTCAAATATAGCACCATCCTACAATTTCACCCCCAAATATGCTAACTGAGCACCAAATTTCCCAATTTCTGGGAGAAATTTCGGCGGTTTAATTTTTCCAATAAGGCCTAAAGTCCAAATTTCAAACCATATGTATATTGGTCATAAATTATTTTTGTTTACGTTGCGTGGTTTTCGCTAACCATCAGCATGGTGGACACATGGCCGTCAGTGGAATTTATTGTTAACGGTTAGTGGTCAGTAGGGGGGGGGGGGGGGGGGGTGCATGGTAGCCTCCCGCCCATGGTCCTGCCCCCAGGCTATGACTAGGGATGGGGCTAGACCCCGACCCCCTCCCCCCATGGCAAAAACCATATTAAAAAAAAACCATATTGCATCCATAATATATTAAGTAACAATACAATGGCACAGTGGTAAATACTTGTGTTGGATGCTTGGACGTCACAGATTCGAACCCCGTCCACTCCGCTCAGGCGTTGACCTAATTTTGGTGGCCCTCGGGCTACCACATGGTGGCCCCTGGCTAGGCCACATGGAAGCCTGTGATTGGCCAGCCAAAAGTCAATTAAAACACGCCATTTCAAACCAACCAGGTGTTGGGCAGTGAAAGAGGTATGAGATTATTGTATATTTACTCATTCTTTACCATAAATATACTCTTGTTTGCCTTGAAAAGCTAATCTATCATAGGAATTACAATAGAATTGGAAAGGTTTATGTTTAATATGAAAAGGTGACTAAAGGTTACTTTTTAATTGACAAACAGGAATTTAGAGAGGTGAACAGTTGTACCAAAGGTGGGGTTGAGAACAATTTAACTGCTACTCCATCAGTGTTGAATCATATCTAGCCAAAGGCAAGGAGATCTGAACGAATAGCCCAGAAAAGACAAGGAACAGCTCGGCCTCAGTTAGCACAAACAGAATGATAACTAAACACAGAGGAGCGAATCGCTCAGGATCTTTCGATCCTGAGGGATCGCTATTCAAACTTATCTTGTTCTTTGATTGGTCCATCAAAGAGTTGATATATAAAGCCACGTCCTTTAGTGACAGGGGAGGGATCATTATTGTTATTGGGAATCAGTTGAAAGACTTTACATTTTCTCTGTTATATTAACTCTCTGTTTGGGAGAAAAATTTCTGTAAAACTTTATGTTGGTTTAATACAAAGCACGCGTTTTATTCACCTTCTGTAGTTCTGAATTAGCCCAGCAGTATTTCACTGGCGCTAAGGGCCCAGATCTGGTGGAATCACTTCGCTCTTTGTATTTTAATCCTTGTTTACTATCGTGTGGAGTGCGTTTAATGTTTGAATTGGTTTATTGTTGACTGGATCAAATACAGAATCATTGTTGTTTCACTTCTTTACAATAAGCACAATTCACTGTTCGATTATTTTGCTGTTATCATAAGGCTTCATTGACTTGTATCTGATTTGAGTTGTTGTTCCTTTTCAGATTGTGTTTCGTTTAAGTTGCTTTCATCAAATATGCTTTCGGTTTGATTACTTTAAGATCTCCAACTGTAGAGGATAGAGTCTTTAGCTTCCCAGTCCCCAGATTGGTCATCTTGCATCGATTTCTAAGGGAAAGAGTTACTGCTACTGCATCCCTGATCGATGTTCTGCAAAGATTGAAGTAGTTTAATCTTTCCATTCATGTCATTGTAATTAGGTTTCTTTTCAAGCATTGGTTACTTTTGTTTTTGTTATTTTATACTACATCTTCACAGCATTGCTCTTAGACAATTGTAGCCTCAGACAGAGTACACTCTTGGAATAAAAAGACGCTCTCGGATTGATGGTTAATGTAGGCTAATTAGGTGTTCAAAAGATACCTTTTTATGACTCGACATTTTGGCAACGTTGCCAGGGAGCGTGTATGCCATTTTAAAGGAGTAATGCACAACTGATTTTCTTCTGCTTGCGAAGAATTGGGTATTAAAGACGAAAGGTAAGAACCTGCGCACTGGGCAAGAAACACACTTGCTCGCAGCCCGCTTGACAACAGAAGTAGGTAAGATTCTTTCTTTAGGTAGGAATGAAGGTTTGTTTCTTTGAATGAATAAATCAACTAAGTGAAACAAAATTCCTCCTAAAACTGAAAAACCTAAGGGACTGGTGACCCTTGGGCACACAACCTTTATTGACGAAATCCTTAAAAGAGCTAAATCTCAGCCATCAGTAGGATTTAAAGGAACTACTTCTAGACAACCTACTAGTTCCCTTCAGGCTACAGAATCACCATCTGAAGCCTTTGCTGAGATACACAATCAAATAGAGGGAATTGAGCAAGATTCCCAAGAAATTGAGAATCCTTGCACAAGTTTCCTTCATGAAGGGAACACTAGCAATCTCCGAGAAGGAGAAGGGGAAACGGGAGAAATCACAAACTTGAAATATCCTATTGAAACTGCGCAAACAATAAGCAGCCCAGATAAGGGAAGTGTTGTTAAACTTATCCGGAACCAAGGTTCTGAATCACCTCAAACAGTAAGTCAACAGGAAATACTTATTATCCCAGACAAAGGGAGTGCTGTCAAAGCTATTCCTGCCCCTACTCGTCAACCTAGAAATTCCTTGGAAATCCCAGAGGGATATTGGCATATCTTCGATCAAATGGCCCAGAACCAAAATCAGAATCAGCAGCAGACCTCTACGCTGCAATATCCTATAGTAGATACTGCAGTCAATGCACCCATGAAAGCTATTCCTCTTCAACATATTCCCACATTTCATGGCCTAACATCAGAAGACCCAGATGCATTTTTATTTGAGTTTCATGTGTTGTGCAGAGGATACGATTACACCACCGATGCCCAAAAACTAAAACTATTCCCTTCTACATTAAAAGGGGCAGCCCTACGATGGTTTATGGGATTAGGTGGGGGTGTCATAACTGATTGGGATCATATGAAAGCTGATTTTTTGAAGAAATATCAAGATTACTGCAGGTCTCGGGAATTAAAAGATGAGATATTCCAAATGACAACAAAACCAAATGAGACCTTGGAAGAGTATGTGGAACGGTTTCAATATAATCTTCAGAGATCCCCTTATGCATCTTTACCCTTACCTGATAATGTTTTGAAAACCACATTAATTAGGGGAATGAAATATCAATGGGTTGAAACATTGAATATTATGGGAAAAGGTGATATATATCAAGAAAATTATCCTAACATCATTGATTTGCGTATCAGGTGTTCGAGGGGCAATACAAGGCTAAAATCAGCAGAACGTGATACGATCACAAGGGAAAATAAGACCTCTAATGAAGGTGTGACTCGTGCAGAGATTGGAAATCTGTTGGAAGACTTTAAGACAGACATACTTGGGACTCTAACAACACAGTTCGATATTATGCAAGCTAAACAGAAACAGGAAGAAGCAGAGCAGAACTTGGCAATATTCTGTCCCAAATGTAGAAAGAAGCACAACCACAAAGAATGCCCGTTGGATGTGATTAAATTCTGCGCCATTTGCACGAAAGATCACCCTACAGAAGGATGTCCCTCGCTTCCTGGCCTAAAATTAGTTTATAAGGAGGCAGAAGAAGAATCGAAAGTGGTATGTCTTCTTAATCAGTGCCGAAAATGGCAGCCAGGACCATCAGGTATGCCAAATGATCCATTTTATTTTCAACCTCCTTAATATAATACTCAAAAATATAGTGGGATGTGGCAGAATAAACCATCTTTTTCTAATTGGTCACAACAGCCATTTCCTCCCACATCTTGGCCAAATCAAGCAAATCAAAATAATTGGCCTAGCTTTCCTTTCTATCCACCTTTTTTGCCTACGCAATGGTCCCCTTCTACTTCTTAGAGTCAGGCCTGGCAGTCAAACTGGAAAAAACCTACAAATCAGCCAGCTGGATCAATTCCTCTCTCTCAACCTACACTGCCAGCTCCTTATACAAACCCCCAGACCAATTTAAGACCAAAACTCTCAGCCCAACCCAACCCAAACCCAAACAATAGGCTAGTTCAGTCTGTCCAAATCATGGAACCCCCAGAAGTAGAAACTGAACTGAGGGAGTGTAATGATCTTCAATTAAGGTCTGGGCGTATATTCGAAACAGAGAGAAACAATGATGTCCACATTGAAGATACGTTACCTACAGAACAAACAGAACAAAGCGAGAAGGAAGTCCAACAACAGAACCAACAACAAAATCAACAACAGGTAACAACTTCCTCTCCATCATTCCCAGAACGATTAATTATACCTCGTCCATTAGAAAAACCTAATTTCGATCTTTTGGGAGAATTAAAAAATTTGTGTATAAAAATCCCTCTCCTCCAAGATATTCAAGATATTCCTATATATGCAAAAACTATTAAGGAATTATGCATAAAGAAGACAAAGAGGAGAACAACAACCAATCCTACTATCCAAATAGTCGGTACTTTATCTGACTTATTATCAGGAATAGAAACACCCATCAAGTATGAAGACCCAGGAAATCCTATAGTGACAGTGCAGATCAATGGTCAATCATTTTCAAATGCCTTAGTTGACTTGGGGGCAACAATCAACATTTTAACAACCACCACCTATCAAAAACTTGGCATTACATCACTGGAACCAACAACAACCTTGTTGGAATTGGCTGACCGATCAGTAGTCAAACCAAAAGGTATACTACAAGATGTAATGGTATCTGTAGATTCCTGGGAATACCCTGCTAACTTCCTGGTTATAAATCCAAAGAATCGACTATATGGACATCCGTTAATTCTAGGTAGACCTTGGTTGGCAATTGTCGATGCTTCTATTGGATGCCGACAAGGCAACATGACAATTACAAGGGGAAATTATGTTAAGAATTTAGCCCTATATCCCCCAGCCCAGCCAAGTCTATCAATAATCAAAATAAGAAAACCACCTGCATCATATCTTATGGATAATATGAGATCACCTCTAACTATAGAAAATGCTCTTGATTTTAAAGATCAAATAGAGGATGATATCATTAATAATTTTATTAATAAGTCACAAACCAGATCTCATTTTCAATGTCACATGATCAAAGCAACATTCGATAATAAAAAAGAATAAGATCCTTTCAAAGATATTCCTGATCAAACAATACCTACTACTTCTATGAGCAATAGCAAGGTTGTAGAAATTGAGCTGGGAAAAACTTTAAATATTAATAAAAATCTCACTGCTGAACAAGAAGAGAAATTGGTCCAATTATTACGAAAATACAAAGCAACTTTTGCATGGGATTACCCCGACATGAAAGGAATTGATCCTCAATTGTGTACTCACCACATTTACATTGAAATAGATGTAAGACCCATTCGCCAACCTCAAAGGAGACTAAATCCTCACCTTAAAGACATTGTCAAAGATGAATTACAAAAACTATTGGATGTTAATTTCATCTACCCAATATCTGATAGCAAGTGGGTCTCCCCACTAGTGGTAGTACCAAAAAAGAATGGAAAGTGGAGGATATGTGTAGATTACCGTGAACTTAATAAAGCAACATAGAAAGACCACTTTCCCCTTCCTTTCATTGACCAGGTATTAGACACATTGGCAAGAAAGAAATTCTTTTCTTTCCTTGATGGCTTCAGTGGGTACAATCAAATCTAGATTGCCCCTGAAGATCAGGACAAAAGTACTTTTACCTGTCCATGGGGGACATTTTCCTACCAAGTTCTACCTTTTGGCCTATGCAATGCCCCTGCTACATTCCAAAGGGAAATTCTCAGAATTTTTGTAGACTTAATAAATGAAGGCCTCAAAGTATATATGGATGATTTCACACCCTATGGGGATGACTTTGAGCCTGCATTAGAAAACCTAGAAAAAGTACTGCAAAGATGTATTGACACTAGGCTTTGCTTAAGAAACGAAAAGTGTCTTATGATGATGACCGAAGGAATTATCTTAGGACATTATATTTCAGCAGCTGGAATTCAAGTAGACCCGGCTAAAATTCAAATACTCTTGTTAATTCCTACAACTACTACACAAACAGAGGTACGCAACTTTCTTGGATTTTCTGGTTACTATAGAAGATTTATAGAACATTATTCTCGAATAGCTGCACCTTTATTTGCAATAACTGGAAATGTTGATTTCACTTGGACAGATAAATGTGACAATGCCTTTAATGATCTGAAGAAGCTCGTTTCAACAGCCCCAGTACTGACGGGCCCAAATTGGAATTTTCCATTCCAAATCTCATCTGATGCCTCAGACATAGAAATTGGAGCAGTACTTGGGCAGGAGGAAGACAAGAAGCCATTTGCAAAAATCTATCCCCTGCTGAATTAAATTATACTGTGACTGAGAAAGAATTTTTAGCTGTAGTTCATGCTATAAACAAATTTAGACATTACATAACTAGGTATCCTATAGTACTATATACTGATCACTCTGCCATTAAATTTTTATCAAATCAACCTGTTACAAATGGAAGAGTGACAAGATGGTTAATTTTACTGCAGGAATTCGACATCACAATCAGAGATCGACCTGGGAAAGAGAACCCTGTAGCTGACTTTCTGTCAAGAATTCCAAAGCCAATAGATATAGAAGTAGTTGAAGACCACTTTCCAGATGAACATCTCTTCGCTGTTACTATCAGAACACCGTGGTATGCTGATATAGTGAACTATTTGGCAATAGGTAAATTACCTAAACATCTATCTCTTAATGAACGTAAGCAAATAATACATCGCAGTACCCGCTTCTCCTGGATTTGAGGCTACCTATTTCATACAGGTGAAGATATGCAAATAAGGAGATGCGTTAGGAAGGATGAGGTATTTGACATCTTAAAAGCATGCCATGATGGACAATGTGGCGGACATTTTGCAGATCGTAGAACTGCCCATAAAGTTTTACAAACAGGCTATTATTGGCCTACTATCTTTAAAGATGCTAAAAAATTCGTGTAGGCCTGTGATAGCTGCCAAAGGGCAGGCCGACCTGGGCAGTCTGATGAAATGCCTCTGAACCCCCAACTAGTGATTGAACCATTTGAGCGTTGGGCCCTCGACTTTGTTGGTCCTATTAACCCCCCATCAAACCAAAAAACATACATCCTATTTGCAACTGAGTATGTCACCAAATGGGTTGAGGCAGAAGCTCTTTCAAAAGCTACAGAAGACTCTGTAATACAATTTATTTTCCAAATATTTGTGCGCTATGGCCTCCCAAGGGACATAATCACAGATGGAGGACCACAATTTGTAGGAAACAAATTAGCTGAAACATTGCAAAACTACCACGTTCAGCACAAGATTACGACTCCATATCACCCACAGGCCAATGGCCAAGTAGAGAGCACGAACAAAGTAATCGAATCTATATTAACAAAAACAGTTGCCTCTCATAGACGAGATTGGGCCTACATATTTCCAGAAGCATTGTGGGCATATCGAAAAATGTGGAGACCTACCACAGGATATTCACCATACCAATTGGTATTTGGAAAGGAACCCATCTTTCCTATAGAATTCGAGATTCAAACATTAAGAATAGCTCAAAAGGTGGGTCTAGATTTGAATGAAGCCCAGGCTAAAAGACTACAACAAATTAATGAGCTGGATGAAATTAGGCTCTCTGCTCTTCAGCACACAGCGTTAATCCAGCAATAGAGAGCCAAATGGCATGATGCCCATATCAAAGGAAAGATCCTCCACGAAGGAGATTGGGCACTCCTATATGATTCCAGGTTCCAGGATTTCCCAGGAAAACTCCAGACATGATGGCTTGGACCCTATGAAATACAGAAGGTGCACAATAATGGCACTGTTACATTAGTTACCATTGACAGATCTGGACATTCCTTTAAGGTAAACGGTCATCGAGTACGATTGTATCATAAACCTCTCACCTGGGAATCCTTTTACCAATAGTTTCGGGGAGATTCTACAATGGAAATTCTTGCTGACGGGGAGAATTCCTCCTCGGCACAAGTTTGATAAATCACTTCTCTTTTTAATTTTTGTACATAAAGTATTTTTCAGTTTTTTTTATTGTTGTTTTGTGGATTTTTTTTTAGACATTCGGTTAATATTACTTCCTTACTTCTTCATTGTTTGTTTCGTGAAATCTGATTTCTTTGAAAAAAGAAAAAGAAAATATTATGTTTATTTCGTTTGTTTTGTTATTCCTTTCTAAAGGAACAGCACTCTGTTGTTCCTTTTGAAAGGAACAGCAGTTTCACAGAAACGCTCTTGTTGTTCCTTTCCAAAGGAACAACACTTCCGCAGATTATTTTCTTTTTGTTCCTTTCCAAAGGAATAGCACTTTCGCAGAGTATTTTCTTGTTGTTCCTTTCGAAAGGAACAGCAGTTCCGCAGATTTTTTTTGTTGTTCTTTTTAAAAGGAACAACACTTTTTTTTGTGGATTGTTTTTTTGTTTTAAGCCAGCATTTTGAATTTTTGATTACTTTTCTGAAGGAAAATATGTCATTTATGTTGAGGAAAAATACTGAGAGGGGAGGGGGGGTGAATCAGTATTTAGAGCTGACTGATAATTTTTTTGGTTTTCCTTTCTCTTAATACCATATGTTACATTATTTGTATGTCCAGAGATCTTATCACATCTTTACTTAAATCATTGCATCATTTATTCATCAGATAAGCATGAATAGAAATAACAGTACAAACCATCAAACATAGAAACACATAAGAACACCAGGATTTAAGGTGGAAACCCAATTCGGGAGAAAACCACCGCTGCTGAAGGTTCTGTCTTCAATATTTTATTATAAAGAAAACATATTTCAATTTCTGTGCTGGCGCAGACTTATACCAACATGCAGGCACCCACCTGCAGAAGGCTACAACCTTCTCTCGTTTACTAGCCTCTCCTGGAAGGTAGCTACAACCCCCTGATCATAACATCAGCTTCTATATACAGAAGGCTTCAACCCTCTGACCCAATGCAACCCTTTATTCAGTTAACAAACATATTTTGCCCAATTCTACATAACAGAACAGTGAGACCACTGTAATCTAGACTTCAGAGAATTTATGCATTCAACATTCTGTGTATCCTTCTGTGTGTATTAACCTTCAGAAACTCCAACTGTCATATGCATTGGATCCATATGTGTTCTTTAGTAGACATCTGCTAGTTTTTCATTGTTTCTTCTGTTAAATACTCTCATGACTCATCACCTTTTAGATCAATGTCTCGAAGGGTGCATCATGGACTCAGAATCATCAATTAAGCGCGTTGTCTGTCCATACAGATATTCCTTAGAGGAATTCCTTCTTCACCAATTCTTGCACCAAAACTCATCAATCGTATAATTATCTTTGTCCTTAATATAGATCTCCCCTTTCTCAATACCATGAGTCTAAAACCACTCAACCGCTAATGGTATTCCTTTAGTTTATCCCCGGGGCTCTTCGATTTATTTTTAATTTATTTTATTCAAATGAGGAGATTCAAATTATCTATGTGCACCCAGCCTTTAAACCAAAGTTTAACCCTTTGGATTTTATAAAAAATATCCAATGCTTTTCCATAAGCAAGTGTCTTGTTGATTTGGTGAGTTCCGCAAGTGGAACAACCATACATCTCAATCGTTTTTGTATTAATAATCGTGCCAATCCAATTTGAAAAACCTAACCTCCGTTCTTCCATGCACGAATCATCCCAAAGGTAGTCTTTTATCTCCGCCATATAATATTATTTCAATTCGGGGGCTTCCTTCACACTTTATAACAAAATTTTCTAATTTTATAACTATAACCCCTCTGTGGGTCCCTGCGGAGGCACCAAACGGTTGATGCTGACTTGGCATGCAATGCCCCCGTAGTAATTCTCCACCATTGATCTATGGTCAGCGCTTGATTTCCTGGTCAACTACGGGGGCACCCCCTCCAGTTATTTTAAAACTTTACACTGCCCCCGTAACATTACTTTTAATCAAATTTCAATGAAATTTTAACCCGGACTTCAATCTTCAAACAAACTGGATTTCATTCTTTGGCCCCGGGCCCACATCACAGTCGGCCATTTGCGATATGCGATATTGGTCGATCAAACAAAATGCGAAGGTGCGATATGCGATGGCGCGATCAAATAAAAGGCGGAACACATGGATGTGCGATATTGCGATCGTGCAATGGCGCGATGATCGCACATCGCAAACAATGGAACTTGCGATGGCGGAAATAACAAATGTGCGATATTACGATATTGCGATGATCGCATATCGCAACAATCAACAAACTCTGGCTTGGGCGGAGGATGATTTTGCGACATCGCGATGTTGCGATCGTGCGATGGCACGGCGATCGCACATCGCAAATAATCCATATCAACAAGACACTTGAAACTTCAAAACTGCACTTTGCAATTTGCGCTCAAGTGGTAGGGACCACTTGTCCTGCCACTTTCAAAGACTTAAAGAACTTTCGTTGTTTTATTCAATTTCTTCATACTTGGTTGTTGAGGGCTTAAACACCCGAAATGACTATTTTTAAATAAACTCTGCTCCTTCGTAGTCTGGAACTTCGACTGTCTTCATTTCACTATAAAATGGCACTGCCCAACACCATAATCAACTCTCCTCTGCAATTTGTGGTTGCGGCCCATGACAATTCATTCATCCTTACATTTCTCCCATCCTTCTTGAATGCGTGTTGCTGTACACCAAAACTCTGCTGTGCCTTTGTACTCTTTTCTCCCATTCTGTCTCTGCTCCTTTTGTTCTTCCTCTGTTGATTCTGCTTTAATTCCTCTATTTCATCTGCTGCCTCTGCTACCTCTCTCTTTTCTTAGTTACTATTTCAGATGCTCCTTCTTTGTCAATTCCTTTTCCATCAAGGACAACTTCATCTAGTAGGTTGTCATCATCTTCATCAAAATGGGTTGCCATCAAGGACAACAGTCTGCATCATATTGCCAACAATCTCCCCCTTTAGACTTGATGGTAACCACGATGGTGTTTTATCACTACAACAGATTAATCATAACCATTTTTCAAGTACCATGACATTCTTTCCCCTTATTCAAACACCATGTCACTCTCCCCCTTTGACATCAAGGGAAAAGGGTGGATCAAAACCAACACAAGGTTTTTCTCCTCTTGTAGAAGGAAGCGCTCTGCAAATCTGATGTGCACTGAAGTTACCATGCTCCCCCTGAGTTCATGCTGAATCTTCAAACATAAAATTCAATGAAGTAACAAGTAATGCACCCTTGCCACATGACCAATGCTCCCCCTTAGCCTATGCATTCAGAGATGCCCAAGAGCACCTTACAACCAATTTAATCTTCTATAATTAAGTAGACCTGATTCTCTGCATGGCAGAGACTACTCCCAGTTTCTGTCTGAGATATTCGAACGCTTCCCTGGTAGAGGTTTGGTAAATATATCAGCAACTTGTTCTTTGGAGGAAACATACTCCAATTTCACCTTTTTCTCAAGCACTTGTTCTCATAAGAAGTGATATTTGATGGGAATGTGCTTGGTCTTGGAATGCATAACAGGATTCTTTGAGATACTGATGGCACTTGTATTATAACACATAATGGAGATAGGAGGTGAGCATTTGATTTGAAAGTCTTGTAGAGTTTGCATCATCCAGAGAAGTTGAGTGCAACATGATGTTGCAGCCACATATTCTGCTTCTGCTGTAGATAAGGGAATGGAGCTTTGCTTCTTGCTAAACCAAGATACTAACCGGGGCCCCATATAGAATGCACCACCACTAGTGCTTTTTCGATCATCAACACTTCCAGCCCAATCTGCATCAGTGTATGCATGAAGAGTAAGATCAGCATTCTTTGGATACCATAGTCCAAATTTTTGAGTTCCCTGTAGATATTTGAATATTCTTTTCACAGCCTGAAGATGAGACTCTTTTGGATTGGCTTGGAATCGTCCAACAATCCCAACCGCATGCATGATGTCTGGTCTTGTCCCAGTGAGATAAAGTAGACTTCCTATCATAGATCTGTATTCGGGTTGATTTACTGTGGGGGAATCATCATTAGAACTGAGATTACATCCAATTATCATTGGTGTACTTACAGGTTTGCAATCTTCCATGCCATACTTCTTCAGAATTTGCTTGAGGTATTTTTCTTGTGATATGAATATGCCATCTGTTGCTTGTTGCACTTGCAAGCCAAGAAAGAATGTTAGTTCCCCAAGAAAATACATTTCAAATTCTTGCTGCATATCAGAAGCAAATTTCTGACTCATAGACCCTTTATTACTTCCAAAAATGATATCATCAACATATACAACTACAATCAAAAGTTTGTCATTTTCAGTTTTTGTGTACAAGTTGCTATCAGCAGACCCTTTTGAAAATCCTTGTTGATGAAGATATTTGTCAAGACGATAGTACCATGCCCTTGGAGCTTGTTTGAGACCATATAGAGCCCTTTTAAGTCTACAAACAAGTTTTTCATCATTTCCCAAAATGAATCCTTCTGGTTGTTCTATATAAACTTCTTCTTCTAAATCACCATTGAGAAAAGCATATTTAACATCCATTTGATAAACTTTGATTTGTTGGAAGCTTGAAAACGCAAGAAACATTCTTATGGCTTCAAGTCTGGCTACAGGAGCAAAGGTTTCTTCAAAGTCTATACCTTCTTGTTGAGCATACCCTTTGCACACAAGTCTAGCTTTATTTCTTATAACATCCCCATTCTCATTTAACTTTTTTTTGAATATCCATTTCGTTCCAATGACATTTTTGTCATGAGGCCTTGGTACTAATTCCCAAGTGTGATTCTTTTCAATTTGATCAAGCTCTTCATTCATGGCTTGAATCCAACATTCATCTTTGCTAGCTTGACTGACACTGTGAGGTTCAATAGTGGACATAAATGCCAGATTGCTAGAAGATCCCACAAGAGTCCTTCTTGTTTGTACACCTGATTCCTTTTCTCCCAAAATTTGAGATTCTGGATGATTCTTTTCAACATATCTAGATGGAGCCTTTTCAGACAACTCCTCTTCAGGTTCTTCACTGGGTGCACTGTTTGTATCACTATTGTTTGATGTAGAAGGATATGTGTCCTCATCATCTTCATCTGTTGTTTGCTTTTCTTCTTTTGGGGCTGCAGGAGACTCATCAATAACAACATCAATACATTCAACAATCTTTCGAAGTCTTTTATTGTAACATTTATATGCCTTACTCCTAGAGGAGTAACCAAGAAATATTCCCTCATCTGCTCTGGGTTCAAACTTGCCAAGTTTTTCATCATTATTCTTGATAAAGCATTTTCTCCCAAAAATTCTAAAATGCTTTGTAGTGGGAGGATTACCATACCAGAGTTCATATGGAGTTTTATCACTATTTACACGAACATGTGCTTTGTTGAGAATGTTTGCTTCTGTATGTGCTTCTTCTCCCCAAAACGTGTCAGGTGTTCCAGAATCATCAAGCATAGCTCTAGCCATTTGTTGAATTGTTCTGTTCATTCTTTCTGCAACACCATTCTGTTGTGGAGTGCCAGCTACAGAGAACTGTCTTTTTATGCCATTTTGTTCACAGAATTCAAGAAATTCTTTGGATGTATATTCTCCTCCTCGATCAAATCTGAGACACTTGATTTTTAATTCTAATTCATTCTCAACTAGTGCTTTGAAGATCTGAAATTTCTCAAATGCTTCATCTTTGTGTTTAAGCAGTCCAATCCAACACATTCTAGATAAATCATCAATGAATAAGATATAGTATTCTTCACCACGGGGTGAATTTTTCCTCATAGGTCCACATATGTTAGTATGAATGAGTTCAAGAGGCTTACTTGATGATCCTTCCTTGGCATTAAATTGTACTCTGGTTTGCTTACCGAATTGGCAAGATTTACATATGATATTTTCAGGTAGAGTAATATTGGGAAGATCACGAACAGCTTTAAGTCTGCTTGATTTGTTGATTTGAGAGAAGCTCATATGCCCCAACCTTCTATGCCATAGCCAATTTTCTGAATATTTACTCAAATAACATTGTTCTTTGGGGTTCTTCAATATATACAGGTTGTTTGGAGTTCTTTTTCCTTTTATAATTGCTTTACCTGTATCAAGATCTCGTACCACACATTCTTTTGAACTAAAGACAACTTCAGTTCCTTGATCACACATTTGACTTACACTTAACAAGTTATGCTTTAATCCATCCACATACATGACTTCATTAGCTTTCACCTTATCCTTTAGGAAAACAGACCCTTTTCCTTTAATGACCGCAGGAGTATCATTTCCAAAAGTAACATTCTTCTCATTTTCTAGAGCATTGTATGCAAGAAGTTTGTCTTTATCACCTGTCATATGTCTTGAGCATCCACTATCAATGTACCATTGGTTTTCTTCATATTCTGAAAATAACGCTATGCCACAATTTTCAACTTGTACTTACTTCTTTTTCCATACTTTGGAGCTTGAAGAAACTTGTTCTTTTGGCTGAACTTTTCTCCCACATTCAGATTCTTTATGGCCAAAGTTATTGCAGTAAGTGCATTCAACTTCATTTTGAAGAGGAGAAAAGTTGTTATAAGTATTCTTCTTTGCTTCAATATCAATCCTTTTCTTTCTTTCTTTTCTTTTCATAATAGTTTTATATGCTACACATTGAACAACTTTATGACCAAAATTGTGACATGAGAAACATTGTCCATTGAAGAAAAAAATTTTGCGATCATCAGATCTTCTATATGAATTTATCTGTTGATTGGTGTTTCTTTGAAAGACATTCCTGTTAGTGTTCCTTGAATTGAAATGATCATGCTTTACCTGTAAAGATTCTTTATTCCCTTGCTGAGTGGCAGCATGTTGTAAACCAGCTGTAACTGCTTTTAGATAATTTGGTGTTGAAGCCTGAGAAGATTCTCTGATATATCCAAGACCTGTCTTTATAAGAGGAGAACGTTGTACCTTGATAATCTCATCTAAGGTTTCAGACCCTTTAGCAAATCTAAGATTCAGAGTTTTTACTTTCTCAAGTTATTTTCTTAGATTCACAACTTCACATTCTAAATTCTCATTGTGTTTCTCTTTACCTTCAAGCTGTTTTTTGAGAGTTTCTATGATTATTTTACTCTCTTCTAGGAAAATTTTGATTTTATTGTTTTCATCAAGAAAATCATTGTCTTCTAGAGCATCCACAAAAGTATCCTTTTCTTCTTTAGATTATTTTTCAAATGCCATGAGGAGTCTAAGTTCTTTTTCACATTCTTCCTCACTATCTGATAGCCCATCACTGTCTTCATGAGTATAGTAACTCTTTCTAGTGCTAAACTGATTCTTATTCCTTTTTACTGCTTCCTTCCCCTTTCTATGTGTTTATTTATAAGGACACTTAGCAGAATAATGACCAACTCTTCCACAATCAAAACATTTGAAAGGAAGCTTACCTCTGAACCGTCCTGTGCCAAGTTGAAGTTTCTTTACGAAGTTTATCTCATCTTCCTCTAAGGTATATACCGATCCTTCTGTTATTTGTACTTCCTTCCCTTTTGTAGAAGTTCTAAAGACTGCTTCTTTGACTTCAGATGGTCCTCCTCTTCTCATTTCATATGCAGTTAGTATGCCATGAAGTTGTACCACAGTAAGATTTTGAAGATCCTGCTTTTCTTCAAGAGATGAAACTTTTGACTCAAATTTTGCTGTTAGAGATCTTAAGATTTTCTCAACCAAAGTAGATTCAGTTATTGTTTCTCCCAGATTTCTCATGCGATTTACAATATCATCAAGACGTAGAAATAAATTTGCAATGCTTTCTTCATTAAGCATTTTTAGATTCTCATATTGAATTCTAAGAGTTTGAAGTTTAGCACTTTTTACCTTTTCATCACCTTCATAGCTTAGAATGATTTTGTCCCATATTTCCTTTGCTGTGTTCAGCTGCATGACTTTGACAAATTCTGCTTCAGTTAGACTTCCCAATAGAGCATTGACTGCCTTTGCATTTGTTTCATAATTCTTTCTTTCCATCGGATCTGTTGGCACTGTGGCTGGATATCGATATCCTCCTTCAACAATAGCCCATACATATGCTCCCAGAGACTGAAGATAGGACCTCATCCTTGTTTTCCAAAAGATTAAGTTGTTTCCGTTGAAGAGTGGAGGCCTGATAGAAGCTGTTCCATCTTGATTGCTCATCTTGATTGATCTTCCTTCTAGCGGCTAAGCTTTTCAGAAGGACCTGCTCTGATACCAATTGTTGAGGAAAAATACTGAGAGGGGGGGGGGGTGAATCAGTATTTAGAGCTGACTGATAATTTTTTTGGTTTTCCTTTCTCTTAATACCATATGTTACATTACTTGTATGTCCATAGATCTTATCACGTCTTTACTTAAATCATTGCATCATTTATTCATCAGATAAGCATGAATAGAAATAACAGTACAAACCATCAAACATAGAAACACATAAGAACACCAGGATTTAAGGTGGAAACCCAATTCGGGAGAAAACCACCGCTGCTGAAGTTTATGTCTTCAATATTTTATTATAAAGAAAACATATTTCAATTCTTGTGCTGGCGCAGACTTATACCAGCACGCAGGCACCCACCTGTAGAAGGATACAACCTTCTCTCGTTTACCAGCCTCTCCTGGAAGGGAGCTACAACCCCCCTGATCATAACATCAGCTTCTATATACAGAAGGCTTCAACCCTCTGACCCAACGCAACCCTTTATTCAATTAACAAACATATTTTTCCCAATTCTACATAACAGAACAACGAGACCACTGTAATCCAGACTTCAGAGAATTTATGCATTCAACATTCTATGTATCCTTCTGTGTGTATTAACCTTCAGAAACTCCAACTGTCATATGCATCGGATCCATATGTGTTCTTCAGTAGACATCCACTAGTTTTTCATTGTTTCTTTTGTTGAATACTCTCATGACTCATCACCTTTTAGATCAATGTCTCGAAGGGTGCATCATGGACTCAGAATCATCAATTAAGCGCGTTGTCTGTCCATACAGATATTCCTTAGAGGAATTCCTTCTTCACCAATGCTCGCACCAAAACTCATCAATCGAATAATTATCTTTGTCCTTTATATAGATCTCCCCTTTCTCAATACCATGAGTCTAAAACCACTCAACCGCTAATGGTATTCCTTTAGTTTATCCCCGGGGCTCTTTGATTTCTTTTTAATTTATTTTATTCAAACGAGGAGATTCAAATTATCTATGTGCGCCCAGCCTTTAACCCAAAGTTTAACCCTTTGGATTTTATAAACAATATCCAACGCTTTTCCATACGCAAGTGTCTTATTGATGTGGTGAGTTCCGCAAGCGGAACATCCATACATCTCAATCGTTTTTGTATTAATAATCGTGCCAATCCAATTTGAAAACCCTAACCTCCATTCTTCCATGCACGAATCATCCCAAAGGTAGTCTTTTATCTCTGCCATATAATATTATTTCAATTCGGGGGCTTCCTTCACACTTTATAACAAAATGTTCAAATTTTATAACTATAACCCCTCTGTGGGTCCCTCCGGAGGCACCAAACGATTGATGCTGACTTGGCATGCAGTGCCCCCATAGTAATTCTGCACCGTTGATCTATGGTTAGCGCTTGATTTCCTGGTAAACTGCAGGGGCACCCCCTCCAGTTATTTTAAAAATTTACACTGCCCCCGTAACATTACTTTTAATCAAATTTCAATGAACTTTTAACCCAGACTTCAATCTTCAAACAAACTGGATTTCATTCTTTGGCCCCGGGCCCACATCATAGTCGGCCATTTGAGATATGCAATATTGGCGGATCAAACAAAATGTGAAGGTGCGATATGCAATGGCACGATCAAACAAAAGGTGGAACACATGGATGTGCGATATTGCGATCGTGCGATGGCGCGATGATCGCACATTGCAAACAACGAAACTTGCGATGGCGGAAATAACAAATGTGCGATATTGCGATATTGGGATGATCGCATATCGCAACAATCAATAAACTCTGGCTTGGGCGGAGGGTGATTTTGCGACATCGCGATGTTGTGATCGTGCGATGGCCCGACGATCGCACATCGCAAATAATCCATATCAACAAGATAGTTGAAACTTCAAAACTGCGCTTTGCGATTTGCACTCAAGTGGTAGGGACCACTTGTCCTGCCGCTTTCAAAGACTTAAAGAACTTCCGCTGTTTTATTCAATTTTCTTCATACTTGGTTGTTGAGGGCTTAAACACCCGAAATGATTGTTTTTAAATAAACTCTGCTCCACCGTAGTCTGGAACTTCGACTGTCTTCATTTCACTGTAAAATGGCACTGCCCAACACCATAATCAACTCTCCTCTGCAATTTGTGGTTGTGGCCCATGACAATTCATTCATCCTTACATTTCTCCCATCCTTCTTGAATGTGTGTTGCTGTACACCAAAACTCTGTTGCGCCTTTGTACTCTTTTTTCCCATTCTGTCTCTGCTCCTTTTGTTCTTCCTCTGTTGATTCTGCTTTAATTCCTCTATTTCATCTGCTACCTCTGCTACCTCTCTCTTTTCTTAGTTACTGTTTCAGATGCTCCTTCTTTGCCAATTCCTTTGCCATCTAGGACAACTTCATCTAGTAGGTTTTCATCATCTTCATCAAAATGGGTTGCCATCAAGGACAACACTCTGCATCATATTTCCAACAATTTATATACAATCATACAAATTAAAGCTTACTGTAATCAACAAATAAAAAGAAATCGTCATTTTTTCAAGAAAATTGTCTAAGTAATGATAAGAAAAAAAGGAAAAAGGGGCATGATCAATAATTATTTTTAATCTGATCGATTATTTTTATCATGATTGTTTCTTTCCCACATGCTATAATTTTCTTTGATGTTTATCTATGGAATAAGAATAAGGGCATATTCTTTTCTATTGAGATGTTCAGACTTCTTCCACCATCCCTACTCTTAAGAAGTGTTGAGCCATCCCTTATGATTAACTGAGGAAAAGTGCTGTGAGTAAAAGAAAAGAAGAAAAAATATATATTTCATTAATAATGATTTTGCATATGGAGGATAGGGGGTCTCACCAAGAGCCAGCCTACCATGATCATAGGGAAGGCAGTGAAGTGGCATTACCATTATGGCCACCAAACCAGGGAAATGATCCAATAGACAATTGAAAAAACCAAGAAGTCCTTAGAACAGGACGTCTCATCACGAGCCGTCCTGCCCACCTTTCACTTCTTCCCGGTGAATGGCATTGTGGTTTATCTGGTCACCAAGCCAGCACAATGGCCTCTGTCATGATATTCAATAAAAAAAAAAGCACTTCCTCAGCATACATAAAGGACAATGGTTCCGTGGGTAAGAAATCAACTCTGTCAAGCTTATGGACACATGTGGGCAGCAGAGCTCTACTGATGGTATTGGAGTCACACTTATACACATCAATAGTTATATTTAACCCTTTTCCTATATCTTTATTTAAATGTCAAATGAAAATATGAATCCCTTACCTTTATCTCCAAACCTATTACACATGAAAATCATTATAAATCGATCATATTAATCCAAAGTGGTAAATAACGCAATTATACTTATGGTTATCATATGCTGTCCCTTCTCCTTATATTTAAATCATTACAAAACAATTTTCTATTTATTAACGATTCATTACATGCATTGATTTCAGTAATTGCTGCAATTTGATTGAACGTATCATAATTACGGCCGCTTTTTACTGTTGTACTGCTGCTGTGCCACACATGCTATTCTCAATTGACGGTCGAGGATGACCTTTCATTCATTCGGGGGGCGCGGATGTCTGCATGCAAATCAAACTCCAAGATTTCCTTATCTATACTCAAACCAAATCCTTGCATTTTAGGAAATAACAAATTTTCAACGAATTGTGATGTGTTGTTCCATTGTGATTACTGTGTGTTGAAAAAATTAACAGAACGCCGAAATGGGAGGATGGCCAATTCGCAGTGAACCACAAGTATTGATCGTCTCTAATGCTGCACGGACAATCTTAGAAAGACTGGGGTGGATTACATATTTCTTGAGAATGCAGCAACCCCATGAAGCTATGGCCACCAAATTTTTATTGAACCTACAGGAAGGATCCTCCATGGTCAGAGGGAGGTAGATAGCTATATCTGACGAGATAATTGCAGAAGTGTCTGGAATTCCTGCGCAAGGGACTGTCTGGACTCAGAAGAAGATTAGGATTTGTGAAGCCATAAATTTTTTTCAAGATGACAGATAGACGTTAGTCATCAAAGGTAAAGGAGTCCAGCTAGCATCATTAGGAGAGCCATGGACAGAGTTAGCCAAAATTGTGCAGGCTTACATAATGTGCGACGGAAGAAAGGATGCGGTAAGACCTCACCACCTTAAACTGCTAGCCGTATTAAAATAGAAATGCACTATTAATTTTCCTACATTTTTAAATTCTTTGTTGCATGATATTGCTCGTGGTATAAGAAAAGACCAGCATGCAGATATGGTGGTCAGCCACCATTGTTTAATTCATTTAATAGTAAGTCATAGCCTCGCCCAGTAATAGACTAGCTGGGAATAATTAATATTTTCCATTGATGGAGGGTTGGCTCTACCCGCTTCAAAACAGAAGAGGATGGTCGGCTCAATTGCTGAGCCTTCTACTCATAGACAGTCCCGCTGGTTGAAACGAATTAGAAGGATGGTGGAAGAACTTCCGGGCAGCAGCCAACCCCTGGAATTGCACAGCTCAGAGGAGGAATAGCCTCCACAATTGGAGGGAGTAAGCCCTCGCACTGACGAAGAAGAGAAATTACAGGAAGTAAGCCCTCAGACTGATGAGGAAGAAAAATTGGAAGGAGAAATCCGCTACTCGGACGAAGAAGAAATAAGCCGCCAATCCAGTAGTGAATAACAACCCAGTGCAGAGGAAGGAGATAATGAGGAAGAAGGAATCGAAGGAAATTCTGGAGAAGAAGTTGAGGGAGAAATTCGGTATTCAGATGAAGAGGAGGGAAGTTATCACGCCAGTGCGGAGGATGAGGACAATCCTAGCAGCAATAAGGATGAAACAGAGCTTCCCGAGAATGTTATCGTAAGCCCTTTACAGAAAGATCGATTGGCCCAGATTTTGGCTAATATGAGTGATTATGCACGGCCGCATAGTCCCTTGGACCTCAATATAGATATTAATCAACTACCAGAATACTCTGTTATTGACAAAGAAACAGCTGGAGAAAATCTGAATGAAACAGCAAACCCTAGCGAAGCTAGGGTTGCTTCTCTTGAGGGATGTGAGCAGGAGAATGAAAACGCTGAAGTTGGAAGCCCCCAGGGGACCGCAGAGTTAACTGAGAATATGATTCCAGGAGAATTGAGCCAAGGGCACATGAATGTAGAAGAGGAGCCCAGAGGAGAAGAACAAGAAGAAAATTTTACTGAAGACATGGCTGATATGGGGCAAAATTCTGTTGAGCAAACAAGGTCGGACAAAGGAACGGTTGTTCCATTAAGAAAGAAGAAGAAAGAAAATGAGAATGAGAAGCTTCGAAGGGAGCGGATAAAACTTCATAAATTAGTTGAACAGCTCAGGCAGACCATTAGGGTTCTGAGAATGAAATACATTCCCAAGAGAGCCCCTAAGAAAAGAAGCATTGCTATCAAAAGAAGCTCGAAAAAGAGAAGAGTGACCATTGATAGGAACCCCCAAATTACAGAAGAAACCATACCTGAGCCTAATTATAAGGATGCGGAGAAAAAAACAGTTGTTCCAACACAAGTTGTTCCAGAGGAACCGGTTTTGAGTGAAAATATACAATCTAGCAGTCATCACACTTTCAGTGAGCCAACACTGCTCAGACTTCAGGAAGAATTGACACAGGCCCAAATAGAAAGGTAGAGACTAGAGGAAGATACTGTCCCAAGAACAAAATATCAGGAATTGCAGCAACAAATGAGAATTATTCATGAAGCAGAAGCTAAAGCTCATGAAAAACGATGGAAAGAAGAGGTAAAGGCTGATAAGGAATGAACCAACTAAAATTAGCCTACACTCAAATGGACACTCTCTGCTCCTTGTATACTGATGTCTTAGCTTGTAGATGCCCCGCCAAAAACTATGCTCTGTTTTAACTAGAAAGATATTTACAATTATATATCAAGGCAGTTAGGGCAGGGAAATCCATAGAGCTAAAAAAAATAGATGACTTGATATCATGCTGCAAACTTTATGGGATCAAAGTATAGCGCTTATTATGTGAATTTTATTTGCATAATCTAATACTTGAAAATGACTGTGAATCAAACCCTAGCCCTTTTATTGGAGATATTCAGTTTCAGGCATTCATTTCCTTTGTTGTAAACCAATTAAAATGGCTTAAATCTTATAACGCCTTTCAAAGACAGGAAAATGGATTAGATCTATGGGTCAGAAGTGAACCTCAGAACCCACTTCAATTTTGGGCTAGACAAAAATGCTTGATGACAAGGGAAGGCGTTACCCAAACTCTGGGGCCTATCCATAAATCGGTCATTTTGAATGGAACAGATTATTTTTCATCCATTAGGAACCAAGCCTACATAGCAACCAAAATCCGATGGAGAACCTCGAATCAGAATGTGCAAAATAGGGAACCATTTAATTATAGAAACTTTGGGCTAGCTGCAAACCATCTCATTTCCTATAGCCATCTTGTTTTAAAAGAAGGACCATATTGGTTAGGATGTAGATTTTGCAGCCCTATTGTATGGTACCCTGCTTCGGATTACAAAGCTATTTATGAACTTCCTGAAGGACAGACAGAACATACTTTTGAGGAATTAGCTGCACTCCATGGTTTTAGGCCTGTGGATGACAAACCTTATTCAGCTTATTCTTTGACTGCTCTCCATGTGAACTATAGTTTTCATGAGGGCATGAAAATGATTAAGCAGGGGGGTATGTTGGGCAGTGAAAGAGGTATGAAATTATTGTATATTTACTCATTCTTTACCATAAATATACTCATCTTTGCCTTGAAAAGGTAATATATCATAGGAATTACAATATAATTGGAAAGGTTTATGTTTAATACGAAAAGGTGACTAAAGGTTACTTTTTGATTGACAAACAGGAATTCGGAGAGGTGAACAGTTGTACCAAAGGCGGGGTTGAGAAAAATTTAACTGTTGCTCCATCAGCGTTGAATCATATCCAGCCAAGGGCAAGGAGATCTGAACGAATAGCCCAGAAAATACAAGGAACAACTCAGTCTCAGTCAGCACAAACAGAATGATAACTAAACAGAGAGAATCGAATCCCTCAGGATCTTTCGATCCTGAGGGATCATTGTTCAAACTTATCTTTTTCTTTGATTGGTCCATCGAAGAGTTGATATATAAAGCCACGTCCTTTAGTGACAGGGGAGGGATCGTTATTGTTATTGGGAATCGGTCGAAAGACTTTACATTTTCTCTGT
Organism: Pinus albicaulis; assembly: GCA_034641835.2. Taxonomy (NCBI): domain Eukaryota; kingdom Viridiplantae; phylum Streptophyta; class Pinopsida; order Pinales; family Pinaceae; genus Pinus; species Pinus albicaulis. The sequence goes on from CM076584.1 coordinate 3,759,419, forward strand.
TATATTAAATCTCTGTTTGAGAGAAACCTTTCTGTAAAACTTTATGTTGGTTTAATACAAAGCACGTGTTTTATTTACCTTCTGTAGTTCTGAATTAGCCCAGCAGTATTTCACTGGTGCTAAGGGCCCGGCTCTGGTGGAATCACTTCGCTCTTTGTATTTTAATATTTGTTTACTATCGTGTGGAGTGCGTTTAATGTTTGAATTGGTTTATTGCTGACTGGATCAAATACAGAGTCATTGTTGTTTCACTTCTTTACAATAAGCACAATTCGCTGTTCGATTATTTTGCTGTTATCATAAGGCTTCATTGACTTGTATCTGATTTGAGTTGATGTTCCTTTATTTTATAATCTGTTATAATTGGTGGTTGCGTGGTGAGAACCTGTCGACAGAATTGAAGTATAGAAATCTAGTGCCTTGAATATGTTAGAATTGTAATTGCTGTTTAATTCGCGTTGTTGTTCCATTTCTGTTCATTACTTATTTATAATCTTTGACTAGCAGACAGAAGAGTTGTAGTCACATGTTGTTGTTCCTTTTCATATTTCGTTTCGTTTAAGTTCCTTTCATCGAATCTGCTTTCGGTTTGATTACTTTAATATCTCAAACTGTAGAGGATAAAGGATTTAGCTTCCCAGTCCCCAGATTGGTCATCTTGCATCGATTTCTAAGGGAAAGAGTTACTGCTACTGCATCCCTGATCGATGTTCTGCAAAGATTGAAGTAGTTTAATCTTTCCATTCATGTCACTGTAATTAGGTTTCTTTTCAAGCATTGGTTACTTTTTTTTTTTGCTATTTTATACTACATCTTCACAGCATTGCTCTTAGACAATTGCAGCCTCAGACAGAGTACACTCTTGGAATAAAAAGACGCTCCCGGATTGATGATTAATGTAGGCTAATTATGTGTTCAAAAGATACCTTTTTATGACTCGATACCAGGCAGTCCCACTTGGAACAATTTCTTTCGCGGGAGGAAATCCGTTGACCAAGTCAACCTGCCACGTGGGCATGCCCAGTCAACAATACGGACTGCTGGCTGGATTGCCCATGTACTTTTTTTTCAAAAAATTTGCACATTTGAAAAAGTGGAAAGAACACGTTTCTGGGAGCATACAATGTCGGTTTTCCATGACACAAGTTGTACCATATTCAAAACGATGAGATCTACATGATTGTTCAGGTTGCACACCATTCCGATAAATTTCATTTTTAAGCATAATTTTGAGCACCTGATCATTGAGTGTTGAGGTGGTTTGGCCTCTGGAAGCCCTAGATTGATTGTGATTGATGTTTTTTATTACATCTCACATTCATACATGGAATATGGCACAGGCGTGATTGGCTAAAGTGAGACTTGGCTCAACCAATCTATGGTCGGGTGGAACGTGGAAGTCCCATCTCCAGTTGGTTTTTACATTCAGTAATGAATAGATCATTTATCTGGTATTTAGTATGAAAATATACTAGTTTATGTATGGATTTCATTTCTATTGCATTCATGGTATTTCTATTTTTAATTTGTTGGTTATAAGCAAGTATTCGATCAGTGATGATGTATGGATTATCCCATGTATCTATGTTAAAATTGATTGTATGATAGCTTATTATGTAGGGGAGCAATGCTTCTTATCCATTCTCTCATAAGAAATAGACCCCTTTGTTTAAATATGTTGTTTATGCCTATAGATGCTATGTTTGTGACATGTTTGAGAAATTCCTATCATGGTTGGGTGAGGTCGGATGAGTTGCGGTTGATGTGATTTCTTCCATACTTTTTTTTAATGTTATTTACCTCTTGGAGATGTGAACAATGCAGTGTAAGGTTTTTTCTTGGTGTTTCAGTCGGTTCCACTCCCTTAAGGTAATTGGAACGTATTATCATTACGTAACTATAATGTTTGTATGCATATTTGTATTTTGTAAGTAAGTAAGTAAATTGTATTACAACATGACGTTTAAAACAATGTGCCATTTAATTCAACACCCCACAATTTAATTCAACAACATATTCCACCGTATAACGTTACCAAATTTTACACGCCGCATCAAGGAAACGTCACGTCGTTACCTATTGAACTGCACATCCAGTGTAATGTTCCCAAATCGGAACAACTAGCAATCCATGGCTGGAAAACGCATTTTTACAGAAATGGAGGTAGCATGATTTAAAACCAGGATCTGGATCCCTTATATCAATTCATCTAAGAATGAAATCCAAGATATGGCTCCAAATAAATCTTTCTAAGGTGGTTAAACAGATCTACCAAACTTAGATGTCCTCATAAAAATGCCCGTTGAGGGTCTGCAACAAATGTAAGCACATGGAATGGAAAGACAACATTATTTAATAGCTGTGAAAACATGAAGATATGTATAGCCAAAAAATATCTAATATAGCAGCAAATGTGTAGAATGTGTGGAGGAATCAATCACTCCAACTTGGCAATGGAAGCCTCAATGAATCATGTACAAGGCAATGAAGCAATACTGCTATGAAAAATATCATATGACTAAAATAACATAGTTTATAAGAGACATTGTTGCATACAAAATGAGAATAGGATGATATGAACATATCAGCTCAAATAAATGAGGGGGAGAAAGCTCTCAACCCCTGAAAACACTAATACAGCAATAATACACAATCCTTGGAAGGATTGACTACAATATACATCAAAATGGAAAATCTGCAGAAATGCTGGAGTTGCTGGGCAGTAGCTGCAACTCAATAATAGAAATACATGGAGATGTCTGAAGATGAAGTTCAAACTAAAACAAAACTCCTCCAATGGATCTCTCAATGCAAGGTTGATCCCGGCACTAAAGATATTGCCCTCCAAGAAGCTGGTGCAACCTCTCACTGCAAGTGTGCACTGAAATAATGCAGTCTTGAGGATGGACTGCGCTGTCTATCATGGGAGATGTTGGCCTTGGTGCCAAGATGTAAAAAATAGCTCTGAAATCCCTTTCACTAACCTCCCGGAGCATGAGAAACTCCCTCCTCTAAAAGATAAGCCAAAGAGAAGTGTTGTGGAACCCTCCACTGCAATGCCCCAGCAACACTCCGTTACACTTGAGCAGAAATAACGTAGTATATAAAGAATGGCTTTGGCCTTGAGCCAAGATGTGGAGAATATGAAGTGCAATACTTCAAGAGGCCTCTCAAGAAGGAGAGGAAATCCTAAACAAGAATCCCTCGTGCTAAGCAACACTGCAACTCTGCTGAACAGTCGAAGTGTGCAATTTGTTTGAATAGACAAATAATCAAATGATCCAATATGTCCCTCTATGGTTGCCTCCTCCTCTTCTTATACAAGTGAATGTCTCTTTTCCATGGACCCCACACATTAGGGTTTCATCCACAAGGAATATTTCTCCCTCCAAAACTGTGTTGTCTTCTCATGCAAGCTACACCTCTTGGGCAGCGCTGTTGACTTGGTCAAACTTGACCTTGTCCTCATCAAATGATCCAAGATGTCCCTCTATGGTTGCCTCCTCCTCTTCTTATACAAGTGAATGTATCTTTTCCATGGACCCCACACATTAGGGTTTCATCCACAAGGAATATTTCTCCCTCCAAAACTGTGTTGTCTTCTCATGCAAGCTACACCTCTTGGGCAGTGCTGTTGACTTGGTCAAACTTGACCTTGTCCTCATGCAAATTTCCCCTTTTCACACTGGAAGGTGAAAAATAAGCTGCTCCAATGATCCTTTGCACATTATGAAGGATCTTATTTCTACTTATGGGCCTTTTACCCATTTTATTCACCTCTATGAAATAATAAAAAATTAATGTTCCAATTTTCTTCATGAAAATTTTGGAACATTACAGTCCTCCCCTCTCAAAGATTGCTTGTCCTCAAGAAATTGCAAGGATAGAATGAGTTCTTTTCCTCTCCTCTCCCTGTAGCATCCCTGTATGATGATCTGCTCCAAATAAAGTGATGTTATCTCATCAATCAAATCTCCACAATGCTCCTCCTCAGCATGTAAGTCAGCTATCAAGCCATCATCATGTAAAGGTGAAATACTCAAGAGGATAGCAAAGTGATGTCTAGAGGTCCCTTTGAAGAATGGGATCTGAAATATAATGGGAAATATATTCCCCATATGGATCCTCCATCTCCAAGCCATGAGCCATGCAAAATGAGCCACCTTCCAACTAGGCAACTCCTGGAAGCTGTCATCCACCTTTGGCTCCGGCAAAGTAGGTGGGATGAAAATCTGCACATGGTAGACTATATAGCCTACCCCACACTATCCATCTCTCCACTTATGAAAAGTGTAGAGAAATTGCTGATCCTGGGCTGCAAAATACTTTCCCTCAAGTGGCAAGGTGAATACTAGATCTCCAAAGATCTCTCCCCCAATGCTGTAAATCAAGCTGGCCCAAGTATCTCCATATATGATGAGTTGGAAGTCATCATCATATGGTATCTCCTCCATAATATGGCTCACCTAATAAAGAGATAAATGTGCTATCAAGGTGACCATATCATATCCCATGTTCCCCTTATAACATGTAGTGCAAAAAGTGTGAGGAATTTCCCCCTCAAAGGACACATCCACACAATGTGTCTCTCTCCCAAGCATGCTCCTCATAAAGACAACAACAATAGAACCATAGGGAGAAAATATGAGAATCATGCTTGCTGCCATATACAACAAATGTGAAGGAAAATGGTCCCTCAAGGGCAACCAACGTAGCTTGACCCTCAACTGCAATAGAGACTGCTGAAATAAGTGGCTTCTCAACCACTTGCCTGATGCTCTAATCTCCTCATACGTATGGAGGAAGTGAATGATGCAAGGTGAACAATGAACATGTCCTCCAAAATATATATCTTCCCTAAGTCCTCCTAGGGAAAGGCCATCAATCATGCTCATGGCCTCATCTAAACCATGTGGTCTAGAAGAAATAATGCTCCTCCTTGGAGCATCATCCTGCACATGTATGGTTAAGGGGCATATACATACATCATATAAATTCTCATGTAAAAAAAAATGAATACCCTTACCATACTCTTTGCTCATACAAATGGAGTAGCTCATAAATGAGTCTCCTCTCATCCTCAAAGTGAAAAGAGGTGGTTGTGCTAACTCTCTCAAAGATTCATGTCTCTCCTCCATCTCCATCTGGTCCATGCATCTAATCATATGTTGATGTATCTCCTCCTCAAAGCCCATCCAAAAATACCCCTCCATGATGGTGTGGTATGCTCTCATAGAACAAGTGGGGATGAAAAGGAAATCCTCCTGAGCTACTTGTAGCAACTTCTCCTTGAGCTTGGAAACTCTAGGAAATAAGATCTTACCATGATAAAAGATGACCCCCTCTCTAACTGAATACTCATCCAAGTGCAACTAGCCATCCAAGATCATGCAAGTAAAAATATCCTTGGAATACTCCACCAAAAGCTGGGAGCTCTAATGTGGATCTAATCTCCATAGTGACAGCGTTGATGATATTTCATGAAGAGCACCTGTCATATGGTCATCTTCTTCTTTGACATCTCTCATGCCAAAGATGCAAGTTGGAAGGCTTCTATCCTTCCCCTGCTACTTCTGCCACAGCGCAGAATCTGAAATGGAAGTGGGTGATGATGATGTTGAGATAATGCTCTCTCTTTCCTTGAGTCTACCCCAGACTCCCAACGCTGTATCAAGCTCTCTCCAGGTCTCCAACCTCCTGAAATAAATGATTGGTGCTCCAACAAGTGAAGCATACATCCTGCTCTGTTGTTCCAGTGGTTTCCCTGGAAAAATGTCTCCATGCAATGAGACATCATCATCAAGAGATGGCTGAATATATGAATGGAGAAATCTATCCATGCTTCCACTGCGCAATCCAATCACCTTCTCAGGTGCATCAAATTCCATAGATGAATAGGATGTGTACATCTCATCACATCATGATAGTCATCCTCCCTATCTTCTCCTTGTGTCTTCATGGTTCCACACCTCCTCAACAACGGCACAGGTAGAACATGAGTTGTCCCTTGATCTCCACACTTGAGATCATGGGGACTTCCTTGCAAAGATGCAAGCATCCATCTCCTTGGAGAAAAATCTCCTTCTTCCTCTGCATGAGGTGCTAGATCAACTCTAGATCTAACAGTGTTGTTGCCCTCAAGCTCTGCAATATGAGTGGGAAACTCTCCAATGATTGGATCCCTTTTTGAAAAGGAGATCTCCATGCTCCTTTGCTCAAAGGTGTGAGATGAAAATTTTCCTTTCGGCAAGGTATGGTGCAAGTTTTCATGCAAGGGTTTTATTTGAGTTTTCACATTCAGCTCCTCCATGTGTTTCTCATGAATCCCTCCATAAAATATTTTCACTAAGGCCTTAGTGAAATTTGCATAAGATGTAAAGTTTATATTTCTTAAAGAAAATGATTCAAATATCCACCAGGCATAAGCCTTACCTCTCGTATGCAGCACTGCAACTTTGATAGCTTCATCTCCATGAATGTGGTGGTGCTGCAAAAAGGTCTCTAACTCTTCAACGCAAGCTTTGGTTGAACATACAAGTGAACCTCCAAAGGTAGATAGATGAAATCTATCCTGCTGTTCTCTTCCATTCACCTTCATCTTGCAAAACTCTGAAAAACTGAGATGATCTCTAAATTTCTGAGTTTGAGACTCATACTGTTTCAAGAAATCACTAAGGGTTTCCCTCCTAGCAACCTTTTCTTCTCTTCTTTTCATCTCTCTTCCGACAATCCTGGGCATGTCACTGCGTTGTACGAGATGGTGTGTAGCTGCATGCTCACACTCCTCCAATCTAGAGTTTGCTTCTGAATCAAACCCTCTAGTAGATTCTCTATACTTTCTCCGGATCTCCTCATACTCTACATGGATCATATATACAGATTTAGGAAGAAGCTTGGTAAGATTATCCCCTTTTTCTTTTTCTTGTCCAAAAGATGGAGTCTTTCTTCTGCTTATTTCTTTGTCTCCTTGATGAGAATAGGAAGTGCAGGGCTCTTCCTCTTCTTTCTGCATATCCTCCTTGGGGAGGTTCTTCATGGATCTGAAATATGATGAGATAAATCCCATCCTCTTCAATCTTCTGATATTCTTGCTGAGGACTCACAGGCTGAGCCAAGAAAGTGGCTCTGATACCATTGTAATGTTCCCAAATCGGAATAGATAGCAATCCATGGCTAGAAAACGCATTTTTCTAGAAATGGAGGCAGCAGGATTTGAAACTAGGATCTAGATCCCTTATATCAATGCATCTAAGAATGAAATCCAAGAGATGGCTCCAAAGAAATCCTTCTAAGGTGGTTAAACAAATCTACCACACTTAGATGTCCTCAGAAAAATGCTCGTTGAGGGACTGCAACAAATGTAAGCACATGGAATGGAAAGAAAATGTTATTTAATAGTTGTGAACACATGAAGATATGTATAGCCAAAAAATATCTGATATAGCAACAAATGTATACAATGTGTGGAGGAATCAATCACTCCAACTTGGAAATGGAAGCCTCAATGAATCATGTACAAGGCAATGAAGTAATACTGCTATGCAAAATATCATATGACTAAAATAACACAGTTTATAGGAGATACTGCTGCATAAAAAATAAGAATAGGATGATATTACAATATCATCTCAAATAAATGAGGGGGAGCAAGCTCTCAACCCCTGAAAACACTAATACAGCAATAATACACAATCCTCGGAAGGATTGACTACAATATACATCAAAATGGAAAATCTGCAGAAATGCCGGAGTTGCTAGGCAGCAGCTACAACTCAATAATAGATATACATGGAGATGGTTGAAGATGAAGCTCAAAATGAAACAAACCTCCTCCAATGGATCTCTCAATGCAAGGCTGATCCCGGCACTAAAGATCTTGCCCTCCAAGAAGCTGGTGCAACCTCTCACTGCAAGTGTGCACTGAAATAACGCAGTCTTGAGGATGGACTGTGCTGTCTATGATGGGAGATGTTGGCCTTGGTGCCAAGATGTGAAAAATAGCTCTGAAATCCCTTTCACTAACCTCCCGAAGCAAGAGAAACTCCCTCCTCTAAAATATAAGCCAAAGAGAAGTGTTGTGGAACCCTCCACTGCAATGCCCCAACAACACTGCATTATACTTGAGCAGAAATAACGCAGTATCTGAAGAATGGCTTTGGCCTTGAGCCAATATGTGGAGAAGATGAAGTGAAATCCTTCAAGAGGCCTCTCAAGAAGGAGAGGAAATCCTAAACAGGAATCCCTCGTGCTAAGCAGCACTGCAACTCTGCTAAACAACCGGAGTGTGCAATTTTTATGAATAGAAAAATAATCAAATGATCCAAGATGTCCCTCTATGGTTGCCTCCTCCTCTTCTTATACAATTGAATGCCTCTTTTCCATGGACCCCACACATTAGGGTTTCATCCACAAGAAATCTTTCTCCCTCCAAAACTGCATTGTCTTCTCATGCAAGCTACACCTCTTGGGCAGCGCTGTTGACTTGGTCAAACTTGACCTTGTCCTCATGAAAATTGCCCCTTTTCACACTGGAAGGTGAAAAATAAGTTTCTCCAATGATCCTTTGCACATTATGAAGGATCTTATTCCTACTTATGGGCCTTTTACCCATTTTATTTACCTCCTAAATGAAATAAGAAAAAATTAATGTTCCAATTTTCTTCATGAAAATTTTAGAAACATTACATCCAGACGCGGCTATATGCCCAACCCAAATTTGCCAAAAGGTAGTTTGATCTATGGATGGTAACGTCGACACCGTGGGTCAGACGCTAGGAGTTGAGGAACAATGATAGTAGCAAAATAAATCCTATGACACACCGATTTTATTCTTTCCACAAGCTTCGAGCTTGATGTTAAACAATGTTTAACAGATGTTTCATTGATCAAGAACCACGCCACTTCACTGTACAAAGCCGATGTTGGTTGCAGTTGATTCGCTCAATAGTAGGAACGAACACATCAGAAGAAGGAGAATGACACAATGTGGAAATGGGTAAGAATCTGGACTGTGTAATTGTAGACCATGATCAAAGGCTCTAACACCATGGAACGTAAAATAATTACGTAACTATAATGTTTGTATGTAGATTTTTATTTCGTAAGGTAAGTAAATTGTATTGGTATAATATGAATGGTGTTTTACATTCCCTTGGACAGTGTGCCTAAATAGGCATTGACTAGTCACGAGGGCTGATTGGGCATGTATTTTGACCTATCACTTCATAAATAATTCTATTTAATGTTAATTTAATAGTTTAATAGTTTAATTATTAATTTATCATATTGTGAATTATTGATTCATAACTTTTCCACACCCTTTAGAAATTCTTTGTCCTCAAAGCACAACCAAGAGAGTCTTATGTATTTGAACATTGTTGCGATGGAGTGGCATCCTTTCGTTCACTGATGCTTTCTTCATGAGTACGTGTACCTTCCTTGGAACTAGAAGTGTTAACACCTTGTAATTTATAGCATCGTCCTTGCCAGTTAAACTCCATGAATTGTTTTTAAATGTTTTTTGTATAGCTCCCTAGTTGTATTAACCATTTTGCACCCAGAACTATATCCATTCCTTTAAGTGTTACGGTAAATAGATCTGTTTGCAGTTCTAGTTCTTGTATTTTGATTGAAACATTGCGACACTCTCTTATTTCTTTGAAATTTTGCCCAGTAGCGACATATATGGTGAGGTCCTTGATTGGGCATATACAAATATCAAGTTTTTTAGCAAGATCAATTTTTATACCATTGTGAGTACTACCAGAATCTATAAGTATCAAAATTTCTGCCTTTGATGAGCCCTCAGAGCTTTAGGGTTTTAGGACATAGTCTCTACCTCATATTTTTTGGTGGTGTAATATGCTTAATGTTTCTTCTTAGATATTGGTCTATCTTCTTTCGAAGATGTGGTGGAACATATTTTTCATTTTCTTCCGATTCTTGATTTTTGGGAGTTACTTTTTTATCATGGGTTTCCCAGTCACATGAGATTGTCGCTAATGACAGTTCCTAAAAATCTAAATCTTCCCTGTGTGTGAAAACGATTCCTTCATTATGTTATTGCACTTCAATTTGTTTCCCATCTACTATTTTATAGTAGCATAGGGATGTGTATTCACATTTATGTCCTGGAGTCCAATGTTCTCCACATCTGCAACAACTATTTTTCTTTTTAATCTTCTTTTTTGGTTCTTTACTTGAAGTGTCTCATTCTTTTTTGACTTCATAATTATACAATTTCTTGTTAAGGCATATGTGTCATGATATCCATTGTCTCCACAATACCTACATTTGTTAGTTTCTTTCCTTCCTGAGTGTTGTTGTTGGTCTTTTTCTTGCCTGAATGATGACATTATAAACTTATATTTCCTTTCAATAATTGTGGTTGCGTGTCTAGCCTCTTTAATGGTTTGGGGTTTACATAATTTTAATTCTTCCCAAATGTAATATTTAAGGCCACAACAATACATTTTTAATAACTCTTCATCTGAAAATCCTCTTTGCCTTACTGCTAACTCTTCCCATTCGTGAGTGTACTCACTCATCGATCCTTTCTGTTTGAGGTGAATGAACCTTTCGTATACATCATCCTCTTCCTCGTCATGAAACCTTTTCAACAGAGAATTCTTAAAAATTTCCCAGTTGAACGAAATACCTCTACATTTAGAGGACCACCACATAAATCGGTCGTATGCTTCTGCTTCTAGGTAGTTTTATGTTGTTACAACTTTTTCCTACAAACGTAATGATAGATTCGCTATAAAAATAACATCCATTTTGTTTACCCAAACTATGGCGCCCTTATGGTCCTTACCATCATATTTAGATAGTTCATTTTTAATTTTAAGGTGGTTCCTTTTGGGAGACGTAGTATAGTATTGAGTACCTTAAAAGTGCACTTGTGGTATTTGTGTCTGTAGATTTCTTAGGAAGTCTTGATCTGGAGAATTTTCGTCTTCTGGGGTCTTAGAGATTTACGTGGCTGAAGGTGGATTGGCTCCTCTGTTAGACTGGATCACCATGTCTTTTATAGCTAGGATATTATGTGCCATTTCATTTTGAGTCTTCCCGAATTCATCTTGCTTCTTTTCAACATAGTCAAGGCGTTTTCGCAGCCTATCGAGTTCTTCTTGGATTTTTTTTTAATTATCACCATTACCCATTTTGTTCTTTTTCTTCCTATTATACCCATTTTTTTTAAAATAATAATAATAATGATGATTATTATTATTATTATTTTAATTAATAATAACAGTTTTTTTTTTAATTATATAATTATAAAATATATAATTACAAATTATATAAGTTATATAATTATCAAATATATATTATATATAATTATAAAATATATATAGTTTTTATCACTTAAAACATAAGTCGTCACCATTTTTATGTTTATATGGTACTAATACCATGTGATTCGAATGCGTTCAACTGCCACGAGCTAGGACGTTCAATGCATTTAATGAACCATGAGCCACAAACCAGGCTGCTTGGCTAACTAGCAGTTGACTTTCCCACCATGACTATTACACTGTGACGTTTAAAACAACGTGCCGTTTAATTCAACACCGCATAATTTAATTCAACAAAAAATTCCACAGTATAACATTACCAAACGTTACACTTCGTATCGAGGAAAGGTCACGCTATTACCGGTTGAATCGCACGTCCAGACGCGGCTATGTGCCCGACCCCAATTCACCAGAATGCAGTCCGATCTGTGGATGGTAACGTCGACACCATGGGTCAGACGCTGGGAGTTGAGGAACAATTATGGTAGTGAAATAAATCCTATGACACCCCAATTTGATTATTTCCACAAGCTTCAAGCCCAACATTCAACAGTATTCAATAGATGTTTCATTGATCAAGAACCACGCCACTTCACCGTACATATTCGATGTTGGTTGCAATTGAGTCGTTTAATAGTAAGAATGAACATAGCGAAAGCAGGAGAATGACACAATGTGGAAATGGGTAATAATATGGACTGTGTAGTTATAGACCACAATCGAAGGCTCTGATACCATTTGAATGTAAAATCATTACGTAATTGTAATGTTTGTACGTAGGAATTTACAAGGTAAGTTCCTTAGATCAAGAACCAAAGGTCACCACTCACAAACAAATCACAAATCATTACACCAATATAATCACATGGTTAAAACCCTAAAAGAGGGAAACAATCCAAGGCTTGAACCAACGCGGCCACTTCAGGAAATCTATTAATATAAAAAGAAAAGTTACATATGTTTCTCTCATGAACGGTTACCGAACAAATGACCCTCCATGCTCTTTAAATAGAGATCATGGACCAATCAGGTGTTAAGCCACGGATCATGTGTCGTCAATACCGAGGTGAGAGATAATCATCTGATCACTGCAAATCGTGATCGTCGGATTATAAGTTACAAATGTACATGGTAAAGAAACACACTTTACCTAACTCTACACTAGACTAAGTTATTCTTAACTATTTCCTATGTTTCGGAATATCCTAACATCCCCCCTTAAGAAAAACTTGGGATAGCATTGAAGGATTTACAAACATGACACAAAAGGAGCCTATTTCCTATGTGTCGAAATATCATAACATCCCCCCTTAAGAAAAAATTGGGATAGGATTGAAGGATTTACAAAAGTGACACAATAGGAGAAGGAAGGAGGCATAGCCATCCCTTAACATACTTTCCAACTCCAAGCACAGATCAGTTTTAAAACTTTGCTTGTAGAGCCTTCGTGAAGATATCAACATTGGATTATTGCTGAAATGACTTCAAAAACACGACGAAGAACATAGATTGGATGAAATGTATGGCTTCTCCAATGTGTTTCATATGTCAATGCCGAATCGATCCTTACATAGCCGAATGGTACCAACATGTACCCAAAGTGTAGTTGACGTTCATGGGTGACCAAATCTTAGACAGACTCGACACAAGCAGTATGTCTTTGTCAGCTTCAACCGCACCATGATACTTAATTTGCTTTGGGAAAGAGAGAGTACACTTGTTTCGTAGTAATAATGCAGCATAGGTCTGGAACAAGAGAAATAACATCTTAGGAGTAATAGGGCCATTAGGCCGCTCAACAACTGCACTGTAGAAACGTTCGAAAGTGGAGATGTTCCTCACAAGTCCAAATCTCAACTAATCATATCTCAAATATATTGAAGTATTTCCCAGCCTTTCCAACAATTCTCATGAGGTTGCATAAACCGAGCGTACAAGACCAACAAAGGAAAGGTTAGGCAAAATAGATACATGGTTTACCTCAACGTATATATGAACAACTTGTGGCAGATAAGTGACTAAAAGCTTGACTCCAGACTGAAAGGGAGAAGAGGCTGGCTTATATTCTTCCATGTGAAAGTGGTATAGAAGATCACAGGCATACTTGGACTGAGAGAGAGTAATGCCTCCTTGGATTGCAAGACTTGAAGACCAAGGAAATAATGCAAGTGTCCTAAGTCTGTCATTTCAAAATTCTTTTTGAGGCTAGACTTCACATGTTTCATATGGTTTGGATCACTACCAGTAACGATAAGATCATCTACATAAAGAACAAGGATGGTGAAGGACTTACCCACTTTCTTGGTGTAGACAATGTTGTCAGAATGACACCTAGAAAATCCATTATCTAATAGAAATCTATCCATTTTGGCATACCAAGGCCGAGGAGCTTGTTTGAGACCATAAAAAGACTTCTTAAGGTGACAAAAAGGCTAGAGTCATTTTGGATAAAGCCAAGGGGTTGTTCCATGTAGATTTCTTCATGTAAATCTCCATGTAAGAAGGCAGATTTAACATCCATCTGATGGACTTCCCATTTAAAGGAAGTAGCAAGGGAAATAACAAGGCAGATAGAATTCATTTTGGCAATAGGGGAGAAGGTTTCAGTATAGTCAATACCTTCAACTTGTGAAAATCCTTTAGCGACAAGACAAACTTTATGCTCACCCTGTATCATCTGTCCAAATCTTTAAACCAGATTCCAGATTCAAGTAATTTTTTCCTTTTGGAAGAGGAACAAGTTCTGTGAGCTGGCCTTGGCCAACAAGGAACGATATTCTTCATTCATAGTTTTCCATCCCAAGCCGTAATACTGAGTTTTCAAAGGTTTCTTGACTACATTTTACAATTACTAATATGAAGAAGATCTTTCAACTCGAGAACGTGTACATCATCGAATGTGAAGCACTGGACAAAGAGAACCACCGTCAACTGGCAGAGCGGACCTACATCTGGAAGTGGATTATAAGGAACAATTTCAAGAGGTGGAGGAGGATTTTCATCCTCGTTTTCATCATCTAAACTAGAAGGAATGCTATTAAAAATAGAAGAGAGAGAGAGACGTGGCACATATGCCGAATCAGGCTTGCAGGCCAAAGGTGGCACACCTGCCAAAATAGGCTTGCAAGCCGATATATTTTCATCAAACTTTACATCTCTTCTAATGATTATATTTTTGGATTTTGGTTGAAGAAGTATATATCCTTTGACATCTTCAGAATATCCAACAAAAATACATTTTTCACTCTTAGGTTCTAAGGATTTGTGTTTTGCATCTGGAATATGGGCCCAAGCATCACTTCCAAAAACATGAAAGTGACTTACATCTGGTTTGATTGAGCTCCAAGCTTCTTCTAGAGTTATATTCTTTAAAACCTTAGTAGGAGTGCGATGTACTATGTAATTTGCATATTTAATGGCTTCTGCCCAAAAATTGAGACCAAGTCCTTTAGATTGAAGCATACAATTAGCCATTTCTTTTAAGGTGCGATTCTTCCTTTCACCTACACCATTTTGTTGTGGAGTATATGGAACAGTATGTTGCAATTGAATGCCATGCTCAGTGCAGAAGTTGATAAATTTGTTGTTAACATATTCTCCGCCATTGTCTGATCTTAACTTAAGAATTTGATGTCCAAATTGTTTCTCAAAAAAGGCCTTAAAGGCCAAAAACATGTTAAAAACTTCACTCTTGAGTTTTAAGAAATATACCCAAGCGAGTCTGGAAAAATCATCAATGAAAGTTAAGAAGTACTTGAAAACAGAGAAAGAAACAACAGGAAGTGGACCACATAAATCACTGTGCACAAGCTGCAAAGGGGCTGAAGCCTGCCAAGAGGCACGTTTGTCAAAACTATCTCGATGATGTTTTTCGAGTACACATCCGGAGCAAACACCATCTCAGCAAGATACCATAGGAAGGACCATCACCATATTTTCCTTACATAGAGTTTGAAGAAGGCGATAGTTTAAGTGACCAAATCGCTCATGCCAAAGTTTGCTCACATCATCATTATGAGCAACAAAAACAGAGGGAAGACATGATGACCCAAAGTTGTCAAACTTATACAACCTTGTGGAATCATCAGCAATGCTAGTAGCTAAAATATGTTTAGGATTTTTTAGGTCCTTGATTACAACATCATGAGGTGAGAATTCTAATATTTTCCTTTCACCTGAATGAGTTATCTGATAAAAAAATAGAAGGTTGCATGACAAGGTAGGAACACATAGTACATAATTAAACTGACCATTATCTAGTCGAATGGTTCCAGATCCTACAACACTAAGAGATATATCATCACCAACATAAATATGTTTTGTGTTACAAACATTTAAAGAAGAAAAAATGGATTTATTTTTAGCCATGTGGTAAGAAGCTCCAGAATCAATGAGCCACTCATGAGAAGGATAAGAAGAAGATACATTTAATGCATAACCAGATCTTGATGCTTGACAACCACAAGCAAAAAGTGCCATGCCTGAAGATGAAGGTGAAGAGTGCTCCAAATTGATGTTGTGCTTCTTCATTGCTGCTTCTAAGGCTTCCATCTTCTTAAAACATTTGGACTCTATATGGCCATCACGATTGCAAAAGTTGCAATGTCTATCTGTCTTCTTCCCTTTATTTTCATTTGCCTTATTATTTTGGTGATTTGATTTTTCAGTTTGCGACTGAAATTGTTTAGGGCCCTTGTTTGGTTTAGGACCATATTTTTTAGGATGCTGCTTCTTGGGATTCTTTTGATATGGTTGTTGTTGGGCTGCTAAGGCTTTCTTAGAAGCGTTTCTAGCAGTGATAAGACCAAGGTGTAAAAATTTTTCTTGTTCTCTTATCAAAGAATCGCAAAAGGAATCAAAAGAGGGATTCTTGTAGGTGGTTCCTGAAGAAATGATGGATTCTATAGTGGAATGGAAGGTGGAAACAAATACAGAGCATGTAGGGCCAAGCTTAGCAAGAATGCAATAGATGAGGCTACCATCGTCCTTTTTTATCTTACAACCTTCTAAAAGAATTCTGGGGGTCTTAAATTTGGACAAAAAATCTTCAATGGAGGAGAAATTAATGGGGTCCAAAGTAAGCAACTCATTTTCAATCTGGTGGGCCCTAATTTGATTTTGAATGCCAAAAACAGTTTTTAGTTTTTCCAGGGCTTCATCAGGGGTGTCAATGTCAAGGATATGAAATCGAAGATCTTGAGCAATGGACATTCCTATCAACCCTCGTGCTTGATCTTGTTTATTTTCCCATTTAGCATCTTTATCATAATCAGAAGGTTTAGTTTCTTTTCCTGTGGCTATTCTATAAATCCCTTTACTTCTAAGTATATCTACCATGTGAGGTAGCCATTGGAAATAATTGGTGCTGTTAAAAATAACCGGGCATGCACTTTCCATTTAAAAAAAAAAACTGAAGCTGATAAAATTTGAACCTAACTGCTCCAATGGAAATATCTCAAAAAATTAGGCCGTTTAAAAAAAAATAGCTCGAAAAATAGCTTCTGGATGAAGAAGTTATGCCTTTTGAAAAATCTGAGTTGTAGATGTCGAATAGTTACGGGAATGGGATGAAGTGCAGTTTAAAAAAAAAAAAAATCCGCCCCTTTTAACAAATTTTTTTTACAAAAGAAGCTTGAGAAGGAGACTTGAACCCAAGACCTCCATTCTCATAAACTAACCCCTCACCAAGTGAGATAGTAAAAGGATCACGTTATTGTATGAAAGGAGGAAGGGGTTTTTTTTGTTTTTTTTTTTTTGTTTTTTTTTGTTTTTTTTTTCGGTGTATGCGGTTTTTCCTACACAAAAAAACACAAAAACTGAGCCAAAAAAAAAAAATTTGAAATGCAAAGCCTTACAGCAGAATGTTAGATTTTCAGTTAGCCTTACCAGCAACTATCACTTTTTTCACTATTTCTAATTTCCCGAGATCGCACAAAGACGCGGGGAAAGAGCATACGTAGCAAAAAAAATCCCCTTTCCCTGTTTCTGATTTGCCGAGATCGCACACAGTGCACAAAAAAGAGCATACACAGAGAAGAGAGTATAGATTCGACAAATAAATAAAACCTAGAAATCGAAAATGAAAAGAGGGAACCGAAATAACCAGAACTATTAACGAATATAACTGTAAAACAGATGTTGTATACCTCCAGATCTAAACTATCATAACTTGGGCAGTTGGAAACCTTTTCGCATGAAACAAAAGGCATTCCTCACTATAACAGACGCTCTGGACACAACCAAGCAGTTATCGAAGCCCAAAAATGTTCAAAAATAGTATATCTACAAAACGACATTCGCATGCAGTCAAACCGGCTTCGAATTTTGATCAACAATGGACGCGACCCTCAAAATAGCTCTGATACCATGTAGGAATTTACAGGGTAAGTTCCTTAGATCAAGAACCAAATTTCGCCGCTCAAAAATAGATCAAAAATCGGTACACCAGCATAATCACGTGGTTAAAACCCTCAAAGAGGGAAACAGTCCACGACCTAAGCCAACGCGGCCACTTCAGGCAATTTATTAATATAAAAAGCAAAGTTACATATGTTTCTCTCATAAATAGTTACCAGACAAATGACCCACCTTGCTCTTTAAATAGAGATCATGGACCAATCGAGTGTTAAGCCACGGATCAAGTGTCGTTAATATCGAGGTGAGAGATAACCGTCGGATCACTACAAATCGTGACCGTCGGATTATAAGTTACAAATGTACATGGTAAAGAAACACACTTTACCTAATTCTACACTAGACTAAGTTATTCTTAACTATTTCCTATGTGTCGGAATATCCTAACATTGTATGTAGATTTTTATTTCGTAAGGTAAGTAATTAAATTATATTGATATAATATGAATGGTGTTTTAAATTCCCTCGGACAGTGTGCCTAAATAGGCAGTGACTAGTCACGAGGGCTAATTGGGCACGTCCTTTGACCTGTCACTTCATAATTAATTTTATTTAATGTTAATTTAATAATTTAATTAATTAATTATTAATTTATCATATTATGAATTATTGATTCATAACAGTCATCAAGGAGGTTTAATCTAATATTATTAGCCTCTCGTCACATGTTTACCCCAGTTGGTCGATTACTTGGGTAAATGTGGGAAGAGGGTGTTACAACCATAATGGGTACATACCTTCGTTCACACATTAGATGTGGTACCTATGGAGTGGTATCTTGAAACCGAACTGTGCCAAGGAACAATGAATTGGGCAGACATGGGGATTTTTACTAAATTTTAGTTTCCAAGATGATTGTAAGTTCATAGATTCAGATCTTCAAGCAGTTAAATCAATTTTTTTTAGGACCAAAACTGTGATAACCTAGACACTGCCTTGGGATGCAGAGTTAGAGCAGTTAGTAGACTGCTATAATATAACAGTGGAAGAAGTTGAGGAAGAACCACGCAATTTTAACGTTCCTGAATCAGAAGGGAAATGCACAATTGTTGGAAAAAAACCTAATATTTTTGACACAATGCAGCTTGTAAGGACACAGAAGGTGAATATAGGGACATAAGAGGAACCGAAGTTCACGCGTATTGGAGATTATTGGGATGCATATACAATTCGAAAGGTTGTAGAAATGTTACATGAATATCAAGAGTTGTCACCCCACAAATTTCTCTAAGCTGAAGGGACTAGTAGGAGATCTCATAGTAATGAGGATCAACCTGAAGCCAGATGCGAAGCTTGTGAAACAATGCCCATATAGACGAAACCCAAAATATAAGTAAAAAGTAAAGGAATAATTGGACAAGATGCTTAAGGCTGGAATAATTGAACCTATAGAAGAATCAGAATAGGTAAGTCCCATGGTTATCCAGGAGAAGAAACGAAAAGGTACTAATTAGGGGAATTTTGAGGTCTAAAATGGGCCTCCTAAGGAAATTATAAAATAATAGTGGAAATAATAAAATATGATTTGATTACATCATCAAATTTTAGACAGAAAAAGGAAAAAACTATTTTATCAACTCGTATTTTCAACTTATCTCCCAAAGTGTTTACTCAAATTTCGAGCACGAGTACTCGTTGGATTCAAAATTTCATTTCTCATCCAAGGAGTACCCATTTTGCATATTTTTTATGGACCCTGCTACACGAAAAATGAGAAATACATGAAAAACATGATTACAACCACATTTTTTCATGTATTTCTCATTTTTCGTGTAGCAGGGTCCATCGCAAGTATGCAACATGTGTACTCCTTGGATGAAGAATTAAATTTCACATCCAACGAGTACTCCCACTCGAAATTTGAGTAAAAAATTTGAGAGATAAGTTGAAAATACAAGTTGAAAAATCAGTTTTATTATTTTATTATTTTTTAATCATTTTACCCTTTTACTTAAAAAATGGTGAATCATCCCCCATGGTTGACATCATCATCTTGAATCCTATTGGTTGTTATAAAGTTTATTTTGGTTGTACATTTTTCTTAGGATGCCCATTTTAGACCTCAAAATTCCCCTAATTGAAATCAAAATTTGTGTTGATTTAAGGAAGCTAAATGATGCATGTCTGCATGACCAATTCCCTACACCTTTTATAGATGAAGTTTTGGATAATGTCAGGGGGCAGGTAGCCTACTCTTTTACATATGGGTTTTCAGGGTACCATCAAATTCGAATTACACCTGAAGACAGGAGGAAGACTACTTTTGCCACAGAATGGGGATCTTTTCAATATACAGTCATGCCTTTTGGTTTGAAGAATTCTCCAACAATATTCTATAGAGTAGTAGTTGTTACTTTTAAGGAATATATACATAAGTTCTTGAAGGTTTATTTTGATGATTGGACATTCTTTGGGATGCTGAAGAAACATATTGTGAACTTAAGGTTGATGTTGGACACATGCAGGCAATATCAGATATTACTAAACTTGAAGAAATGCATCTTCTGTGTACCTTTCGGTATATTATTGGGGCATGTTTTTTGTAAACAAGGATTTATGGTAGACCCTATGAAGATTATCGTGATTGTGAACCTAGAAGCACCTAAGTCTGTAAATAAACTGCGCACAACATTAGGACATAGAGGCTATTATAGGAAGTTTATAAAGGCCTATGCGTAGATAACTACACGGATGGAGAAATTGCTAAAGAAGCATGCTATGTAGTGTTGGGATGATGAATTCCAAAAGAGCTTCAATGTGCTAAAGGAGAAGATGGTAATCGTGCCAATCATAATTTTTCTAGATTGGGATAAGGAGTTCCATGTACATATCGACACTTCTTGCATAGCTTTGGGTTTAATATTAGCATAGCCAGGTGAGGGGGATATTGACCACCCCATAGCTTTTGCGAGTAGGAAATTATATAAACCAGAAAGAAATTATTCCACAAGAGAGTGTGAAGGATTGGCTATGGTATATGTGTTGCAGAAATTCAGGCACTAATTGTAAGAAGGTCACTTCAATATGTTCACGTATCAATCTGCACTGAAATACTTGGTGAAATAGGTTGTGTTGGGGGGGAAGATCTAAAGATGGCTACTTTTGTTCCAGGAATATGATTTTGAAGTAATAGTTAAGCCAGGATGTTTGAATACAGGACCAAATCAATTTTCTAGGATTGAGACAGGGGAAGAAACGACGAACATTGAAGAGGGGTTGCTTGATGCGCATATTTTCGTGAAAAGGGTTGCAGATGATCACTTCGCATACATTATCTACTTTTTTTCTACTGGAGTATCCCCTGCAAAGTATACTACGTAGCAGAAGAAAGATCTGGTAGTTTAGGCAAGAAATTTTTCCTTGATTGCGAGACATTTATACAAGATGGGGTCGGATGTGATACTGCGCAGGTATGTTCCTAAGCATGAAAGACACGACATTTTGGTAGAAGCACATGGCGGAATTGCTGGAGGAAACTACGTGGGAAAGGCCACCACGCAGAAGGTTTTAAGGGCTAGACTATGGTGGCCCATGGTGCATAAATATTAAAGGGAATATTTTAGCACTTGCGATGTCTGTGAGAGGATAGGAAGACCGTCACGGAGGGATGAAATGGCACTTCATCCTCAAGTCACTTTTTAGGTATTTGATAAGTGGGTGTTTGACTTTGTAGGACCAATTGATCCACCAGAAAATAATAAAAGTGTGTGATACATCATCACCACGACACATTATCTCACAATATGGGTAAAGGAAAATCCAGTGAAGAATTGTAGCGTGGAAACAACTGCAAAATTTATGTTTGAACATATTTTGTCAAGGTTTGGCTACCCGAAGATCTTAATGAGTGATAGAGGATCACATTTCTTGAACAACACTATTGAAGCATTGATGGAGGAGTTTCGAATGCATCACCAGAAAATTAAACCATATCACCCTCAAGAAAACGGAACAATCAAATATTTTAACAACATTTTGGAGAATTCTCTGACTAAGGTATACAACGTCAATAGGGATGACTAGGACTTGAGAATTAATGCAGTATTATGGGCATACAGGAATACCTATAAGAAGTTGACAGGTCATACTTCGTTTAGATTGGTTTATGGATAGGAAGCGGTGATGCCAATGGAGTATATTGTGCCTAGTCTCAGAATCACAACAATTATAGATATGACAGACATTGATATTATGGAGGAAATATTGGAACAACCGCTCGCACTAGAATAAGATTGTTCCATCGTTGGATTTCACCAACAGGTACAGAAGGAGAGGGAAAAGGCCTGGAATGACGATAATATTAAGTAGAAGACTTTCAAGAATGGATAATTAGTTATTTTGTATGATAGTAAGTTCGTGAAGTTCCTGAGTAAGCTGCATATGCATTTTTTATGCCCATACATCGTTAGTAATATCTTGGATGGTGGTGTAGTTCAGATTGTGAAGTTGAATGGTGAGTTGTTTCCTAGATGTGTCAATGGAAGCAAGTTAAAGTTATACAATCAAAACTTTGTCCCTGGGGCTTTGGATTGACTATATGGCCAGAGAGGAGTCTTAGTGCTATTCGCAGTTGAAAGAGAGCATGAGACTATAAACTACTTTGTCGAAGGAAGGTTTCGTCGAAGAAGAATTGTTGCGCAGTATGTAGGAAGATGGTGCAGTTGGGGGAAACGCACTGAATGGGGAAGGACTGCACAACAAAGGGGGGTTTGATTAATATCATCCAGAATATGACTGTTGGAGCCAGAAAAATTGACTTGATGGAGAATTTTTCGTTGAAGGGAGCAGGAGGGATGGATTTAATGATCATATCTTGGAAAATATGCCTCAAAATTTGCAATTATGAGGCAAATATAAAGGGGATCATGAATTTTGAATTTCAAATTGGTTATAAATATGGCATCCCACTCCACATTCGAACACTTTGCGCTCTCAAAATTAGACTTGTGATTTTTCGCCTGAGAGATAGTCGAGCGATCCAATGCATGTCTCGAAAGATTTTCGAGGAGCTTGAGCAGAAATTTCGTAGAAGAGGGCTCTGATACATCATGACTGATACGCCGCTAGAGAATGTAACAGGGTCGAGGTCACCTAGGAAACAGTTTGTTGCAGGAGAAGCGAAGTTCAAGAAGCCGAAGAGGCTCGCAGTTCGACAATCGCCAAAAAATAAAATTCCCAAAGAACAACAGAGTAAGTCAGGGTAGGATTGACAGAAGAAGCCTGTATAGGTCGAAGAATCTGAAGAAGATCTCATCGTCGGGCTGTTTGAAGATATCGATGAAAAATATGTGGAACCTATTTCCAAGTTACCACCATATATGTCGCTAAGGAAGTCGACTGCTATGAAGCCTACTAAGGACCTAGACATAGTAAAATTCAAGATATTCACACCATACTTCCAAAGGTAGTACTTGTGGAGGGAGACCCGTTGGAAAAAGTGACACAACTGTGCATGGAAGACTGGGATTTCAATGATCACAGTAAATATCCAAAGTTTGAGCCAAGAAATTTCTTGCAGTCAATTTACTATGGAGAAGTCGGAGTGACAAGGGTAGAGCCACATAGGTGGGTCACAGAACTTTAGTAAGGAGGGTTGTTGAACATGTTATATGTCCCTAATTTTGGGTGCAACAATGTCAACACTATCTGTGTGTGACAACTAATATCCCTTGTCCATGATGATTGACTTTGGTTAGGTGAAAGAGTCCCAATTGATGAGATGTCGATCTATCGGATCATTGCACTGTCGTGCTAAGGATTGAACCCCGCTAACGCATATGTCGGAAAGGATCATGACAAGAAGGTAGTTGAAAATATGAAGAAGGACTATGGCATCACAAAAGGATCCCGAGTGTACACCATCAATTCCATTAAGAATCAGGCTATGCATTTTGTTGTACACATTTTAGAAGGGAAAATTATGCGAAATAGCCGCATAGAGGAGGTACCTATTATCAATCGAATTGAACCTCAGGTTGAAGAAGGAAATTCCGAGGTAACCACAAACCATGCTTAGCCAAGTAGCTAGCCCTACTAGGAAAGGAGAGGGCTCTCTCCATATAGATCACAACCAAATACGATGGAGGAAAGAAGATATTAGGCTAGGTACAGTGGCTCAAGGTTTTGATTTTGATTGTATAGGGTTGTGCTAGATCATAAGGAGAAAAATAGTCAGGGAAAAGGAAATTAGGTCAAAATTTGTAGGGTGTTCTATGGGGAAAGGTAGGTACAATTTTTAGCACTTTATGGTTTCGATGGTGGGATGATTAATACATGTGAGGAGCTAGAAAGAGCATGGTGAAATCATGGTTTCTTTCTAAACTGAAGAAATTACAAACTGTGAATGTCTACCCAAAACAGAGCATATGAGAATGGATTATGCTTATCTAACTTTCATTCATTCACTTAAAAGTTATGAAATGATGAATGAAATAAAAAAAACATTCTAAAAACTGAACACAAAAGAAGAAACTGAAACTAAACACCATACCACATGGATCCCATAAAAATAGCAACAAATTTGATTAATTTCCTGCTCATAACCGATATAAAAGTGTGTTTTTTCAAAATCCAAGCATCCAACTGAGTCCAACCCCTACTAATGAGAAAGAAGAAGATGATGTAGACCTCAAAACAACTCATCCTAGCCTCAGGGGGTCGAATCCATGAGATGAGGATCAATTTCCACCAAATGCTGAACAAGAATTTGAAGACTAGGAAGACCCAACAACTTGCCTCTAAAAGAGAGGAAACTGATTCATTTGACCTCAACTGATGCCTTACCTAATGTATCTACCTTATATAAAAGTAAAAGTATGACTTTCAGATTCATCTTGAACATTTACATCAGTAAAATTACATTTCCCAAAGTGAAAAGTCAAACTGGAGAGGATTTGCTGAAGATTGTAAAAATTTGCAATTTTTTGGCAAACGCGCAGCGTCCAAGCAGGAAAAATAGCCTATTTTTCAAGCTGGTTTTGAGTGCCTTCTTGGTGTCCAAATCAACTCCATGATAGATCATTGGAAATCTGTCTGAGTCTAGTTTCTAGATCTATCTTTATTTTAAAAAATGGTTTTAATTTTCCCTGTCAAAAAGCCAATATTCCAGGACTGGTAAACATGTAGTGACCAGGTCAAAAAGGAGGCAGAAACAAGATTTTTAGGTGGTTTTTTTGCTAGGGTATATTTCCTCATCATTATAAACCTCCTGTTGGTGGAAATTTGGCATTTAGAGGTCCCAAAAAAGAGCACAGCGTCTAGGTCGTTGCGCCTTTGGCAAAATTTTCGAGTTGAAAATTATCAAAAATTGCATAAATTAGCATGAGTGCAAAAATGTGCCAAAATTGTTGGAGTACTTGCTCATTGAGTGATTTAGGCATGAAGTGTCACCTCAGGAAGTATGTCCAAATTTTCTTTCTCCCCTTTCTTGGTCAAACTTTCAATTTTGTTAATAGCTCTTTTGAGCTTGGCTAATGAAATTCTCTCTTTCCGTGCATGAAGTTTGACTCTTGCCCTCAACAAGTCATTGTCCTTATTTGCCTTCTTAACTAACCTCCTTAAATGTAGATTGGCTCTATCAAGCCATGGTTCTTTGTCCTTGCTGATTTATAGGGCAAGTTTTTCATTTGGTGTGAGTTGGTCTTCTAGGTCAACTTCCCTTTGTTTCTCTAGGGCTAGAGCTCTTTTCAGCCCTCTAGTTCTTGGTCTCTTCTTTGGAGGTTGATCCTCCTTATTAATAGTACTATTCTCCTTTTCAGTCATATTGAATTTGAAACCCTAGGGTAATGGAATGAAATGGATGGAATGTGAAATGAAAGGAAAAATTTTTGGGGAATGGAGGGAATGAGAATGTCAATGGGAACCTAGGTTGGTGGAAACCCTAGGATTTAGAGGTATTAGGAATGGTATTGCTTTAGGGAATAGGGATATGGGAAATATAAATGGAAATGGGAAGGGAAATAGGAAATTTTTTATTGGAATGTGAGGGGAAGTGTATAATATATTAGGGATTAGGTTTAAATAATAATTAGGGTTTCTTGCCTTAGAAATAAGTTTGAATGACTATGAACCAGAACAATATATCAATGATATGATAGCTGGGCTACTTACTGATAAATGGAGCTTTGAAGAACCCTTTTGCATATGTTTGGCATGAAATTATGGAGTGGCAAGTTGTGAGAAGGTTTTTTGTCTTTCTGAGCAAACGCGCAACGTCCAGAGCAAACACGCAGCGACCCTTGCAAACGCGCAGCAACCCCTCTCAAATGTGCAGCGTCCCTGCAACACCTTTTTTCAGACCACATTTGGAGGCCTTCCCGGTGTCAAAATTGGTCCCAGGATAGCTCGTTGGAAATATTTTCATGTCTACTTTCCAAATATACATTTGGTTGTTTGATTGGAGTTGATTTTCCTTGTAAAAAAAATATTTTCCCAAGACTGGTCAAAACGTGCTGAATGAGGGTGCAAAAATGTAGAGTGATGGTGCATGAAAAGTTTGGGGGCCTTCCTCAACTCCAAATTGAGTTCATGATATCTCATTGGAAAGATATATCTGTCTAGTTATCATTTGACTCATCAAGAAAGTCATTTTGACACTCCAGCTATGAGAAAACTTTATTTTCCCAAGGTCACTCCAGAAGTGTAGCAACTCTCCTATGGCACTGATGTTTTTGAAATTTCTCTAAAACCATGACACCTTTGTAAAATATGAAGGATTTTGTTCTTACTTGACCTGTTATGGACAAAAAAATTTCTCACTTTTTTCAAAGTCATGTCTGTTTGGTCAGAAACACAGTTTGAAGAAAAATCGACCTTATGAGCGGCAAATGGCTTGATTCTTGGAATGACCTCTCAAAAAATGATGGAGACATGATGTTTATGAGATGAAATGACCTCATACTTACTGATATGACCTACCTATGGCTCATCTTCTCAAATGTCTCATTTCCATAGCAAACCCTAGCTTAGTGGGATAGGAAATTAGGGTTTGGTGCTGGTGAACAATGATGACTTGGGCACCCTTGGGAAAAATGGTTAAGAAATGAAGCGAGGTCAATGAAAATGAGAGATATGAGGTGAAATTAGAGTAAAATAAGGTGGGATGGGTGGTGTTGTAGCTCCTAGAGACAACCCTGAGTTGTTAAGGACTAGTGCCTAGGACATCTTAAACCAAGAGGTGATCAAGAGATACTGTTTACAATTAGTAATGCGAGGCCTCTTGTTATGCAAGGGATTTAAGGTTTTTTAGATGTGGGACCAAGACATCAGAGATAGACGGTAGACAATAGCAACATCCGTATGTTAAAAAGGAAAATATCACAAAGAGTACATCGAACATAGATTTGAATCTAACTTCTTATGAAGAGGGCTGAACATGAAACAAGTTAGCAGATATTAAAAATGACTGAGAGTGAGGAACAGCACAGGAACATAAAAGAAAACATTAACAATAGGTAGGTTTCATACACCATAAGAATCTACCCTTGCCAATGTCATAAGAGATTATATGAATGAACTGTGAAGTATGAATAGGATATCATGCTTGGAGCCATATTTAAAGTGCAACAAATTAATAGATATGAGTATCTTTGCAATGATAAATTCACATCTAAACCATTAGCACTCGCATTCTAAAAGCTTGTGATACAAGACGAATAAATGAATATACAGTGGACATTTGTATTATATTAAATAGAAGAAGGTACAAACTGCAAACTTATCTCATTAGGAATCCATTTACATAGTAGAAAAGTTTCGCTTCCAATTCCCAATGGGATTCTTCGACATATATTAATGAAAAAGGGTCTCAAAATATTACAAAAAGGATGACTGAAGATCAACAGTCTATGCTCTGAAAAATCTGGAACCCTATTTCAGTTTTGGGTCCTCTCCTTTATAGCCTTGAGCTCTCAATTACTAAAAGATATTTGGATAGATATTCGTCTTCAGAAAATATCTTTCTGTTTGAAGTCACTATAAAAAGAAACAAAACTAATGATGAGGAAAAACCACCTCTCATCATTTACATAATGGCCTTAACACAAATTCCAACTAAAAGAATAAAAACTAAACAGAAAATAAAATGCATTGGGTGAAATGACGATTTCACTAGATATTACAAAGTAAAAGAAAAGAAAGTAAAAAGGCCACTTGGGCGAGATCATGAATATCATTTTTTGGGGCGACGAGGCGAAGCTGCTACCAGCTGATTCAGAAATTTTGATGATGTGGAGGAACCTTATTTATGTCCAAGAAGAGGCAGAGTCTGGTGATATGGCGTGGCGACTGGAATGTTAACATACTCGCGGCATTTCTGCCATATAGTCACCCCTGGTGGAGGCATAGTGTCAAAGATTTCGAATAAAGTCTGAATGTTCGTCAGCTCAGAGTAATCCACGTTGATAGCCAAGTGTTGCTTAATCTGACAGAGGAGGGAAATTTCCTTACCTAAAGCGGCAATTATAGTTTCAGCTTTCAGGCGAGTGGTTTTCTCATAAGGGAGATTTGTTTTATTCATAACGACGATCAAATTTTGTTCATAATCTGTTAGGCTCGAGAATGCGGCTATTACCAGCTCCCAGCATGATGGGAGATCCGCCTTCACCAACTCATCCCACTCCTAATCAAACCTTTCCACTCCCTTTGCAACCTGTTCTAGTCCACTCAGCGCGTTGGCACGCGCAACTTCCTTCTCGATTACCCTTCTGACCTTCATCACTCCCTTTAAACGGTCTTTGATTCCTTGGGCGGCTAGCTCTTCAGAGTCTAATCTATTTAGGTAAGTGATATACCTCTTGGCCATAGCCACCTTTGCCCCTGCTTCTGTCATACCTTCCTGCAACTTTTCTTTGAACAGTCGGACCGCAATCTTTTTATCATCCATCAAGGTTATATACCTCCAATGCTACTTTACCTCCGATATAATGTCAGTCCAAATGAGGCGTCTGGCTTCTAGGAGGGTTTCATTACCTTTCATCCGGTTTTTTAATTCCCTGATGATCTTTTCCTGCTGCAACTTCTCCCCTTTTTCTTTTTCCACTTCTTCCTGCAGAGCTGCAACTGTCTTGTCATTCGCTTCCAGCTTGGCTTCTAGCTTTTGTATCTTTTGGTATGCCGTATGCGCCTGCTTTTCTGAAACTTGCAAGTCCGACAAAACCTTGGTCAGCTACACTGGAGTGGTACCAGGCGTATCAATGGTTGGAGTTACGCGTACGTGTGTGTCCCATATCTCCTGCAACTCAGCCATTCTCTGTCTGAGGGTAGCCATCTTAGCATTCCCATGTTTCTCCTATGCCAATGCATCAGCGAGGGCTGACTTTTATCATTCCACCTAGGTTAGCTCCTCTGTTTGTATGTGTTTCCCACGAGGGATGTGTAGTCGCTTCTTTAACTTTGAGTTCTCAGCCTCTAGTTCTAAGATGATCTCCTTCCGGATCCCATCTTTGTCACTTCCCTTTTCCCTGATTATTCTCCTGAGGTTCAGCAGATTTTTGTGTATACCTCTGGCATTAGCCCTCTCTTTCTTCTGGTTCTCTAACACCTCTTTGTATTTGTCTTCCAACTTCCGTATTGCAAGCGCAAGCTTTACTACTTCATCTCTCAACATATCGCCTATGCATTAGTGTAAAACCAGCTTGTCTGTCAGAGGGACCTGTGCCAAATTTACTGCAACCTCCAAAGCTCGGTAGCTAATTTCATTAGTTGTAGGATCCAATATTGCCTCTGTGATAGCAATTATCAACTGCTCCTTGTCCATATCAATTTCGGAAGTGAGCCGAGTATGATATTTATCCACAATCCCGACCAATTCTGTTTGGAGCTTCTCCCTTACAGTCCTATTCCTATTTCTGATTTCCTCCCTTACCTCGGCCTTATTAACCGAAAGGGCCTGTGATATCCCAAAGAGCTTTGAAGAAGAAGCGCCATCATAATTTATCACGAAACCCACTTTTCCCTTGTCAGGCTCCCCATATCGGACTAATTCTTCTTGCAAGAGATTTCCCCAAATCATCTCCGCATCATCTGTTCTCTGCCTTTTGGAGGGATGAGACCCCTCACTCGTATATATCTCTTCTTGATCCCCTGAAACATCGGCCTCCTCGGCTTGCCCTCTTCTCTCTGTACCCACGGAAGTAGTGTCGCCCCTTCCTTCTGCAGCCGAAGATTCAACCTCCATCTGTGAAGCCAAAGGCCATGTATCAAGGTTAGCTCACCACTCAAGGAAGGGCCTAGTCCCATGAACATATGCAGTGGACTTAATCTTCCTTTTCTTATTTGAAAGGATTCCTTTTGGGTCATAAGGCCAAGCCTTCCCCCGTATTAAATCCATCCCTTGTAGTAGCGTTTCTACTGTTGAGAGGGCATGTCTTGAGTTCACAGTGAAGGGGCTGATGGTGGTAGGGAGCTTGAGGATGTAGCCTTTCTTCGTGAGGATGAAGTGGAACTGGTCTGCCTTCAGGGTTTGGTGGATGTACTCAAGGGCGAAAATCTGCATAGCAGGAAACACCAGCAGGCGATAAGGGGGCACATCTGCACCATATACTCTGATCTCAGTGTAGTCGTCTAAAAGGTACCAGTCCCCGGTGCTCTCCTCATCGTCAAACTGCAGCTAGTCCTTTTGCTCGGGAAATATCATGGGCGATGGGTTGTCATGAATTATGGAGTAGGCTATGGACATGAAATTGTTCAAGAATTTTGTATAACCCCTCCCATTAGGTTGTTGACGCACTGAGACGTTCCACTCAAATACCGTCCTTGGATGGGCATTCGCTCTCGAAATATTTTTGACGCCTAAAGCTTCAAACTTGTCAGCGTGTTAAAACATGAAAAGATAATACACTAGCGAATAGAACCGGAAAGTCCCTGAAGAGGGTAACTCCTGAAACTAGTTTTGAATGGTCGAAGCCAAGAAAGTGGGGATATCTAAGATGACACCTTGCTGATACATTAGCCAAAGGAGGATTATACATTATTTGGACACCCGTTCAACCTCCCTGAGACCTAGTAAACCTGAAATGAGAGCAAGAATGGGCTGGATATTTTCTCTGAATGTGGTAAAGAGCACCATATCCGTCGATGAGATAGATGTGAGACAGTAATCCAAAATACAGGAGAGGAACTCACTCTGCTGCCTCCAAGGCAACTTGGAAAACTGACGGGAAAGGGACAATTTAGTGAACTCGACATAACTCTGGCTGTGGGGAAAACAGAGGGCTTCCTTAATGAGTTCGGGAGATATGCGAAAGATCTTGTTTCCCTAAGCCAATAGAAAAACATCCCTGTGCTAATCATAAGCATCTCTGAGCCAACATATGAACTCCACAATTGGATACGTGGGCAGAGAAATTTGGTAATAAAGGCCTGACCTGACAACTCTGAACTGGTCTTGGCCCTTCACATGAATTTCTAACAGGTTGGGTCGAACACGGGAGACATTGAAAGGGTATAGAGGGTTATGAATGTCGGCTTGAGTTTCAGTGAAAGGTTCAGGTCCAGGGACTGCCTTGACCTCACGGGCTTGTGGGGTTTTAGGTTCAGACTTTCTGGGCTTGGCTCTCCCATGACCATTTTGAAAAGTAAAACAGAAGGAAAAAAGTGATAGGAGAGCGACTAAATACCTGTAACCAGTGAGGAATACCCAAGAGTAAAGTGACGCAAGGGTTGAAAACGACCTGGTACTAGAGTGAAAACCTTGCTATTCGACAGATTCGTAAAACAAAAATGGGCATAAAACAGGGTTAAACAGGCCTGGATTTACAGAAAACGAGGTTAAGGTGCCAACTGTAGGGCTGACATCGTAAGGACGTCGACAGTGGGGCATGTGGTGTTAGGTTGTTGGCTATTGGGAGCCGAGTAGGTGTGAGCCACGCGTCAGGTTAAAAACAGTACTGGTCATGTACCGACATTCCCTAACTTACCTTACCTTTTTCCTTAATGGCACCACCTGTCCTCCTTAAAGGGCCCCACTGAATAGTTCTGACGAGAGCCCATGAAGCCTTACCATGATGCTTCATTACCTGACGGAATGCTCAAGGCTTGGCTCGCCCTCCCCTGACGTCATACGTTCTGAGGGGCAAGCCTCCGACTTCCTCCTACCATCCTTGGTACCCCCGGAATCCTTCCACGTGGCGGTACCTCTTTTGACTGTCCAAATTTTGCTCACGGTCCCTTTTGTATTACCTATGCAACACCGTCGGTCCTTTTGTCTATGATTTTACCAAAGGGGGGGAAGGATTTTGCACATTATATTTCCTTGTCGTTACTTAGCCCGCTTACCACTTATGCATCTCTTGGCATTTATCTTGAGTCTTTTTTTTTTCGGTCTTAGGTGATGGCTAACATAACAACATTGGCTCCACTTGGGGATGGCACGTTCGTCCTCAGACGTGTCGAGAACTTTGCAGACCATTTGTTAGCTATATTGTGTTAACCGGAGCTTCTTCAAAATTTTCGTACACTCCTATGACAAAACCAAACACCAACGGTAAAAGTGAATAGAACAGCTATATACATTATAATACAAATAGGCCCCTGGGACCCAGCTCAGTATTTAAAATAGGGCCTTAGAAATTTCCCATTTACAGGCGCTTCATTGACATCACCTTCTAAGTTCTCCAGTATGAAGGTGTTTCTCCCTTTAACCCTGGAAATCTTGAATGGCCCAAACCACAGGGGGTCAAACTTTCCATGCTTACCCTTCTCGGCTCTTCTGATGTCTCATCTCAATACTAAATCCCTAGTCTGCATTTCCTTGTCTTTGGCATGTTGATTGAAAAAACCTTTCATTTTCTCCTGATATTCAGCCAGCTTGTCATTTACTTGGATCCGAGTTTCTTCCAGCTCTACTCGCTGGTTCATCCTTCTGATAATATCATTGGGCTCTTCTTGGCTATCCTATAGGAACCTGGCCATAGGTAGGGCAAGCTAAATTGGGAAAACTGTCACTCGCTCATAAACTAGTTCATATGGGGACTTACCTATCGATCTCTTATTAGTAATTCTATTGGCCCATAATGCGAACTTTAGCTTAGAGTCCCAATTCTTTTTACTTTCGTCTATAGCCTTCTTTAACGCCCTCACCAATGTCTTATTCAAAGACTCTGCAGTCCATTTCCCTGAGGATAATAGGCTGTGGAGTTCCCCAAGGTGATGTTGTAATGTTGACAGAAATTGGTGAATTTAACAAACTTGAAAGCCTGAGCATTATCCGTCACTATCTTAACAGGGCAGCTAAATCTAGATATGATATTCTCTTCCAAGAACTTGATCACCACTGCATCAGTGGAATTCCTTGCTAGTACAGCCTCTACCCACTTGGTGAAGTAGTCTGTGGCTGTCAGGATCCATTTATTTTGGCCACTAGATGCTGGGTGGATTTCCCCGATAAAATCTATTCCCCATTGCTGAAAAGGCTCCTCTATATGTACGAGAATCATAGGTAATAGTGCAAATTTCTGTTTCTTAGCAAACCTTTGACACTTCTCACATGCCCTGACCTGAGCATGCACATCTCTGAACAATTTGGGCTAGAAAAACCCTGCCTTCAATATCTTGTGGGCTATAGGCCACCAACTACAGTGGCCTCCACAACTGCCTTCATGAAATTTGGCCATGACTTCTTCCATTTTGGATTCTGTGAGGCACAGGAGCAAGATCCCTGAGGGATCCTTCTAGTATAATCTACCGTTTGCCACTATATACTTCTGGGACTTCAAGCTCAACGTTTGATATTTGGCTTTATCGAAAGTCGGCAGACATCTGAGGGTTAGAAGATATTCCACAATATCCTTATACCACACATTGATCAGATATTTCATGTGTGTTTTCTATACAACAGTTTCTACCCCAGGATGCTCATCTGTTCCTTCAAGTAATTAACCAACCCCCATAGATAAATTTATTCCCAGAGCCTGACAGTTGGATTCAGAAAAAAATTTGGCCAACCCTTTTCCCTTGATAAGCTTTGTGGGGTGGATGTCTAAATCATATTCTTGGATCTTAGCAATCCATTTGCCTCTTTTGCCCTCGTTGTCACTCTAAATCAAAATGTCTTTAATCACGGCCGTAGGCACGAAAGCAGTGATGGCTGACTACAGTACATACATGCAAAAAGATTTTAGTGACTTCACCAGGGCATAGGCATGTTTCTCTAGAATGTTATACTTCAGCTCGGCATCCCGAAGTACCTGACTGAAAAATGCTATGGGCTACTCGTATCCTTCCTCATTTTTCTGTAATAATACTGCTGCTATAGTATGTGTAGAGGCAAATGAAAATATGATGAATGGCTTACCATAATCCGGACCCGCCAGTATTGGGGCTTCTACAAAGGCAATCTTGATTCTGTTGAATTATTCTCTTGACTCGTTCATCCATTTCACCTCGTTATTTTTCTTCAGCATCTCAGTGATATGCCGAACTATTTCAGCATAATTCAAGATGAACCTTCTCAAAAAAATTATGCACCCAAGGAAAACCTATACCTCCTTTTTGTTTAAGGGTAAAGATATATCGTTTATTGTCTCCACTCATTTTGGATCAATTTTCATTCTGGAAAGTGGCTCCGACGTTAATCAGACCAAAAGGCATACATGCATACATGAATGTACCCCATGGTGTGGTGAATTTCGTCTTCTTTTGATCTTCGGAAGGACTGCCACCTGGTTATATCTAGAGAATCCATCCATCATGGAAATTTGAGAAGACCCAACCACTTTTTGCAATATGTGGTCCATTTTGGGGAGGGGATAGCTATCTTTAAGGGATGCCCTGTTCAAGTTCCGGAAGTCTACACATAGCCTTATCTCCCCATTCTTCTTTTGGACTAGGACCAAGTTGGCTACCCATTCTGAATATCTCAAAGGCACAATGATCTTAGCCTTCAGCAATTTCTTAATTTCTTTCTCTATGGAGGGAAGCAGCAAAGGGTTAATCTGCCTTAACTTCTGCTTATGTGGCCTGGCATCCCCTTTTAGCGGGATCTTATGTTGGATGATATTGACATCGAATGTTTTCAGGTATTGGTAAGACCAATCGAAAACGTCCCTGTATGAATGGAACAACTGCAAATACTTTTCTCTGTGTTCTTCTGGGACTCCCTTAGATAATTTTACTATCTTAGGATCCTCTTCATTTCCAATTTTAACCTCCTCTACTTGGGCTTCCTGTGTCAGTTTATTTGGACTGACAGGAACATCATTTTTATCAAACAATCTTTCCAAATGTACTAAACCTTGGGGAATCACATTTCCTTTCAGTTGCAACACCTTATGACCAGCCATTTGGAATAAGGCAGGATGGGTGGGGTGCAAATATGAGTGCTAACATCGACTCCAGCTTGGGGAAGATAGCTTTGAAGGAGGTGTCTACAACCACAAATCTTTGAATTTGTAGATCAACGCCTTATCTAGTGGGCATGGAGTCCAATCTATAAAATGAAACTGAAAACATACTGCAAACTTCAATCCACACTAACAAATCATCAAAGCCTTAGGGCCTTCACCTCGAGCTTCAAACCTTGATGAATTCTGTCAACACTTTTTGAAAATAAAATAAAATCAAATTGAAATGATACCAACCTACTCTAATCTACTGCACAATTGCTGATTAGGTGAAACGATCCTTCCACTGTAACAAATCCAGGAGATGGCTACTTACTGAAGTTCAGCTCTCGCTTTTTTTGAATAGGAAGAATGATGTACATGTAGTCAACTCACAATAAAAAATGAAAGTAAGACTTATGCTAAAAAACAAGACAACATTCATCTTCTCCAATGATTGCAAAAGACTATCGAAGGGATCTTGAAAATCCTGAAGCATTACCTTTTCTTGAGATCCAGCAGCAAAAATACAAGTACTCCCTTCATTCTAATCTAAAAGAACACTTGGTTGTTGATCCATAGGATAGCATAGGGAAGTATGACTTTCTTCTATCTGAGTGTTGGTTGCAAATTCCTGAAGCATGAGCAACTTTGATTCTTTCTCTGGAAACTGTCTCTCTCAGGCTCATAGTCATCAAACTCATAGTTTATGTCATCCTTAAACAAGAAAAATTATTCAAAATTATCAAACATGAAAGACACCAGTATCTGGTAGCTCATCTCCTTGCAAGGAATCATCATCATAAATTGGTTTACTCTCAAAAATTTCCTGTATAGTTTAATCAAACTTCTCATCAAAATTATCTTCATATTTATCATACTTAAGCAAATCAGGTTTAGGAGAAACTTCATCAAATATGAACATTGAAAAAGGAGATTGTATTTCTTAATGGAGATTTATAAATCTAGTTTCAATATTGTCCTTATTTAAACATAGATTTTCATTTTAAAAAATGGAATTTCTACCAACACTTTCTTGACTATGTGAACACGAAAAACCTGCATTAGCTTGGGCTGTAATATGATAGTTCAGGAGTTGATCTATCTCATATTCAGACAACGGATAAAGTACTCTTTGTTTTCTTTTTATAACACAATAATTGTCTTCATTCTCTCCTAAATATTCACAAGGATGTTGAATATCTTCTTTAACATTTGGTTGATCAACTTGTTGTACTGCTGCAAGAATTGTATCATGTGGGAAGTCTTTATGAACATCAAGACAATATACATCATCTTTTTCTTCCATGAGAGAAAACACTTTCCCTTTTTTGTGATGAAAAGTATTGTCATGAAAAGCCTCCAAGATCTCTTCATCCATGAACTCATTATCATCATAATAATCCTATAGGTTTTTAATGAAAACCCCAAATTGATCACAAAAATTATTAAACAAAGACAAAGAAGGGTAGGACTCCTTGTATTATTTATAAAATATTGAATGGAAAAATATAAGAGAACGAATACTAGCAGGTGGCAAACCTTCATACCAAGATTGTGCTTTTCATTCAAGAGAAGCCATGAACATCTTTAAAAGACAATCTTCAGGAAATTCAACCTTCAACTTGCATTTATGCATGTGAAATTTAACCAGATGTAAAGCAGCATCATTCCTATCATCATCTTTAAACATAGGAAAATTCCTTTGCCAATCTACCTTAGGAATTTTCTTTGGGAAACCTGGAATGTGATCCTGGCTCATGGGAGCATACCTTATAGCAATAGTTTCCATCTTGAAAATTCTTGAAGCTACTAATCTTCATGCAGTGGAATCACCATGAGGTGTTGGTTTTCTGGATATTTTAGTGAATGGAGTCACCAGGTGAAGGGTTCAGCCTTCATATGCATATGATCGTTGTCCACCATCAGGAAATAGATCTAAACTTTTTCGTTCTTTCCTAGGGAAGATATGATATTTCTCTTTTTCCCGAGGATGGTCGCCAAAATTTTATCACTCAGATTTAACCTCAGGCTGAAGAAGGAAATTCCAAGGTAACCACAAACCACACTTAGCCAAGTAGCTATCCCTACTAAGAAAGGAGAGGGCTCTCTCCATATAGATCACAGCCAAAGATAACTGAGGAAAGAAGATATTAGGAGAGCTACAGTAGTTCGGGGTTTTGATTTTGATTGTATAGGTTGTGCTAGATCAGAAGGAGAAAAATAGTCAAGGAAAAGTAAATTAGGTCAAAACTTGCAGGATGTTCTATGGGGCAAGGTAGGTACAATGTTTAGCACTTTAGGGTTTCGATGGTGTTATGATTAAGATAGTTGAAGAGCTAGAAGAGCATGGTGAAATCATGGTTTCTTTCTAAACTAAATAAATTACATACTGTGAATGTCTACCCAAAACATAGCATATGAGAATGGATTTTTCTTATCTAACTTTCATACATTCACTTAGAAGTTATGAAATGATGAATGAAATAAACAAAAAAATCTAACAACTAAGCACAAAAGAATAAACTGAAACTAAACACCATACCACATGGATCCCATAAAAATAGCTGCAAATTTGATTAATTTCCTGCTCAGAACTGATACAAAAGTGTGTTTCTTCAAAAGAAAAGCATCCAATTGAGTCTAACCCCTTCTAATGAGAAAGAAGAAGAAGATATAGACCTCAAAAAAACTCATCCTAGCCTCATGGGGTCGAATCCATGAGATGAGGATCAGTTTCCACCAAATGCTGAACAAGAATCTGAAGACTAGGAAGACCCATAAACTTGCCTCTAAAAGAGAGGAAACTAATTCATTTGACCTCAACTAATGACTTACCTAATGTATCTACCTTAGATAAAAGTAAAAACATGAATTTTAAATTCATCTTGAACATTTACATCAATAAAATTACATTTCCCAAAGTGAAAATTCAAACTAGAGAATATTTGTTGAAGATTGTAAAAATTTGCAATTTTCTGGCAAACGCACAGCGTCCAAGGAGGAAAAATAACTTGTTTTGCAAGCTGGTTTTGAGTGCCTTCCTGGTGTCCAAATCATCTCCATGATAGCTCATTGGAAATCTCTCTAAGTCTAGTTTCTATATCTATATTTATTTTTCAAAATGGTTTTTATTTTCTCTGTAAAAAATTGAATCTCCTAGGACTGGTAAACGCGCAGCGACTAGGTCAAAAATGAGGCAGAAACATGATTTTTAGGTGGTTTTTTGTATGTTTGAGGGACCAATTCTCCTCCAAATATTCTGAAACTTTCTAGGGTTGATTTAATCCTCATTATAAACTTGATGGTGGTGGTCATTTGGAATTTAGAGGTCCCAAAAAATAGCGCAGTGTCTAAGTCGCTGCGCCTTTGGCAAAATTTCTGAGTTGAAAATTATTAAAAATTGCAGAAATTAACATGAGTGAAAAAATGTGCGAAAATTGTTGTAGTACTTTCTCATTGAGTGATTAAGGCATGAAGTGACACCTCAGGAAGTATTTCCATCTTTTCTTTCTCCCCTTACTTGGTCAAACTTTCAATTTTGTCATTAGCTCTTTTGAGCTTGGCTAATGAAATTCTCTCTTTCCGTGCATGAAGTTTGACTCTTGCCCTCAACAAGTCATTGCCCTTGTTAGACTTCTTAAGTAACCTCTATAAATATAGATTATCTATATCAAGCCATAGTTCTATGCCCTTGCTGATTTCTAGGGCAAGCTATTCATTTGGTGTGAGTTGGTCTTCTAGGTCAGCTTCCCTTTTTTTCTCTAGGGCTAGAGCTCTTTTCAGCCCTGTAGTCCTTGGTCTCTGCTTTAGAGGTTGATCCTTCTTACTAATAGTTATGTTCTCCTCTTCAACCATATTGAATTTGAAACCCTAGGGTAATGGAATGAAATGGAGGGAATGTGAAATGAAAGGAAAATGTTTTGGGGAATGGAGGGAATGGGAATGTCAATGGGAACCTAGGTTAGTGGAGACCCTAGGATTTAGAGGTATTAGTAATGGTATTGATTTAGGGAATAGGGATATGGGAAATATACATGGAAATGGGAAGGGAAATAGCAAAATTTTTACAGGAATGTGAGGGGAAGTGTATAACAGATTAGGGATTAGGTTTAAATAATAATTACGGTTTCTTTCCTTAGAAATAAGTTTGAATAACTATGAAGCAGAACAATACATCAATGAGATGATGGTTGGGCTACTTACTGATAAATGGAGCTTTGAAGAAACCTTTTGCATATATTTTGCATTAAAATTATGGAGTGGCAAGCTGTGAGAAGGTTTTTTGTCTTTCTCAGAAAACACACAGCGTCCAGAGCAAACCCACAACGACCCTTGCAAACGCGCAGCGACCCCTCTCAAATGCGTAGCGTCCCCGCAACACCTTTTTGTAGACTAAATTTAGAGCCCTTCCCAATGTCCCAATTGGGCCTAGGATAGCTCATCGGAAATATTATCATGTCTACTTTCCAAATATACCTGTGGTTTTTTTATTGGAGTTGATTTTCCTTGTGAAAAGTTAATTTTCCCAAGACTTGTCAAAAAGTGTTGAATGAGGGTGCAAAAATGAAGAGTGTTGATGCAGGAAACTTTTGGGGGCCTTTATCAACTCCAAATTGAGCTCATGATAGTTCATTGGAAATATATCTATGTATATTTATCATTTGATGCATCAAGAAAGTAATTTGGACACTCCAGCTATGAGAAAACATGATTTTCCCAAGGTCACTCCAAAAGTGCAGCAACTCTCCTGTGGCACCTGTGTTTTTGAAATTTATCTAAAACCATGACAACTTTGTAAAATATGAAGGATTTTTTTCTTCCATGACCTATTATGGACAAAAAATTCTCTCACTTTTATCAAATTCATCTTTGTTTGGTCAGAAACACAGTTTGAAGAAAAAACGACCCTATGAGTGGCGAATGGCTTGACTCTTGGAATGAATTCTCAAAAAATGAAGGATACATAATGTTTATGAGATGAAATGACCTCATACTTACTGATATGACCTACCTTATGTCTCATCTGCTCAAATGTCTCATTTTCATAGCAAACCCTAGCTTAGTGGGACACGAAATTAGGGTTTGGTGCTTGTGAACAATGATGACTTGGGCACCCTTATGAAAAATGGTTAAAAAATGAGGTAAGGTCAATGAAAATGAAGGAGATGAGGTGAAAGTAGAGTAAAATAAGGTGGGATGGGTGGGATGCAAATATCAGTGCTAATAATACCCATGCCCGTAGTATCTATGGCTGCACAGTGCAATAAATGAGTCCAATTCAACTAGGTTAGGTATTTATGTCGAAAATTTTTGGATGATTGTAGAGAAGCAGAGGAGGAGGGAAATAAATTCCACTACACATGGCTATTGATCCTGATCGCGCTAATGGCATGGAAAGACCTCGACGAGTCACAATTCCCCACTGTGGACCCAGACATCTGTGACGCTACGAGGTATACCTTGCTATGGAATCCAAAGGGAACTAAAAGAGCGATGGAGAATAAATTGTTTCGGGTTGGTTTTTAGATGAGTGTGTGCATGGTGATCAGTTAGAATTCAAGGCTATCACCAAGTATTATGGAATAATATTGCTGCATTGCCGATTTTAAAGCAGATTTTCACCATGTACACATCTGCAAAAAGAAGGATCTTGTATAAGTATGGTAAGAGATTATGTACCTGGTGACCGAGGATGACATAGTGCACGTATTCAGTCAATGGATAAGTGAATGGTTAACTCCATCCACGGAAGTGGCAGAGACAAAGTAGGCAGGCACCAGTGGAGCAAAGAAATTTGCTGCAACTGAGAATCCAAAGAGGAAGAAAGATAAGAAATTCACTTTTGAGGCTAAGAAAGAAATTGAAAAAGAAGTCGAGCCATAGCTCGAGAAGGATGACCTGGAGACTAGGGGCGATGATTTTGGTGGAGATGACCTAATTTTTTATGCAGAGGACCTCGCCTCCCCCTTCGTTCTCAAGAGGCGGTAGACACTCGTTGGAGGAGGTGCGTAGAAGAAGATAAAGTTGGACAAGTCAGCTAGAGGAGAATTGATGGTCCTCACTGAGGGGGAATTAGATGAGATTGGTGATACAACATGGAAAATCACTGAGTACCTATGGGGAAACATTGAGGACCAATAGAAGGGTGTATTGGAAGAAGTACACAAGGGCCTCAAAGAATTGCAAGTGTAGACTAGCGTAGTTAAAGAAAGTGTGAATCAAGAGAGTGTGTTTCCAACGAGCGTGGTTCAAGCCAGCAGGGCATCAGCAAGAATGAGTATAACAAGTCTAGAGGTGGAACTTGCTTCTAACATTCAAGCTCTACATATCCCTATAGAAGCACTATCTTTTGACACTACTGAAAAACAAGCACAAGAATCACATTGGCAGAACACCAGATTGAACCTTGCAACACACCCACTAAAAGCATTGCACGAATTCCACCAGGGAGTTGCAGATGAATTCCAAATATACGAGAGACTTGCCTTGCTGGTTATTCAGGATGTCAAGAAAGAGTAGAAGTGGATGGCTAAGGAAAAGCAGCATGCCATGCAGGATCAAGATGAGGTAGTAGTGCACAAGCAATGGTTGGAGGAAGCACTCACCAAGGTTTGCAATGAATTTCCTGATCTGCAGATTCAAGATGAGGCAGCACCAGAAGTGAAGATTGAGAAGCTCGTGATGGCAGTAAAGGACTCTAAAAAAGAAGTAGATAAAGTGAGGCTTGAGATTCAAACGCATATTTTTGAGCTTAAGATGAAACTGCAGCCAACCACTCCACTAGAGGTCCAGTAGCAACGCGAAGCAGATATTAAGGCTTCCATGAATAGTATTGAGATGACAATCAAGGAATGCAGCCAGATATTTTAGGATGTTATGGAAACCTAGGCCTCACTACAGCAGGACCCCCATGTGCAAAAAATTGAAATAGAAATCAGAGAGAAGAAGCAACATTTCAATCTGATAAAGATGAATGTGCACACCCTAGCGCCAGCACAACGATTTTCCCATCTTCAAGAGGGCCAGTTGTTTCAAGGAAAAATTGATGAGTTGCGATAAAAGGAAAAAATTATCACCGCTAGAATGCAGCCTTGGGAAGAATAATCCAGTTATCTCTTGTAGACTATGGACAGCTAGCTAAAAGCACTCTGCCAGAAATAGAAAGAAATTGTTCAAAAAACAGCAAGGCCAACTACATATAAATTTCTAACTGAATTTCAAGAGGCTGAGAAGCAGTGTGTTGATAATATATAGCCCCTGAAGGATGCATTGAGTAGCATCAAAGCAAATACTTAGGGTGCACCAACTGAATGACTCAGTACGAGTCACATCTTTGTGTCGGGGGCTTGTTGAACAACATAACCCTATGTCTAAAGTTTTGGTAAATAATATGTATTTTGAGGAGTGGAGTGCACTGCACACAAATTTTTAAGAGTCAAAGGGCTTTGGGGCGGGTCAAAGACCCTTATTTTTTAAAGGGATGGGATAATTTTGTATACGTTGAGCTCTTCCCATGGTTTTTGGACCATGGTATTGTAAAAGGTAAAAATATATAAGGATTCTATA
Source organism: Pinus albicaulis (assembly GCA_034641835.2). NCBI lineage: Eukaryota > Viridiplantae > Streptophyta > Pinopsida > Pinales > Pinaceae > Pinus > Pinus albicaulis. The sequence continues at coordinate 3,802,017 of CM076584.1, forward strand.
GATTTTATTCATCATCATAGAATGAATATGGATGTCTTGTTAGATCTAAATTAAGTTGTATTCTGTTGTTTTGTGTGAAAGAGAAGGCTCCTGCAACTATGTGCACGGAGACATTAGGAATATTGCAGATGAGTGCACAGACCCATGTAGCTGTGTGCGCAGGGCGAGAAGTGTTGTATTGAGAATTTATGAGCTAATAAAACAAGACTTTGAAGACAGATCTGTGGACTTTATTTGTATGCTTGCATTGTCTATGTTTTATGATTATTTGTGCTAGATAAGGGTTTTATTTATAATTTCATCACAAAGACTTGAATATGGTTTATTATGATTATTTATGCATGTTAAAGTAGAAAATCACAGTATGCAAAGTAGTTAAGTAGATCTATTGAACAATGTCTGTATATTTGTTAGACTGGTTCTGTGAAGCTTTGAATAATCCTGAAGTAAGGATAAGCCCTAAAGCCACACTCCATAGCCCCTCTGGATGCAGAAACTTGGTTCTAGCATCCCCTAATATTGCCTCGGGTGATACTTTGATCTGCGCAACATATCGTTGCCGAAAGGGTCGGTAATAGAGGGTTTTTTGTTCACGCAACCATCTTTGAACCTGGGTCTATGCCCCATCAAGCGAAGAAATCACCTTCTTTATCTCACTACTATATGGTGCATATATTCTATTTATAAACATGACCAATCCATTTGTTGTAAGACAATAGTCCACATCCTATGTTCTTGTACCTATACTTGTACCACTACCTGTACTTGTACATGTACCACTACATGTACCTATACACTGCTGCAATATGTGCCTAAGCTCCATATACCTAACATCCTGATGACCTTCTTGCAAGATCCTATCATGTAGATCTATCCCATAGGAACTCATAGCTATTATATGGTTCACATGTATCCGCCTACTAAGATCATTATCAACCCTATTCTCTTTACCTTTGATATACTTGATGTCAAAGTCGAACTCACTGATCGTGGCCAACCATCTAGATTTCATGGAATTCAGATTTTGTTGTTCAAATAGATACCTCAAACCGCTGTGATCACTCATCAATAAAAAAAAAAATTCCCAGAAGATAGTGCCTCCACATCTTCAATGCATGAATGATCACCGCCAACTCAAGATCATGTGTGAGATAGTTATACTCATGCTCATTTTGTTTCCGTGACTCATAACATACCACCCATATTTCCTACATAACGACTCCACAAATTTCTCTCTTGCAAGAATCTGTACATACCACAAACTCTTTGTCTAAATATGTGATCTTTAACACTGAAGCACGTGTCAACAACTACTTCAATTGCTAAAAACCTCTTGCACATTCCTCTGTCCATTCAAACATCTTACCTTTCCTTTTCAATGATGTAATAGGATAAGAAATATGTGAGAAGTTCCTAATGAACCTCCTACAATAACCTGCCAACCCCATGAAGGCCCTTACCTCATCCACATTTCTAGGAGTTTCCCACTCCATGATAGCCCTTATATTTTTTGGATCTACTGTTATTCCTTCCTTGGAGACAACATGTCCCAAGTAATGTACCTCCATCTGAAAGAAACTGCATTTTCTAAGCTTAGCATACAACTAATGCTCTCTCAAAAATTTCAATACTACTGCTAAGGGCTTGACATGCTCTTCTTCATTTTTAGATTATACAAATATATCATCAATGAAGACAATAAAAAACTTGTCTAGATAAGGACACAACGCACTATTCATCAAGCACATAAAGGTAGCTAGAGCATTAGTCAAACCAAATGGAACTACAACAAACTTATAATTTCCATACCTGGTTTGAAAATATGTCTTGTAAATGTCCTCTTCCTTAATGTGTACTTGATGATATCCAGATCTCAGATCAATCTTCAAGAACACTACTGCTCCCTTCAATTGATTAAACAAGTCATCAATCCTTGACAATGGATACCTATTCTTGATGGTCACCTTGTTCCATTGCCTACAATCAATGCACAGTATGAAAGTACCATCCTTCTCCTTCACAAAAAATACTGGCACACCCTATGGTGATACACTTGGCTGAATGTATCCTTTGACAAACATTTCCTTTAACTGCAAGTTCATCTCTACTAACTCTGGAGTGCCCATCTTGTAAGGTGCATTTGATGTTGGTGTTGCTCCTAGTACCAACCCAATAGGAAATTATACCTGTACGAGACGAAAACACTGAAATATCTACGAGAAATACAACCTGAAACTGCTGTAGAACTAGATACCTGCTCAAAACATTTTCATCCTCAACTTCCTTACCTTTGTCACTAGAAATTTGCACTACAAATAACACACACCCTTTCCTGCGACTATGCTTGGCCTACATAGCTATAACCATTCTCACCGATGTTGTTTTCTTCTTACCCTATAAGATTCTCTGCTTCCCATTGCGATCGAAACACTCAATGGCTTTGTCATAACAATCCACTTTAGTCCTATGAAGATATAGCCAATCCATACCCAAAAGCATGTTATACAAACCCAACGACAATACATTCAAATGTTTTGATGTAGGCATACCATTATGTTCAAATGCACAATATCTTAACCAATGATGAACTCACTTCTTTGTACTTGTAGGCAACTACACTAACCAAGACTCTCCATGCACTTCTTTATTCAAACCACACTTATCCACCAATTCAGGGTTAACATAGCTATAATTAGATCTAGGTTCAATCAACATAGAAACAAATTTATCACAAATCTTACCATCCATCTCGATAATAAATGCCTGATGGTATGCCTTCTTGTTATCCAGTGTTGCATAGATACAAGGAATTCTCTACCCAACATCCCCAACAGCCTGTGCCTCATGTGCACTATAGATATGAGCCCTAACACCCTGATTATGCATACACTATCTCTTTATATGTTATTTTCCACATGTCCGACACTCCAACCATCCCATACCATTACCTTTATGCTACTATTGTGATCCATGTCCCTGTTTGGCTACATTGAACTTCTTCTATGGTGCCACATTTTCTTTCTCTTTGGCATTCTAAGGCCTTGTTATTTTCAGCTACCATTTACCTTTCATCTTTTTCCTTCCCTTTCCATCCTTGCTGAGACTCATTCTTCCGCTTGGATTGCTTATAGAAATGCTTCAACTTCCCAATAACTTCTTCAAGTGACCAAAGCTCATCATATTCAATTCGATCACTAAATTCTAATGGAAATCCACTGAAAAATCACTAAACTTTAGCCTTTTCATCTTTAATATATGGTACATACCTCAATAGCTCTAGGAACGTAGTCATGTACTCTTCATCTATCATTGATCCCATCTTTAGCTTATACCTCAATATATCTAGGAACGTAGTAGTGTATTCTTCATCTATCATTGATCCCATCTTTAGCTCATAGAAAATCCTCTTGAACTCATGCCAACTCAATTCCTTTGTCTTGATGTCTCTAACCCACTTCAAATATTCCCACCAAATATATGCTTTACCTCTCAAGCTAAGGATAGCTATTGTGGCCTTCATATTATATGTGTAATTATGCAACTCAAAGAACTTATTCATCCCAAGTATCCAAGAATTTGCCTCTTCTTGCTTCTTAAAATCTCCATCAAAAGTGGGTGGCTTCACTTTCTTAAACTCCTATGGAAAGTATCTCCTATCACCCCTCCCATAAGGATGATAATGATGACGATCATAATTCTTGTCAAAACCAGAACTAGAGTAGTACCTGTGTCCATCACCTCTCCTATCCAAAGTATCCAACAATCTTCCATCTCTCACTTTGTCATATTTATGTGACCTGTGACCACCATGAGACCTACTTCCATATGCCCAATTATTTCTATCGTCTGGCCCATGGTTAATCCGAAGTGGCCCCTATCACTACAATTCTGACAAAATCTGAAGGATTATTTCATTAACTTATGCTTCTTTCTCTTTTTCATGCATGATTATGTCATTCTCTGGCTTACAACTCCTTATTTCTTACTTCAAACTTCTCGATGTGTCTGATAAGTCAGAAGAGTGCCCAAAACCATGTTGCTCATCTGATTCATAGGGAGAATTTATGTATAATACCATCTTTCTATTCATCTTGATCCTTTTCCTGCAAAGCATGTTATGTCAGCTAAACCAAATCATAAATCAACCAATGTACCTTAGCATAATTCGAGGAGGATCTCTCATCTGCAAGATCAACCAAATTAGTGTAATACATGTAAAAACATAATCATAACAACATATAGACATATAACATATAGGTAATGTTGTGGTTCCTGTGTTTTGGCAAGTTTTTCAATACCAAAAGACAAGACAACATCAAACCACTTTGGGATCTCAAGATCTAGCCCTCCTGGATCTAGAGAGGGATCTCTCTGTAAAAGGCAAAGAAATATATATCTTTGAAGTTCAATTTTAAGGTATTAGGCTAGTTATAGGGCACAAGGGTTGTTGTTTTGTTTTTCTGTTTGGTTGGGAAACATTAAAGAAGGGTTCAATATAAGGTAAAGGAGTGAGTAAAGAAGAGCATTTTAGTAATGGAGAGATAATTCAAAGAAAACACAAATCCATTGGGCAATGGGGTCATAAAAGGGTTTACTTGCAATTCAATATCCAAGGCTTTCAAATGGGCTAGTCATCTAAAATAGAGGATCTCTAAAGATGATAGTATGGGATGAAACAATAAGGAAATGAAGGTGAATGACAAGGAAACCTTCCAAGGTGACCACTTAGGATCAAATCTAGGGATAGGGCATGCCTTAACCATATATGATCAAACTCCTATGAGGCTAACTCTTCAGACAATAGAAAACATTTAAGAATTGACACAAAGTGAAGCCTAAGATCAAAGAAAGACTTTTAACTTTCAATGCTTTGACATTCAACTTAAGGGATCTTAGAAAGGCTAACTATTGGAAAAGGACCCTAGTGAGACAGAACCAACTCTAAATCTCCCAGTTTCCCAATTCTTTCAGCTAAAACCAGACAAGAAAATCTAAAAACTAACTCTAAATTCATACATCAATAAGAAGGGAGGACCAACCACTATACTGGTTTTATCTTGAATTTGTTCTTAGATCAAACAATTAGCAGAAAAAATCAAAGATAAGAAGAATAGGAAGCATTAGGGTACATTACAGCAATATATCCTAAGCTAGTTTACTGATTCTTATCAGAGAAATGAAAAATTATGAATAATAGAGGGAAAACATTGACAAAGATAGAACACATCACCACTGATTTAGATCAGGATCCAATGAACATGCTTGTCATATTAAAGAGAAACACCAGTCACATACATCATTGCCCAACAACTTGATATCAACTAGAAATCATCTCCCAACCTATTTACAACAGATACACACATAACTCTATCTCAAAGAAACAGCTTACAATCCACGAATAACCAACAACAACATGTATTTCTCATGAGTTCTTATAGCTGAAAGTGTGGCAATAGAGGTAGATAGAACTTTAAATGAATCATTAAAATAAAGGAAGAAGGGTCCATGAAGCCCATTCTGCTTTAATATCCCTGTATTGACTTTCAGTACTCTTTGGATGAATTTGGAGTCTTCGACAGGCTGATAATAACTCCAAAGGTATGTCTCTTGAAGTATTTTCTGGCTATTTTGTACTCTGTTTGTACTCTAGGACAAGTAAGGCAGATAAATGAATTTCAGGCCTGCCATACTTTGTAACTAATGCTCTGGAAATCTTAGGACTACTGTCAGGGTGGTGATCTTCTCAGGAACTTGATGGAGAATAAAAAACACTATGGGAGCTCGTCCTTTCTTGGGAAAAGAACCTTCTGCTGATGTGAAACACTGATATGGATTGTTTCATGTGCTTCAGGCCTTATTAAGCCTTCTAGATCATTTTCAAGGTCTTCAATCTGTATCTTCTCCCTTAAAACACTAGGTTATGACATTAAATCTCCAATAATGGGCTTTTAATCCCTTAAATCCTTGACTGATACTCTTTGTCACTTCTGCTGACTATCTATTCTGTGGATACACAAGTTCTAATGGCGTCGGAAGGTTTGAAATAGAGTTAATAACTTCGATTTGGATAAAAACATGCTTTGAACCCTTCCTGGATGTCTCCCTTGCTATCTTTGGCTCTGAAAAATGGCATTCTGCGCCCTGTATTACCCTGTCTATGATAGTGAGACAGGGAATGATTTTTCACCATCTGTTACCCTGCAAAAAGATGATAACCATGTTAATAAATCAATGGGGGTGGAGGATAATTGCTCTGGAGGGCCGAGGAAATGGTGTCGCAGCAATGGATATGGTGGAAGCAATGGAAAAACAGTTGAAAATCGCTGCGGAATGGAAGAAAACTGGCTTGGTGAAAGTTGGTGCGAGGAGGGTTTTAGACCGTTGGATTAGATTGATAGATGGTGATCGACAGTCGAGATTCATCGGTGAAATCATTTAGACTGAATTGGGCAGAAGAAATAAATTTAGTGTTAAAACACAAAGTTTAATGTTAGGGCAAATTACAAAGGAAAAAGGGTAAAATGAAGGATATCGGGGGCCTTTGGTGGTGGGACCGAGAGGGTGGAGGGAGAGTGAATGTGGACCGTTGGATCATGAAAGAAATCAACGGTGGAGATCTTTCGATGAAGTCATTTGGAAGGTCCGATGAAATAAATAAGGATGGGAACGTGATACAACATGAGCCGTTGATCTAGATCACATGAACAGTTGAGATTAAATGAAGGATTATATCGGGGAGGGGTGGTTTTAGAGGAAAACTGCTAGTTTCGCGCAGCTTTGGAGTGGTTTTGAAATTTTTCCAAAAAAATGTGATATGCCTCGCTGCTTGACATGTGTCCCTCCCAAAACCACTTTTATCGCGTAATTTTGAAACATTAAACCTCGGACGCAAAAATTACGCGATATGCATTTTCAGCCGTTGGTTGAAAGGCAGAGAGATCTGACGGTGGGAATGAGAGTGCGATATGGAAATATGCTCGGGCGATCAGGTGGGAAGAGCCAAAGGCGGATTAAATCTCGACCGTTGGATCTGTGGAATGGATGGCCAAGATTCTACCGGGGATTGGCGGAATAGTGGAACGGGGAAAGGGGGAGGCGGAGTGCAATGAAATCTGGACCATCGGATCTGGCGGAATTAACGGCCAGGATTTAATCACATTGGAGAAAGGTAGTGGGTCAAAACTCTGAAGTATTTTGGTTTTGCGATTTGTGATTTAGCACAGACCATCGGATCATTGGAGAGATCAATGGTTGAGATTTGACCGGAGGGGGAAAAACGGAGGGCACATGAGCGAAGCGCGATTAAATCTGGGCTGTTGGTTCTTGTGGATTCAACGGTCCAGATTAAATTGGCGGAGCGATGATGTTGGGCTCAGGAATGGGTTGTGATGGTGTCTCATCCATCGGATTTGTATGGATGGACGGTCGAGATTTAAGTGGCGGGGTGATAATATTGAAATATGGGCAGAGAGCGACGAGATCTGGACCATTGGTTCTTGTGGATTCAACGGTCTGGATCTAATCAACAGATCAGCATTGGAGGATGCAATGGGATGGTGCTTAAGACTTTTGCGATTGGCGATCATGTGAGGGCCATTGGATTATGAAAGAGATCAACGGTGGATACGCAATCGGAGGGGTAATGAAAAGGTGTTATGGGCATGATGCGATATCAGTGCTGACTGTTGGATCTTGAAAGATCGACGGTCACTATTGAAGCGGAGGTCGATAGAACAAATGTTCATCGCATCGAAAAAATATAAGGAACAAAGGAAAAGGCGTTAGCAGAAGGCTTTGATTGCGATTGCATGACGGCCTTAGCGCCTGGTCCTGGGCGCGGGTTATATCAGAGAAGGGGCTAAGGGGTTAGTCGAAAGGGGCTTAAGGCCTCAATGAAAAAAGGGGTTTTTTAAGCCAAAATGTGTGTTTTTCAAGGGATTTATTGGCTTTCGATAAAGGGGAAAAGGGTGTTTTAAATCTGTAAAAGGGATTTTTAGTGGGTTAAAAGGATTTTGGAGGCCTTTTAGAGGAACATGGAGGTTCTAAAGAGGAAAAGGAGGTTTAATTAAAATGAAGGGTAATGAGTGAAATTGGGCAATTACAGAGGCCTTTTGAAGCATTCTTTTTTACAAAACAGCAGGGTTCTTCAATGGAAACAACAATGAGGGTCTTTTAAAGGATAGAAGACACATGGAGGCTTCAAGAATGATAGGTTTTCAAAGGAAATGTATCTCTTGAAGACTCATAAACATATTTAGCCACCTGTTTGCTTGACAAAAATTTATAGGTGGCTAATAGTGGCTCCACATGGGGATGGCATCTTCTTGAAGGTGTCAAGAACTTCAGAAATAATCTTTTGGAAGTAGGCCAGATGCCTTATCTTTAACCATATTTTTCTTCTTTGATCAGTCGCTACAAAAATGATGGATATTAAGTCAACAGAAAATATTCCCCCAAAAAATCTACCTACCCATCCTACAGTCCTAACATTTTTTCTTCAAGGTGCATGTAGACTTGCAGACCTTCTTCATCATTCATTTTTTATTGAAAGTAGAAAAACTAATCTAATTCTACCCTTATTCATCCATGAGACCAGATTAGACGGTTGGCCTCATAGCTTCTCTACCTACACTAACATCTGCTAGGATTAAACTGTCTAGCAGACTTCATTCTCTACATTCTACAACAGAAATTGAAAAATAGCCAAACCAGGATTAGACTGTCTGGTTTGTTGTGGGTCCATGGCATAACGATGGTTGCACATGAACAGAACTTTGCAGAAACTAAAAACAAAATTTGAAGGCTTGAAATTGTGAAACTTTGAAGCATCCTTATTTTTCCTGTGACTCAGATTTTGAGCTTGTTAGAGTCACTTTTCTTTTTCATTTCAGCTCTTTTTTTGAGCTTGTTAGAGCTAATTCTTTTCTTTCTTTGCTGGTTCAGGTTTTGAGCATATTAGAACCAACTTTCTACTCTTTTTTGGCTCAGGTTTTGAGCTGATTTGAGCCATTCTTTTGGAACTTCAGAGGTTCAAGTTTTGAGCTTTTCTGAACCTTTCTTTCTCTTTTTTTTTTTATTTTTCCTCTCTTTTTTTTCTAAAACAAAACACAGCAATGGTATTTACAATGGAAGTGAAAACTTTAAACTCTGAATTTCAGCAGTAATAATGTTTGAGCATCCTGCCATTGACAGGACCCCCAAACAGATCTGTACCATCTAATTCTTGCAGAAAAAAGGCATTGGGACCAATGGTGGATTGGATGATATAAGGACCTTGCCACAAACTATCAAATTTGCCATGCTTACCTTTGTCCTCTCTCCTAGAGTCCCACTTAAGTACCTTGTCTCCAATTTTTAAATCACAAGCTTTTGTTCTTTTATCAAACAATTTTTGGATGTTCTCTTGCACTTTTTGAGCTTTGTTGTATACCTCTTCTCTTTTTTGCTGGAGAAGTATTGCTTGATTGATCCTCCTTACCATGCTGTCTTCTTCTGTCTATATTTATTGGAGCAATTTTATCACTGGTACCCCCAAGATGGTAGGGAATACTGCATCTGCCCCATAGACAAGATGATATGGAGACATTCTAATGGATTTCTTTGTTGCCAACCTGTTTATTTCTGAAGAATAGGATGGTTTTTCTTCATCAGGAGGCTCTTTACTCAAACATTTTTCATCAGATTTAGAGTCTGAATCAGGTAATTCAAACTCATTCGTGCAAAGCAAGAAATCCTCTATCTATTTGTCACCCTAAAAGACCTGCCAATGTTTCTCATTGTCTGGCACTACTGGTCAGTATTTGGTTTGAACAATGATCTGTTTATCACTAGGTGATTTCTGATATGAACTAGCAGTGCAGGCCAATCCATTTGCAATTATGTTTTGACTTCTAGGAACAAACACAAGTTCATATTCTATAAAAGTTTTCAACAGATCCATGGCATCATTTTTGTATGCCCTCAATCTAGGATGCTTTTCAGTGTACTCTCCATTTACTTGTTTGATGACTAATTCAGAGTCTCCATGTACAACTATCCTTTGAGCTCCTAGTTTTTTCAATAGAATCAATCTTAGGATGAGAGCTTCATACTCTGCAATGTTGTTTGTACATTTAAAATCTAGCTTGAAGGCATGACTCTCGACATAATTTCTTTCAGTATTGTGCAACCATACTCCAGCTCCTGCATTCTTTCTAGTGCAAGACCCATCAAAGTTCATTCTCCATAAGGGATTGTCTGTAGACTTATTATCAGTTTCACCCCTAAAGTTGTGTTCACCATTATGTTGTATTATGGGTTCTGCACTGTGGTGTGCGTTATTGATTAGGAGATCAAGTCTCTTGTAGAAAAATGCTCAAAAATGAAGTTGCTCAGAATTGCTCTGAAATAGATTGACTGGAAAGAGCTCGGCGATATGATCCCAACGTCGTGAACGGCACTCAAATCCGTTACCGTATGGAGGAGATATTGCATTTTGAAATTCGCCAATTTCAATTAAAAAATGCCAAAATGGACTTTATAAAAAATATTTTTATTTAAAAAAGAATATTCCACAGAATATTCTAGGAATATTTCGTGGAATATTCTGTAGAATATTCTAGAGAATATTCTGGTGGCATCCAATTGCAGAGTGCCACGTGGTCAGCCCGGAGGCTACTACGTGGCCCCAAGGCGGAATGGAATGGCATATTAAAAATTTGTTAAGGACGGTGTGGTTCGAACGTGGGTCAGACCGTTTGAAACGGAGTGACCTGACCGTTAGGCCAGCGCGGTGGTTCTTATAAACCATTGACATGCGCTTATATTGGATCTGTGCAGTTTGTTGGGCAGGGCCCGAAAGGGGGCCAGCCCCCTCCGCATATAACCACAACACTTCAGTCGACACGCAAACAAATATGACCGTTATGTTATATATTAACCATTTGACATGTGAACGGAATTTCCGGCGGTTTGTTTGCCACGATTTTTTAAAACCGTTTGATTTAACATTTTTCGGCGGGTTGGACGGTGGTCCATGTGACCACGTCCACCCAACATTTATTATAACCGCCCTATAGAATTGGAGTGCGCCCGACAAATTTGGGGTAGTTTCCATTTTTAACTGGAGTTAACTCCAGTTCTCCACATTTAGTGGAGTTTCTCTAGGCCAAACTGGCAGTTGGAGTAAAAGAGCCATAACTTTGGCTAGGAGAGGCCTTTTGATACGAATTTTTTTTTTATTCTGGGGTAATTGATCATTTTGAAGCTGTTGGGAGTGTTTGAAAAGCCATCAGGGTGCTCTAACAGAGAATTTACCATCGTTTTTGGTCGTGGAGCCACCAGGGCCTAAGGGAAGAAGAGCTGTTTTGGACTACCTTCATCCAATGGAGGTGTTTGTTTAGTAATTTTATACTGATTTGACCCTTTTGAATCTTAATTTGCAGTTTATTTTTCCATTTGAGGTTTCTATACAGTTGTATTTACATTTTGAGCATTTAATCAAAAAGGGAAAAGCCTAATTAGAGGCTTTTGGACCCAGCGGAGGTAGCCCAAGAGAGGGGTGAACCACTTAAACAATTATTTTCTGTCATACTGTATAATTTTGCTGCATATTTTCAGATTCTGCTCCTTTAAACAGTAAATTTTTATAAGCAAACTTTTCCCAAGCAGGTTTAAACAGTGAACAAAACTTATTAGTTCATCTTCAAACCATTATACTTCATTTGCAGAATATGTATACTTTCCTATTCACACATTAAAGTTGGATCAATGAATACTTTGCAGTTAAAACAAATACTTTCATTGATCGGATCTCAGTGATTACATTTTATTTCTTTAGGCAGAGTCTGTAGAAGGGCCAGGTAGCCTCCGGATTCATTCTTTCTTTGAAAGGTGAAATATCCGGTGAATGCCCCTACAGTCAATCTCTGTATGAGAAATACTTTGTTCTCACAATTTTAGATCAGGTTGGTATCGGAGCTCAAGGTTTTGCTTAAGAGTTTGTGAAATTTGTGCAAGAAGATTGTGTTATTATGCAAAATTTGATGCTTACTAGGCTGAAATTGCAAAGAGGGGAAGGTCAATTGGTTAGAGAACAAGTTAATCCTCAACCAAGGAGGGCTAGAGTGCCATTACATCCACCTTCCATTTCATCCTCAGTAGCCTTTGAATCAGCCACAAGCATGTCATCCAGAGAGGGAGAAGTACATGAGGAAATGGATCCCAAGGAAGAAGAAAGATTCTTTAGAAAAGCTTTCTTGGATTTGACTGAGATGGTTAGAATCCTATACCAGGAGAGAAATGATAGGATTGCTGGAGAAGGGTCTAGGAACCAAAGAGAAGAAGGAGATTCTTCAGGAGGAAAGAAAGACAAAGATGAGTCTAAGAAAGGGAATGGAGGAAATGGTGATCCACCATCTCCATCATCATCCTCATCCTCCACATCATCCTCTTCTACTTCTGTTAATCAGTCACACAAAACAAAAACATCTCTTAAAAATCCTTTGTTAAAGCTTGATGTAAAGTTTGAGTTGCCGATGTTTAATGGTGATGTGAATGCAGAAAAATTGGATAACTAGATTAGACAGCTGGAAGTCTATCTAAGAATTCATAATTTGCATGATGATGACACAAAAATCCAATTAGCCTCTTTGAGAATGGATGGAGCAGCTTTGGTTTGGTGGGAAGCCAAGACCAGGGAGGAAATTAAAAAGCATGGTAAGATAACTCTAACTTGGAATGAGTTTATTATTTCTATTAAGAAACAGTTTTATCCTCTTGCTCATATTCAGAAAGCAATCATGAATTGGCAAAATTTTAGGCAACTTAAGGGTCAAAATGTGCAAGATTATACCCAAGAGTTTAGAAGGAGAGCACTTCTACTTGGAGTAGACTTACAAAGTCAAGACACCTTGTTGAAATACATAGGAGTTTTGCACAATTATCTGCAACATACTATTCTATTGTTCAATCCTACCAGCTTAGATGAAGTCTGTGTGCAGGCTACACATTTAGAAGCTAGAGGAAAGAATGCTTTTGATGCTTTTGATGAGGATAGTAATTTTAAAAACAAAGGAAAGAAGAGAGTTGATAATTCAAGAAAAGACAAAGGAAAGTTCTTTTGCAAGAACTGTTCAAAGACAAGTCATGATGAAGATCATTGTTGGAAGCTTCATCCTGAACTGAAACCAGAAAAATTCAAGAACAAAAACAAGACCAAAGAAAAGGAGAAAACTGTAGCAACAGTTGAGCAAGACTTAGGGTCGGACTCAGGAGATGAGACAAAAAGCATAGCCATGGTTTTAAAGAACATTAAGGGGAAAGAAGTGGTGCAAGACACAATTCCTAGTTCTAGCTCTTTGAATTGTCACAAAGATACTCATGATGAAAAGAGGAGGATAGAGCTTTTCCATGTGAGGTAATTTCAAAACATACCAAAATTGACACACTATTTGACAGTGGGTCACAAGCGAATCTTATATCTGAATATTTGGTCAAGCAGCTTAAAATTGAGACCATTCCACATCCGAAGCCTTATCCACTTGGATGGATATGCAAGGATGCCAATTTGCAAGTTTCAAGGAAGTGCATATTGCGCTTTGCAATAACTGCACACTTTATTGACACAGTGGAACTTGATGTGGTGCCGCTTGATATCTCAGGTATTGTTTTGGGAAGTCCTTATTTATTTGACAGGAAGGCTATCTTTCATCGCCATGAAAACAAGTATCACTTGTTCAAAGATGGTAAAGAGTACATTGTGAGAGCTCACAAGAAGAAGTTGGAATCTTCTTTACTCCATGCAGGTCAATTGAAAAGACTGGTTAATGCAAGTCAAAGTCTAACTTTGTTGATGTTGAAACGACCAGATTTTGAGCATTTTCCTTTTTATGATGTTGCTAATAATATGTCTCAGTTTGATAACAGTTTGTCTTTGAAAGAAGATAATGTTATGTTGCGCAAATTACCTTTTGGGTCAGCCAATGCAGTGAATGAAGTGTCAAAGCAAAGCAGTGCAAGCAAGAAGGACACACCATTCAGCACGGGAAAATGTTGGTTTCAGAATGGTACAATTCACCATGGGAACAGTTTGCAAGGTGAAGGTTATTTTAAGTCTTTTTGGAAGTTTGATCAGTGTAGAAAAAGTTTTTTTTCTGCAAATTACAATTGTTGTTCTGCAAATTTTAATCATTTGCATCATGACTCCGTCAATCTAAGCAATGACCGATTAGTTGATTCCAAAGACAGATTAACATTTTCTCAAAAGCTTCATTTGATGAAATCGGGGAGATTTCAGTCGTTCAAGTGTGGAAGAGTGGAGAATCAGTCTCCACATCATCAGTTTCAGTAATCAGAGAGCTTTTGAGGGTCCAAAAGCTTCCCATTCGGGAGGTGTGATCAGGAGATCAAGTCTCTTGTAGAAAAATGCTCAAAAATGAAGTTGCTCAGAATTGCTCTGAAACAGATCGGCTGGAAAGATCTCGGCGATACGATCCCAACGCCGTGAACGACATTCAAATCCGTTACTGTCTGGAGGAGATAATGCATTTTGAAATTCGCCAATTTCAAGTAAAAAATGCCAAAATGGACTTTATAAAAGATATTTTTATTTAAAAAATAATATTCCACAGAATATTCTGGAGAATATTCCAGTGGCATCCAATTGCAGAGTGCCACGTGGTCAGCCCGGAGCCCGCCACGTGGCCCCAAGGCGGAATGGAATGGAATATTAAAAATTTGTTATGGACAGTGTGGTTCGAACGCGGGTCGGATCGTTGGAAACAGAGTGACCTGACCGTTAGGCCAGCATGGTGGTTCTTATAAACCATTGGCACGCGCTTATATTTGATCTGTGCAGTTTGTTGGGCGGGGGGCGAAGACAGCCTCTTATATAACCCTTATATAACCACAACACTTGATTGACGATGCAAACAAATCCGAACGTTATGTATATATTAACCATTTGACATATGGCTTGACATTTACGTAGTTTGTTTGCCACGGTTTTAAAAACAAAATAGTTTGATTTAACATTTTTCGGCGGGTTGGACATTGGTGCATGACCACGTCACCAACATTATTATAACCTCAGACGAATTGGAGCGCGCGAACAAATTTGGGGTAGTTTCCATTTTTAGCTGAGTTAACTCAATTCTCCACATTTAGTGGAGTTTCTCACAGGCAATGGCCGGTTAGAGTAGGCATAACTTTGGCTAGGAGAGACCTTTTGATACGATTTTTTATTAGGGTAATTGATGCGATGCAGGGCTGTTGGGGTGTTTGCGGGAGCCATCGGGGCCTCTATGAAGAGAATTGCTAGCAATTTTTTGGTCGTGGAGCCACCAGGGCCTAAGGGAAGAAGAGCTGTTTTGGACTACCTTCATCTAATGGAGGTGTTTGTTTAGTCATTTTATACTGATTTGAGCCTTCTGAATCTTAATTTGCAGTGTATTTTTCCATTTGAGGCTTCTATACAGTTGTATTCACATTTTGAGCATTTAATCAAAGAGGAAAAAGCCTAATTAGAGGCTTTTGGACCCAGCGGAGGTAGCCCAAGAGAGGGGTGAACCGCTTAAAAAATTATTTGTTGTCATACTGTATAATTTTGCTGCATATTTTCAGATTCTGCTCCTTTAAACAGTAAATTTTTATAAGCTAACTTTTCCCAAGCAGGTTTAAATAGAGAACAAAACTTGTTAGTTCATCTTCAAACCACTACACTTCATTTGCAGAATATGTATACTTGTCTATTCACACATTAAAGTTGGATCAATGAATACTTTTCACTTAAAACAAATACTTTCATTGATCGGATCTCTGTGATTACATTTTATTTCTTTAGGCAGAGTCTGTAGAAGGGCCAGGTAGCCTCCGGATTCATCCTTTCTTTGAAAGGTGAAATATCCGGTGAATGCCCCTACAGTCAATCTCTGTATGAGAAATACTTTGTTCTCACAATTTCAGATCAGTTATCACTCAGTAATTTCTCCAGGTTCAAGAGAAATAGTCCAAGGTAACCACAAACCAAATTTTAGGTATAGAATCTAGCCAATCTATACCCAGGGAGGGCTCTCTCTTTAAGTTTTGGCTTTGTTTTTGAAAGATATTAGGCTAGTTATGAAATTTTAGGGATTTTGATTGTGTTTGGTTGATGGAATTCAATAACAGAGGGGTAGGACTGGGTAGTTTAGGCCATTGGGCTAATGGAGTCAAAGAAGATGGCTTAACTGAATTTGGTTTCTTAGCAAGGGATGGTTTCACAGGGCAATGTAATCAAATAGGGAACAATTAAAGATCTAAAATGAATGGAATGGACTCAAAATGGATGAAGGGAAATTAAGAATCCTTCAACATATTCGAAATATGGAACTTGAATGACTATTAATAAAGATCAATTAAGAATTCTTTATCAAATAATCAAAATGAATAAACTAGGAAACAGGAGCAATTAAGAATTCACCGTTCATACTAGTTCAGAAGAAAACATTAAGAATAACAACGATTGAAAACAGATTGCACTCAAGCACTTTCTGAATTATTATTTTTCATTTATCATTCAGATATGAAACATATACGGTATAATAAACAAATATAAAACTTTAAAACATAAGAGATAGAAGACTTATTGATCCGGTGTCTGACTCAAGAATCCTGTGAAAAGTCCTTTGTGTCAATTATTTATCCAGCTAGCCATGCGAAATTTGTCCAACAACACTTTATTCCAAAATAATCAGTATTATATCAAAGTCTAATAATCCACCCCCCACCAAAATACTTCCAAGAGTGAAGTATTTATACAAATTCTAAACTAAAATATCTTGAAAAAATATCAAGATTAGTTCACAAATCTCTCCAACTGTTTTACATAAATAGAGCTTAAGTAAAGGACACTCAAAATAATGCATCTATTTGGCACTATTTTTTATGGACAGGTGATGACAAAGAGGATAATTCGAATTTGATCCAACTCTTAGTTGATGATGAGGCATCCAAATCACTAACTACTTCCTTTCTTTGTGCATTCTGCTCCAACAATTCCGCAAACTTGGGGTCCAATTATCTCTTTTTATTTCTCAATCCGTAATAGATATGTAAAACGTAAAAGAGGTTATTGTGGACTAATATGTTGGTGAGATAAACCTCTTTCCGTTTCCTAAAATTCCTCTCCATATGTGCACAATAGGCTCTGCCAAACTATGTGTAAAACAGAGTTTTACAGAGTCTGAAAAATAACCTGTAAATATGTGCATGTCTCTCTGATTCTGAAATCACTGTGAAAAAGGTGAGATAGTTTTTTGTATATGGGTCTCTTAGGAACAAAAACCTCCTTAATTTTTGTATTATTTATTTCTTATTGCCCACAATTTTCTCTGAAAAATTATGACTTAACTGGAATTTTCTGCAAAAAGTGCTTTCCAACATTGTTTAATATTTCCAAAACCATAATAACTGTTAGAAACATGAGAGAGGTTTTTGCAGATGGTCCTCTTAAGAACATAAACCTCCTTCAGTTTTTCAAAATTAATCTTGGATTGATCACAATAGTTTCTGCAAGACAATGACTAAAACATGAAATTTCTGCAAAAATGTTCCTTCTTGTTGTGTTTTTCATCTTTTCACTTTTTTGTTCTTTTGACTGTTTTACTTTCACTTTAGACAAACTTAAATGTTGGTGAAAGTATTTTCATTTCTTTTTACCATTTTACTGCCTCTGTATTTACTTTTACTGTTTACCTTTGACTTCTCTATAACTTCATTTTAACTTTCACTCTGACTTTTACCTAATACACTTTAACCACTAATACTCTTTAACTGTTATGCTCTCTGTTTATTTTCTTTTTATCCTTTTTACCATTACTTACTGTAGTAAATAACCAAAATTCATCCAAGGATATTTTTACAAAAGGTCCAACATGTCTTCACACCATTGTGCTTCTGGTATTCTGGTTCTTGTGGATTCAGAAAGGAATTTGGGTTTTTAGTGGAAAAATGGGAAAAAATACAAGTCTGGGAACTTATGGGGTGAAACAAAGACCGAATTGCACTATTTTTTTAGTCTTTTTCTATAGAATTAAAGTAAAAACCAAGACTTGTAGGGTTCGACAGAAATTGGATAAATACTTGTTTCGGAAAGTGAATAGTGAGGAAATAGGTGTAGGCAATAGCTAACTGGTTCAACTGAAAATCGTTTGGCAAAGTGGCGGTTGGAAATCTTCAACAACTGATTTTGATGTTTTTTGCATGGGAGCACTGGTCGCAGGATAAAATGATGAAAATAATTTGCATTTGTTTGTTTTATTCACAAAGTCAAGGTTGGTAGGGGTTTTGTTATTTCGGATGGATGACGTACGCGGGAAATGACAGTCTGTCGTATGCGGAGGGCGGTAAACGGTATGTATCGCATCGCTTTTGGGGATGGGTGGTATTCAGCCAGGAGCCAGTGATTCCATACATCTTGTGACGCATGGCAAGGCACTATTCGCAAAACCACTCCACGATCGCACGTTATCGTTCGATCGTGGAGGGCAATGCGATATGGACGACAGTCATTGGATGTGGAGGGGTTGATCAGACGGCTATCGAGGAGGCAAGATGAGGGGAGATTAACAAGGGCAGGCCCAATACAATAAAAGATTATTTAATCATATCGGGAGAAATATGATTGGTTGGGTAAGTTATTAATTAACCGTGGGGGTTAATTAATGCTTATTTAAATTAATGCTATATTATGGTTATATTTCAACCAAGGGGCGGGATATGTAATATTTGGGGATTTTATATAGTTATAGTATTACGGGAATGGGTAGATGTTATGGGGGAATTAAATAATATAATTTAAAAGTTAATATGTCAAAATGAATGAGAAAACACTAAGTATAAAAACATTAGGCTTATGTATTTAACTTATGCTTGAATGAAAAAGGGTTTTTATAGGATATTGTGTAATTTTTCTAAGTAAAATAGGATTTTACTTAGGAAAAATACTTATGGAAGTAAATGAATGACTTATGGATGGTTTAAGTACTTAGGCTTTTTTAAATTATTGGGCCGAGGGTCCGGTCCCTCCAAAAGTCAAGGAAATGCCTTGAGCCCCTCTAATTTTCAAATGCCTTAGTACTTAGGGGAGATTAGTGAAATTTTTAGGGAAAAATGAGAAGGGAAGTTAATCATTTGACTTTGTTTTGCTTGAAATTCTTCCAGTGTAATGTTTGCCTTGCACTTGTGATGAAAGTAAAGATTAACACATTTAGAGTCATTATCCATCACATGTAATTCTACAACATCATCTACCTACCCTACCTACTTTAACCTAGCATTTTTTCTTCTTTATTAGGGTGCACTTCGACTGGAAAACCCTTATCACATTTTTCTTTTACATGTATAAATCTATCTAAGTCTAACCTTATTACATCCAAGGGCTCAGATTAAGTTATTGAGCTCCTTTTATTTACTCTACCTATCTACTTATCGGCCAAGATTAAACAGTTTGGTCAGATTTTATTCTCTATCTCTAAAACATAAAATTCAAATATGAACAAGCCAAGTTTAAGCTGTTTGACTGTCCATCAATTGTGGCATAAGATACAATTTGCACACAATTTGTTTATTACATAAGAGAAAAAAGTAGTGGCATTTAGACTTTCACACTTTCCTTGGCCTTTCTTTTGGTGGGGTTCATTTTCTTTTACTTTTTTGGCCATTTTTTATTTTTTTTCACCCTTTGATTTTTCTTTTAGGGTATACCCTCTTTACATTTTTTAAATTTTTTGATTTTTTTGACAATATGGAAAACCTTTGCAACAAGGAAAGGTATGAACATATTACATAGCCCATCAAGTCAATCATGATATATGACACCTATTGGTATAGGAGCATAACAGTGTGTAATGTTCTGTTCTTTAGGATTTGCATGGAGTTCAGAGTGATGAGTAATTTGCAGTTTGTAGTCTTGGTTTTTTTCACTCCGATTTTTTGATTCAACACACTGTCCGAAGGTTTCTCCCTTGTTTTCCTCTATATCTGGAGCTTCCATTGTGTTAATATATGTGGGCTCTACTCTGTTTTTTAAATCTCTGTCTTCTAGCTCTGGCTCATCTATAAATTCATCATTGTAAAGAATAAAAGAATCTAGATCTGTATAGATAGAGTACAGAGGTGAATTCTCAAGTTTCTCAGGGCCGCTAACCATAAAATTCATGTGTACCTCTCTATACAGTCTGCTAAGCTGGCTAATGACAGGGATTGTGGCATATGTCATGTCCATCTGCATTGTACCTTGTAGCTTGGCACCCCATGACCTTGACAACAACATGTCATACTTAGGAGGTACATTTTCCACTACAACATCCATTACCATGCACTTGGCTGGGATTTGGGTCAAATTCACACAAAGATCTTTGATTAGGCCAAGGCACTTCACTCTACTAGAGTCAAATGAATATAAATCCTTATAGGGTCTGGTTATCTCTAGGCCTAACTTCTCCATAATCACCTTTGGCATAAGGTTGTGTGAAGCCCATGAGTCATGCATGGCATTATGTAAGATTTTTTCATGGACATTGAGACTGACATAGAAAGGAGGTACCACCCCTTCCTGAAATTTCCCTTCAATTTTGGGGCCAAACAAAAGAGCTAGTTGATCATCATTTAAATTGGCAGTATCACTATTTTCTCCTAAGTTTAAATCTTTCAAAATTTGACCTTTATAAGCATATTGGGTGGCCAAATCAGTGAGAGGGACTGAAATTTTGATTTTGGCTATCTCACTTTCCAAATTGAAATGAGACTGACTCTTTGAAAGGTTTAATTCTGCTTTGTTGGTCACCATTTTAGTGGCAGAATCATCTTGATGATTCTCACTATGTACAATGTTTGAAGATGTTTTATCAAGAAGCATTAGCTGCAATACTAGTGTTGCTAGTTTCTTTACTTGGTTTATCATTAGTTTGGATGTATTTTTCTTTGTTATTGCCAGAACTCTCAGCTGCTGATTTGTTGCTTTCAGCAGTCACTTTAGGAGTCTTTTCAGGTATTTTCTTAGTGCTAATTTCATAGGCTCTTGGTTTGGGAGTGTCTAAGTTCTTTTTGCTTCTGAGATCATATTGTTCTTGGACCTGCATGATGGCATTTTCGAATCCTAACCTATAGTCCTCAGATTCTAACCCTTCCTCATCCCAAAGTGAGTGTGAGGTTTGATTATCTTCTATAGAGAAGGTTTGATCTTGATTATCTACCTCCACCATGTTTATGATGGTTCCCTTTGATTCTTCTATCATTCCTTCATCCTCATCAACGAAATTCTCTTGGAATGGAGGTATGACTTGCTGATCAGAGTCCATTTGCCTATTTGGGGGATTGTTTCTCCTAAAATTTTGGTTCTGGTTTTGATTTTGCTTTCTGCTCTGATTATTGACTTGGACAACCATTTTCTCCATCATTTTTTCTAGCCTTTCCATGTTTTTGGCTAGGCTATCATATTTGGAATCAGATGAAGAAACTGTGGTGTCATCTCTATAGGTTACCTTCTTTTCAGCCCTCATTCTAGCTCATTTTTCAATCAGGTTTGCTTCTACACTCACTGCTTCTTTCTGCATGTCTTCTAATGTGTTATAATCTCTCTCTCGTAACTGATAGGCCATGTCAGCATCAAATCCTTCAAGGTATTTCACTAAGGCCATTCCTTGGGGAGGTTTTATGTGGGGTGGAAGAGCATTGTAGACACTGTTGAATCTGGTGGAATAGTCATGGACACTCTCTCCCTGATTTATTTTCAGATTTTTATATTCTGCTAGTATTTGGAGAGCGTTACTTTTGACTTCCCATTTGTTTATGAAAGTTTCTTGCAAAGAGGGAAGGCCATTGATGCTACTAGGAGCTAGGTTTTTAAACCACTTTTTTACTTCTCCTCCCAAACTCTGAGCAAAGATTCTCATCTTAATGGTTTCATCTTCAATTTCCATATAGTCAAAGGCATCTTCCATCCTATCTACATGATGTTGACCTGTGGTAGACTCTTTTCCAGTGAAATGAGGGATTTTTTACTGATAATCATTGGGTAGTGGAGCCAAAGGTTGTGGTAACACCAAGGGAGCATACCATGCTGCCATGACGGTGTTTTGTGGAGGTAAAGGATTGGTTTGAGCAGCAGGTATATGAATGACAGAAATGCTAGGACTAGCAACACACTGTTGAATTGATTTAGGGTGACAGAGGCCCAAGTTTTGAATGAAATGAATATCAGGAGGTGTTGATGGAGGGGTCTCTCTGTCCCTAATATTTTGACCACTATGAGATGGTGAACTTGAAGGCTCAAAGTATATCTGATCTATACCACTGAATGACTTAGTTCTTGGTAAATCACTTGGTAAGTCTAAGCCAAAATGAGTATCTGATAGAGCTGCAAATTTTTCAGGTGTTGAGTTAGCTCTATGACTGGGTCTGATAATAGTTGGTTTTCTAGGTGTAGGAAACTTCCTAAGAATTCTCTCTGGATTTTCAACTATTTCAGGGGGGTTTGGATTAGGATAAGCTCTAGTATGGACTGTTCTTGAAGCTAGTATGTCTGTCTCTTAACAAAGAAGCTTAATCCTAAGTGTTTCTTCTAATATGGATGATGTTGTAATGAAAATTGGTCTCCCAGTGGAGTCTTGTGACAACAAAGATAATCAACAGGCCTACTGATCACCAGTGGAGTATTTTAGTCATTAAGGAACTGTGGAGTTGCTAGGTGGAAGGTTTAAAATGTTTTGAAGGAGATTTACTGTCCACCGCAGTGATTTACTACCAAACTTAGGCTAATATGGTCTTCTTCCCCAGCGGAGTCGCCATTATGTTGTGGTTCCTATGTTTTGGCAAGTTTGGCAATACCAAAAGACAAGACAACATCAAACCACTTTGGGATCTCAGGATCTAGCCCTCCTGGATCCAGAGAGGGGTCTCTCTGTAAAAGGAAAAGAAATATATATCTTTGAAGTTCACTTTTAAGGTATTAGGCTAGTTATAGGGCACAAGGGTTTTTGTTTTGTTTGTTTGTTTGGTTGGGAAACATGAAAGAAGGGTTCAATATAAGGTAAAGGAGTGAGTAAAGAAGAGAATTTTGGCAATGGAGAGATAACTCAAATAAAGCACAAGTCCATTGGGAAATGGGGTCATAAAAGGGTTTACTTGCAATTCAATATCCAAGGCTTTCAAATGGGCTAGTCATCTAAAACAGAGGATCTCTAAAGATGATAGTATGGGATGAAACAATAAGGAAATGAAGGTGAATGACAAGGAAACCTTACAAGGTGACCACTTAGGATCAAATCTAGGGATAGGGCATGCCTTAACCGTCTATGATCAAACTCCTATGAGGCTAACTCTTCAGACAATAGAAAACATTTAAGATTTGGCACAAAGCGAAGCCTAAGATCAAAGAAAGAATTTTAACTTTCAATGATTCGACATTCAACTTAAGGGATCTTAGAAAGGCTAACTGTTGGAAAAGGACCCTAGTGAGATAGAACCAACTCTAAATCTCCCAGTTTCTCAATTCTTTCATCTAAAACTAGACAAGAACATCTAAAAACAAACTCTAAATTCATACATCAGTAAGCAGGGAGGACCAACTACTATACTGGTTAAATTATCTTGAATTTGTTCTCAAATCAAAAAATTAGCAGAAAAAATCGAAGATAAGAAGAGCAGGAAGCATTAGGGTACATTACAGCAATATATCCTAAGCTAGTTTACTGATTCTTATCAAAGAAATGAAAAATGATGAATAATAGAGGGAAAACATTGACAAAGATAGAACACATCACCACTGATTTAGATTAGGATCCAATGAACATGATTGTCATATTAAATAGCAACACCAGTCACATACATCATTGTCCAACAGCTTGATATCAACTAGAAATCATCTCCCAGCCTATTTACAACTAATACACACAGAACTCTATCTCAAAGAAACAACTTACAATCCACGGATAACCAACAACAACATGTATTTATCATGAGTTCTTATAGCTGAAAGTGTGGAAGTAGAGGTAGATAGAACTTTAAATGAATCATTAAAACAGAGGAAGAAGAGTCCATGAAGCCCATTCTACTTTAATATCCCTGTATTGACTTTCGGTACTCTTTGGATGAATTTGGGGTCTTCAACAAGCTGATAATAACTCCAAAGGTATGTCTCTTGAAGTACTTTCTAGTTTTTTTGTACTTTGTTTGTACTCTGGGACAAGTAAGGTAGATAAATGACTTTCAGGCCTGCCATACTTTGTAACTAATGCTCTGAAAATCTTAGGACTACTGTCAGGGTGGTGATCTTCTAAGGAACTTGATGAAGAATAAAAAGCACTATGGCAGCTCATCCTTTCTTGGGAAAAGAACCTTCTACTGATGTGAAACGACGATATGGCTTGTTTCATGCACTTCAAGCCTTATTAAGCCTTCTAGATCATTTTCAAGGTCTTCAATATGTATCTTCGCCCTTGAAACACTGGGTTATGACATTAAATCTCCAATAATGGGCTTTTAATACCTTAAATCCTTCACTGATACTCTTTGCCACTTTTGCTGACTGTATGGTCTGTGGATACACAGGTTCTAATGGCACCGTAAGGTTTGAAACAGAGTTAATAACTCTAATTTGGATAAAAACATGCTTTGAACTTTTCCTGGATGTCTCTCCTGCTATCTCTGGCTCTGAAAAATGGCATTCTGTGCCCTGTATTACCCTGTCTGTGATAGTGAGACAGAGAATTATTTTTCACCATCTGTTACCCTGCAAAAATATGATAACCATGTTAAGAAATCAATGGGGGTGGAGGAGGATTGCTCTGGAGGGCCGAGGAAACAGTGTCGTAGCAATGGATATGGTGGAAGCAGTGGAAAAATGACTGAAATTCGTTGCGGAATGGAAGAAAACTGGCCTGGTGAAAGTTGGTACGAGGAGGGTTTTAGACCGTTGGATTAGACTAATAGATGGTGATCGACGGTCGAGATTCATCAGTGAAATCGTTTATACTGAATTGGGCGGAAGAAATAACTTTAGTGTTAAAACACAAAGTTTAATGTTACGACGAATTACAAAGGAAAAAGGGTAAAATGAAGGATATCGGGGGCCTTTGGTGGTAGGAACGAGAGGGCGGAGGGAGAGTGAATGTGGACCGTTGGATCATGAAAGAGATCAACGGTGGAGATCTTCCAATGAAGTCCTTTGGAAGGTCTGATGAAATAAATAAGGATGGGAACACGATACAACATGAGTCGTTGATCTAGATCACATGAACGGTTGAGATTAAATGAAGGATTATATCGGGGAGGGGTGGTTTTAGAGGAAAACTGTTGGTTTCACACAGCTTTGGAGTGGTTTTGAAATTTTTCCAAAAAAACACGATATGCCTTGCTGCCTGACACGTGTCCCTCCCAAAACCGCTTTTATCGCGTAATTTTGAAACATTAAACCTCGGACACAAAAATTACGCGATATGCATTTTCAGCCATTGGATGAAAGGTGGAGAGATCTGACGATGGGAATGAGAGTGCGATATGGAAATATGCTCGAGCGATCAGGTGGGAAGAGCCAAAGGCGGATTAAATCCCGACCATTGGATCTATGGAATGGACGGCCAAGATTTGATTGAGGATCGGCGGAACAGTGGAATGGGGAAAGGGGGAGGCAGAGTGCAATGAAATCTGGACCATTGGATCTGGCGGAATTAACAGCCAGGATTTAATCGCATCGGAGAAAGGTAGTGGTTCAAAACTCTGAAGTCTTTTGGTTTTGCAATTTGCGATTTAGCGCAGACCGTCAAATCATTAGAGAGATCAATGGTTGAGATTTGACCGGATGGGGAAAAACGGAGGGCACATGAGCGGAGCGCGATTAAATCTGAGCCGTTAGTTCTTGTGGATTCAACGGTCCAGATTAAATCGGCGGAGCGATGATGTTGGGCTCAGGAATGGGTTGCGATGGTGTCTCAGCCGTCGGATCTGTATGGATGGACAATCGGGATTCAAGCGGCAGGGTGATAATATTGAAATATGGGCAGAGAGCGACGAGATCTGGACTGCTGGCTCTTGTGGATTCAATGGTCCGGATCTAATCGTCGGATCGGCATCGAAGGATGCAATGGGATGGTGCTTAAGACTTTTGCGATTGGCGATCATGCGAGGACCATTGGATTATGAAAGAGATCAACGATGGATACGCAGTCGGAGGGGTAATGAAAAGGTGTTATGGGCACAATGCGATATCAACGCTAACCGTCGGATCTCGAAAGATCGACGGTCACTATTGAAGCGGAGGTCGATAGAACAAATGTTCATCTCATCGAAAAAATATAAGGAACAAAGGAAAAGGCATTAGCAGAAGGCTCCGATTGCGATTGCGCGACGGGCTTAGCGCCTGGTCCTGGGCGTGGGTTATATGCGGAGAAGGGGCTAAGGGCTTAGCCGAAAGGGGCTTAAGGCCTCAATGAAAAAAGGGGGTTTTTAAGCCAAAATGAGTGTTTTTCAAGGGATTTCTTGGCTTTCGGTAAAGGGGAAAAGGGTGTTTTAAACATGTAAAAGGGATTTTTAGTGGCTTAAGAGGATTTTGAAGGCTTTTTAGAGGAATATGGAGGTTCTAAAGAGGAAAAGGAGGCTTAATGAAAATGAAGGGCAATGAGTGAAATTGGGTAATTACAGAGGCCTTTTGAAGCATTCTTTTTTACAAAATAGCAGGGTTCTTCAATGGAAATAGCAATGAGGGTTTTTTAAAGGTTAGAAGACACATGGAGGCTTCAAGAATGATAGGTTTTCAAAGGAAATGTATCTCTTGAAGACTTGGAAACATATTTAGCCACCTGTTTGCTTGACAAAAATTTATAGGTGGCTAATAGGTAAATCGACACGTAAGCATAAATCTAGATAGACTCCAGTCATCAATGCATGACCATATCAAATACACATACCATGAAATCTTGCATGAAAAAAACAACCATACCAATGTACACGTGCCAACATGTAAGCATAGACTTGTAACCAATCATACACTCATGACGACACATTCCACTACAACACCCTCACTTTCAGATGGAAATATCACTACGACCATGACCAACACCATGCATATGAAACAATAATATAGACCACAAGCATAAGAAACACATACACAACCGACATAAATGCATGACCAAAACACACCACCCATCTAGTCCAAGGGTGAACCATGCTCTGATACCACTCTGTAACACCTCCTCCCATATCTACCCAAGTAATCATCCAACCGAGGTAAACATTTGATGAGAGGCTATTATGATCTAATTCAACCTCCCAGATCACCTTAAGGAAGTGGAACCGACACCACACAACTACACAAACCTTTTGCACCTACTACAGGACACCTAGGAGCCAACCCAACCTTCTAGGAGGCTATACCCTAAGACAACTAGCCTTTTCATGAATGAATCCCTTGGTCTCTCCCTTGACATGGGTAAGAGTGCAACTATAAACCTCCAGCCACACACACAACGTGGGTATGCAGGCGACTAGGGAATTTTCCCAGTAGTTCTAAGACCATGACCCCGATTTCTATGCCACCTTTTCAGGCCCATAGCTCAAGTCACTTCCCAAAACTCCATGACTTTCAGAATTGAAACATAAAAATGGAATAATGATGTAAATTCAAACACTTGAACAAGGACTTGACTGGACCCCTACTAGCCATAATAGGCATTCCATCAAACATTTAATCTATAGGTTTAAACAAAATATCTGATCATATGGGTCTCATACTTATCTGAGAATCACTACGAATCATTTTTCCCTTATATCAATAGCTACATTATCATCTATTAGGTCATGTATTCATTGCTCATTCATTTACAAATAAAATATGATGATAGCCATACATTTTCACTATCATAAAATATATCCATAACTAGCATATAAACAAAAAAAAATACTGAGGATGCAACAACCATAAATGCTACATAGAATCCAATACATTTACACATACATTACCAAGGAAACAAACTCTTATTCATGAATGCAAAAGCCAAACTGGTATGGGACTACCACATTCCACCCAACCATAGATTGGCTGAGCCAAATCTCTCCTCAGCCAATCAACCTCATGCCATATTCCAAGCATGAATGTGGGACTCAAATCAAAAGAACCAATCAGGGCGTCTCGAGGCTAAACCACCTAACCATCATCAATAGAAACAACTTTAC
Organism: Pinus albicaulis; assembly: GCA_034641835.2. Classification (NCBI taxonomy): domain Eukaryota; kingdom Viridiplantae; phylum Streptophyta; class Pinopsida; order Pinales; family Pinaceae; genus Pinus; species Pinus albicaulis. The sequence continues at coordinate 3,830,202 of CM076584.1, forward strand.
TACAATCTTAACCAGATGAGTAGGGAAAAACAATAAACATGTAATAAAAAACTTTACCATGATCTCCACCATATCACTAGGCCATGACAAGCATGGATGTCACCGAATTTATCCACCTACACCATGAGGAATTTTCATGTCTCCTAGTCTCTAGGCTTTACTGCAATCCACAATAGATCACTAGGCCCTAACTGAGACTCGACCCTCCATGCTTTATTGTATATCCCATCCCAGGATTCCTAGGCCTGATGGAGAGCACCAATCTCTAAGATTTATTGTATATCCCACCATAAACCAGTTGAGAATTCCTAGGCCCACTGATGCAACAAAAAATATGTTTTTACCATGAACCATAGTCTAGTTCAGGGGTTACTAGACCATGTGTTCTTTCATTCAGAGATCCACCTCACTTAGCTTTGAATCCATCAAAAAATCCAGCTTAACCAAAACATGAGAAACACATCACACCAAGGTTATCCAGGAATGGCAAGGTTAGGCTAAAAAACATTGTCATGCCTACCAAAACCCATTCCAAATACAGAAATAGAACCAAGGACACAAATGCAACACCATGCATGCCAAATCTAGCAAGGAAACCACACATGAAAATCGATACCTGCAAAGAATCTCATTGTAGCTGCTTGATCCTACTCTTCCCTGCTTGACCTATGTTTCCTCTTTTCCTTCTTTTCCTTTCTTGATGCAATTCTCAAATTCTCCATGGAAACTCTAAGTGTCCAAGAGTGAGAGAGAGAGAGAATAAAGAGAGAGCTCCAAAACTGAACTGACAAAAGGTACCAACTGATCCTCATAAGCCTTTTTATCAATGTGGCCTCTATTTTCTTCATTTTCAATTATTTTCCTTCATTTTCCTCCTCACATGCAACATGTGATCTTTCACCTTCCTTTTCTCCTAATTTCCTTTATTTTCATAAATAATTGTGTCAAAATACATTTTTACCTTTTCAATGCCTTTGCCATTGACTTTGCCAATTTCCTTAGCCATAATAAAATCAAATGAACAACCACACTAGGATATTTTTCCCAACATTAAGATTGGAATAAGTGTCCTATAACTGTGGTTATTATTTTTCCTTTACTAACTTTTATTACATGGAATTTTGACGAGGGATGTTATAGAACCCCTGAAGTTTTGTTACCAAAATTTTATTTTATGGACGATTCTTCTAAACATATATGGATGGAGTATTTGGATGTTCATGTTATATGTCCTACTCCTGTTCCTCTTGTTCTTATTTTTCTTCCTCCCCTTCTTCTTCTTCTTTTTCATGCTCGTTTCTCATTGTCTCTTTTTTTATTTTCATGTTCTTGTGGTTTTTCTCTTTGAGGTAATTTGTCATCTAATATGACATCAATCCTTTCAATTAATATTCATAGTATTTTGTAACATTTGTATCCCTTTATTTAGATGAATATCCGAGGAATATTCCTTCATCTATTATGGAATAAAAGTTCCCTAAATCATTTTCATTTATCTTATTGTAGAACTTTCTTCCAAATATTTTGAAGTATTTGACTATATCTTGTTTGCCTTTCCATAATTAATAAGGAGCCTTATTATTGTTTACTCTGATATGAGCTCTATTCAAGTTGTAAATTTTTTTACTAACTGATTCTCCCCAAAATATGTATGGTATATTTCCTTCATTTAGCATTGTTATTGCCATATCTTTCATATTTATAGTCTTCCTTTCAACAAAAATATTTTGTTGCAGAGTCCTTGCCACTAAAAAATGTCTTCTAATCCCATGATTTTCAAAAAAATTATTGAATTCATAAACAGTAAGCTCACCTCATATGTCTAATCTCAAGCACTTGATATTTAGATTAGTCTCATTTTCAATCAGGTCTTTGAAGGCTTTAAACTTATCAATTTCTTCATATTTCTCTTTTAGGAAAGTACCCCATGTCATTCTTATGTAGTCACCAATCATAAGAATAGAATATGTCTCACCTTTTAGTGTTTGTGTCATTGTTGGCCCACAGAGATCTGTATGAATAAGTTCCAATGAATTTATTTATGATTACTCTTTTGTTTTGAAGCTAACTCTAGTTTTCTTCCCATGCTAACATGGATTGAAAATAGTGCCATTTGGTTCTGAGATATCTAGTTTTCTTCCCATGCTAACATGGATTGAAAATAGTGCCATTTGGTTCTGAGATCTTTGGCATGTCTCTTAGTACTTGTGATATGTTGAGTTTCAATATATTTTCAAAACTGATATGACCCATATTGGTATGCCATAACTATGTTTCATCCAATTTCCCTATACAACATTTTTCACCCTTAACTTCATCTAGGACATATGCATTACTTGAGTTCCCAGCTGCACTTTCCACTAATCTTCCTAATCTTACTTTCCTAATCTCACGTCCTTTGGAAAAAAATATGAGATCATATCCTTAATCACACATCTTACTAATAGTTAGAATATTATTTTTTAAACCTTCATCATACAAAAAATTTTGAGTTTTAGTATTTCCATTATCAAAACTATTCCCATTCTAGCTATCCTTGTTGACACATTATCTCCAAAAGTAATATTTCCTCCTTTTTCTTCTTTTAGATTAATATATTTACTTTGATCTCTTAACATATTTTTTGAGAACCGACTATCAATATACCATTGGCTCCCTTTTTATGGAGAATATAGTGCAAGTCCACATTATTCCCTCTTTTCTTGCTTCCTTTTCGATACATTTGCATATTCTTCGCTATGCTTGATAATATCTTATTCCCTACTTTTCTTAGGAAAATTTATTGTGTTTCTTCTACAATCAAAAGCTTTTTGCCCATAGTTGTTTCAAATGATTTGATTTTTCTAATCGAACCTCCATAAATACATCTATATTTATTGGCTACATAGCCATTCTTATAAGATCCCATGTTTCTATTTCTCACATAGTCCTTTCTTACATAAGCTCTACAATTTGTTACTTTATGAAAAAAAATTATTACAAGAAAAGGAATAACCAAAGAAGATATTTTGATACATAGATGTGAAAGGTCTTCATGGGGAAATAACTCTTCTAAACCCATTCTTGTTGTCTTTGTGAGAAAATCCAGGTCTCTATTGGTCCTTAACTCCATTGCTAGTGTTGATTGAATTGTTGATAGATCCTTGGGAAAAATCATGTCTATGTTAGTCCTCAAATCCTTTTATAGTGTTCTTTCATTAATGATAGAGCCTTTGGATTTTAATTCATGTATTTTTTACTCTCAACTCCTATCGTGGTCCTAACTTCATTATTTATAAAGTTTTGAGAATCTCTATGAAGATATTGGGTTTTATTTTTAATTTCTTTCTCTGATATCTTTTGCTTGATTCTCCTTTAGAGGTTTTATAATTTTCTTTCTAGACAAGACCTGTTTTGATGAAAGGAGGCCTCTGGTAGTTGAGAATTTCATCTAATATTTCAATACTTTCTCCAAAATTCATGCTTTCATTAAACTAAACATTTTCCTTTTCTAGTTCCTTCCTCAATGAAATTACTTCTACTTCTAGCTTCTTACAATTTTCTTCCATTTATTTCAACTGACTTCTCACAACTTATTATATTCGCTTTGCCTCGTCTAATTGTATATTTAGGATGATTATTGTTGCTTCATTAGAATCATTATCTTTCTTCTCATATTTCTGCAATAATTCCTTCTTATTTTTAATCTTTCCTTTAAGTATCTCTATTTATTCTAAGGCACTAACAAGTTATTCTTCAAGATTTATTTCCCCATCAATATCTTCTTCCTCTAAATCATTTTTCTCTTTTTAGTTGTATTTTTTTTCTTGTTTAGTAGTTTGATCATCCATGGCTATGAATATGAATTATTCTTTATCAAAATTCAATGCATATCCATCAATATCTTCTTGAGAGATACTATCTCCTCTAAATTAAAATGATTTCCTTTTGGAATATCTTCACTTTATTTGTCTATGGGAATTGCTTCTATTTTTATGTAATTCTTCATCATCATTGTATTCTCATTTTTCGTATGAAATGTTGGTATAAAATGACTTTACCAAAAATAAAACATTTGAAGGGCATCTTAACTTCGTATTTTCCATATCCTCTTTTCAGGTTTCTCATAAACTGTGCTTCTTCTGCATCTCATTCATTGTTTAAATTATAGGCTTTGAGTTCTTTTGTCTTCTTTTAAATTTTGAAAGTTGCTTCCTTCAGTGTTTAATTTCCTTTTTCTATCCTCATTTCATATGTCGTGAGAATACAAAGTAACTCAACCATCCTTAGATCTTCCATATATTTCATTTATGTGATAGCTGAGACTTTTGAATCAAATCTCAAAGGGAAATATCTCAACACCGTATGAAAAATTATTGATTCCTTAACCTCTTTATCTACTCCTCTCATATTATTTAGTATCTCATCTACATGAAGGAATTAGAATGCAATATCTTCTTCAACATACATCTTCAAATTCTCACATTGTTTTCTATGATTTTGAAGCTTTGTTATATTTACCTTGTCATCTCCTTCATAATTATTTTGAAGTTTGTCCCAAATGTATTTTGTAGACTCAAAATGCATTACTTTGAAAAACTATGATTCTAATATGCCACAAAAAATGGAATTCATGTATTTTGTGTTATTTACACAAACCTTCTTAAAATTAATCAAATGGAGGAGTTATTGGAATCTTAGAACCATGCACTACATGCTGCCAAATATCAAATCCAAGGGACATAAATAAGTTCTCACCCTTATCCTCTATAAGGAATAACTTGATACATTAAATAATGGAGTTCTATTTATGAAATAACCTTCATGGTTGGCCATGGTTCCTCTGAGATATTCCTTCCAGAGGTTAGGCTACTTTGGAAAGAACTTGCTCCGATACCAATTTTGAATTCACACTTATACCAAGAAGGGGGCAGTGAATTAATATAAGATATTTTTTACTTATTGAAGCATTAAAGAACCATAAGAAAATGATCTCATAAGAATAAAACAAAACATAATATATAAGTGGAAATCCTTTTGAGAGAAAACCACAAAATATTTATATAATTGTTCTTTGTGGACACCAACTTATTGTTACAAAAATTTGTATGAAATAGCCCACTAGAGACACCAATTCACTCTTATTCAGAAATTTGTATGCACCAATCTACTACAGATGCCAAACCCCTTAGATTCAAGAATTTGTAGGGACCAACCACTAGAAACACCAATCCCCTTATCTTTAAGAATTTATAGGCACAGTTGGTGTTGGAGCCCACAAATGTTATCCAATAAAACCCCACAAGATGTTAGTTTTTGTAGCATCGAATGTGTTCTAGCAATGAAATTATGCGAAGAGACTAAAATACATGAGTTATCAAAAACCCAGAAATATTTTTTTGGAATTACACCTAGAAGTGCCTCAATTATATTATTAACCAATTTTTAAATATTTCCTAAGTCTAAACTTAGGGAATATGGTTAATTAATCAGTATTAATTAAGATAAGCTGATAATCATCTAGAAACTCACACAAATCGATAAGAAAACAATTTGGGCCATCGATTATGGTTTAATCTTTGTCGTTGGTGCTCCAACATAATATTATAAGAAGAAGTCAATGGGTATATGGAGAATATACTAGTGCAGTTACTCAGTTGTCCGGGAATTTTGATTTTCTCAGTGGTTGTGATTCAACAGAGATAGAGCCAGAGGATGAGTAGAAGGTGAGAGAGGGAGAAACAATAATCCAGAAGGAATATTTTCCGGATTATGGAAGAGGAAGAGCAAGGAAGCATGAAGTCCACAGGAGCTTTATGTAGTCACTATGCAGAGGGTGACACATAGGGTCCAATGTGAAGGCAGAGGGTCCATCTCGGGGTTAGAAAGTTGTTGTGGAGTGTGAGAAAACTTTCACAAAATTTCTTTCAGTATTTCCTTCAGTTTAGATTGTCAGTAGGGCATCTAAAATTATTGTACTTAGATTTTTTGTTGAAGATTAATAAGAAAACCCTCGTCTGCTACACTGGTTTTCCCAAGTTGGGTTTTTCTAGGGAAAATTGTCCAAAAATAACTTTGTTAATATTCTTGTTTATGTGCTAGAATTTCTCTGTTTCCAGTATTTTTTTTTCTGCAATAAATTTATTGTGAAAATTGCAGTTGTGAATTTATTTGTTGTTTGTTGTAGCAAATAAACTGCATAATTAATTTACAGTTAAAATAATATTTTCCAGTTTTTGCAATAGATGAAATTTTCACATGGTATCATAGTATATATAATCATTCAAAGAACTCAGTAACAATATAGAAGGAGTTTTTTTGTTCAATGTGAGCAGCAGATCAAAACCCCAGAGGGAAGCGTAGTCACCTTGCAGGAAAACCGAGTTACTTGAGGAGAATAGTTTTTTTTTAGAGAGAGACAAATAAAAATTTGATTTCTCTAGATCGAATAACTCGAGAGGAAAAGGGATCTACCTCATATTTTTTGTAGAGAATATCTCTAGATGGACACAAAAGTTTTGCAATAGTTTGCAAGAGCATATTCAACATCAGTAGGAAAGAGAAATAACACACCATGGACAAAAATAAAAGTCGGGAAGCTTCAAATTTATCTTCCAGTTTGGAGGACAAATTTTCTTGCTTATCAGGATCAGCTTCACCTGGTGTCTAGTATATAGACAGTGGAGCATCAACTCATATGATAGGAGTTATAGAATATTTCTCTAGCTACAAAGACAATAAAATGGACTTCCATATTACTATAGGCAACAGAAGAAAATGTACTCCAGTAGGGAGAGGAAACATAGACCTTCAGAGGGAGCCAGGAGCCAGCACCAGCACTACAAATGTACTGCATGTGCCAGGATTGGTTATGAACTTGATTTCAATATCCTAGTTGCAGGATAAGGGGTATGATTTCCACTTTGTAGGGAAGAAAGTGTATGTCAAACACTCAAGCTGGAAGAAGGTGAGAAAAATTGGAGCTCGAAGCAACAAGTTATACAGGTTGTAGCTTGACTCTCCAATGGCATTGATATGCAGTGAAAGTAGTAGTGGGAAGGAGCTGAATGAGTTATGGCATGAGAGAATGGGATATCTTCACCATGGAGCACTCAAGATGCTCACAGAAACATTAACAGGGGTTCCAGTTCTTAGTACGGAGCATGGCGATGTATGCAGAGGATGTGTACTTGGGAAGTACGTGAAGGAAGATTTCCCTAGAAGTGACATCAAATCAGATGGAGTGTTAGGACTGATACATTCAGATATTTATGGCCTGATGTCAACTAGAGCTACTGAGCGGTGGTGAATATTTCATCACTTTTATTGATGACCATTCTAGAATACCTGGATCTATTTCTTAAAGACCAAAGATGAGGTCTTTCATTGGTTCAAAGAATTTAAATCTCTTGTAGAGAATGTGATGGGGAGGAATATCAAGGTACTTCACTCAGATAATGGTGGAAAATACATTGATAAAAACTACACAGATTTTTGTGTGAAGGAAGTAATCAAAAGTGAATGAACAACTCCATATAACTGTAATATCCCAAAATGGGAACATGCGGTAATACTTCACACAATATAAGAAATTATAGCAAGATAGAAAATAAATCTAAGTACAAATCAGAATATGCAGAAATATCTAAGCCATTTTATTATATTGGAGATGAACCAGTTACAAAAGTACAAGATATAGGTAGATCTAGCCAAAGAGATGAGCTAAGATCACCTAGAAAACATGTGTGAAGCAGGTACAGCGTAACTGTTGAGGCTTTGCAGCAAATACTACGATGTCTCTTCAGCAGAATATAAACATGGAGTTGCAGATTGAAAAGAGAAATGAAAATCTACTCAAAACTGGAGCTTTGATGATGCCAAGATTCAAGATCTGGCCACTGTGATGGATTCCCAAGATAACCCAGAAAGGATTTTCCAGATCTGCAACTTTGGAAAAATCACCTCCCCAGGGTTTGATCCTTGATCTGCTGGGAAATACAGATCTGAAGCTAGATATGAAGAATATATGGTTGAAATATGTGCTCATATCAGATCTATGCTTGAAGGGATGATCCCTTCCTCAGATCTATGAGCTAGGAGCTCTAGATCTAGCTTCTCAATCCTCCAAAAGATGATTGCAGCTGCTGCAACACAACTGTCTCTGAAAATTGTGCTGTTGTAAGTCATCAGTATTTTTCACTTGTTGGTGATGACTAGCTATAACAGCCAAGTTTTCTAGCAGCTAATCAAAATTTGTCAAATTTTCTAGCTGGAAAACACCCATAAACATTTTTTTGCCTTCTTACCTTTCAGTCCGCCCATGGCGAGATGAAACCTCATTATCAAGTCCTACCTAGCCTCAGCAATACTAGTCTACCCATCAACTCTAAAGAAATAATCCAAATCTGTCCAAAAAGTCTCCCCTAAGTTAGGAAGTGGCGCTTTAGGCATTTCTCCCTTGGCAAACTATCCTAAAGCCAAAGAACCTCCATTTTCTATAGACCAGTCATAACAGACCTTCCCATTCTGCAAATAAAGTTGGTTACAGCCCTAGGTCGCGCCACTAATACACCCTCAAGTCTCAGCAATACATGGACCATAAGTCAAATTGATTCTAGGTGTTTTTACAGTGTTTTAAATGGATCTTTCAAGGACAGAGGCCTACCAGCATCTCAGAAGACAATATTTGGCTCCACATGAGAAGACAACTACTTCTCAATGTGATCTTGAGCCTGGGCTGCAGCCACAGAGCAGCGAGTTTTTCATTAAGCTCTTGTGATCACAGTTAAAGCCTGAAAGGAAAGTGAAAGGAAAAAATAACACTGTCAAAGGACTGATGATATGACATGACTAAAAAACCTCCTTCATCTATAAGAAGAGGGTTTGAAGACTGAAGAACCTCCTTCATTTCATAAGTAGAGGGTTGAATACTAAGAGCGCCTCCTTCATCTATAAGCAGAGGGCCAAAGGTAAAGTCTCTTTTTGAGTTTTTCACTAGCTGTGAAAACAAACTTTGAAGAACAGTGAGACAGCAACTGAAGGTCTCTGTATGAAAATGATGATCAAAGGCAGAGGTAAAGCAGTGGACTTTAAATTTGGCTTGCATGAGTTTCGTCATCTTTTGAATTACAAGACGAAGCTTATAGGTTGATCATAAGCGAGGAAATATTATGAAAGCAGATGGCCAAAGGAAATCCAACAGTCTTAGCCTCAAACTAACCTCTGCCATCGTGTATAAGATAAGCCACTTTCAGTATGATTCATCAAAACATGCTTCTTTTGATTTAGACAGAGGTTGAAAGGACATCAAGCATTTTGTCAAGATAGGCCTCCTTCATTCATAAGCAGAGGGCCAGAGGAGTGACTGATTTCAGGGTTTGACTGATCAAGAGACAAATGATAGGAACAGCAGAAGACAGTTGAAAGCTTCTGAGCATGGAAATCTTGTCAAAAACAAAGGAAAATCATGAGCGCTATAAAATTTCAAAGAAAGCTGGCTCATCTGCTATAAGGGTTTGCTTTCAAATACAGTCTGAGAGCCAAGAAATGTACAAACTTAGCTGAGGGGTGTGATTTCCTTAAAAAGCTACAAAAAGCTCATCTTCGTGATAAACAAGCTTAATGTTTAGTCTCTATTCCTTCAAACAAAACTTAGTTGAAAAGTGGTTGATGAGATGGGTCATGACACAGGCCAAAGAATGATAATTATTTTTCAAAGGGTACTTTTTCTTCCTATTCATGAGGGAATGTCTTTCAATAACTCATCACAGTGGACAAGAAGGAAAATTGTATTTAAGTTTTCCAAAGGAGGTATTGCAACTAAACACATCTGCTCATAAAAATGCAAGAAGTATTATGGCATGTTTTTCCAGGTTCTAGAACAACTTTTAAAAAAAAACAATGATGCATGCCACTGCTTCAAATGAAGGCCTGCTCCTATAACAGAGGTAAAAGATACCTTTATGGTACATTTTGAGCAGAGGAAAGGTTTTAGAATAAATTCCCTCTTGATGGACAGATAATTGTAAAACTCAGGTGAATACAACTAGGCCTCAATCACAGTTAAAGAGAAACATCTTTTGGAGGATATATCTACAGTTCCTATATGGATTTTAGCATTTTCCCCTCTCACAAGCAGATATAATCATAAGGAGCAGACACTGTCAGTTCAAGTTTCAAAAGGGTGAAGCTACCTCCTTCAAATGTCAAAGAAAACCTCACATAACACAATGTGTCTTTCTACAGTGACAGCAAATGAAAAATGCAAAGGACAGAGGTTAAGGAGTGCCCCGGGCATTTTGTTTCAAAATGTGTTTCTGACCAAACAGAGATGAAATTTACAAAAGTGAGAGAGGTTTTTGTTCCTCATAGGTTCAAGAAGAAAACCCTCCTTCCGTTTCTACACAGGTATCATGTTTTTTGAGAAATGTGAAAAATAAAGATGTCACGGGAGAAGTTCTGCACCAGGATTTACCATTTTGACCAGTGTTGGGACAGTCAGATTTTTAACAAAAAAATGGAGTCCAAATGAAAACATTAAAGTTTTTCTGGAAATCAGACTTCCATAGCTTTTCGACAAGCCATCTCGGGCCAAATTCCGACAACAGGAAGGCATCCAAAAGTATCCTGCAATCAACACTATTTTTTCCAACGAGCCATCTCGTGCCCAATTCCAACACCTGGAAGGCATTCAAAAGTGGCCTACAAACAACTCTATGTATTTCTGCACCAGAATTCACCAGTTTTGACCAGTGTTGGGAGAATCAATTTTTGAAGAACCGAATGGACACCAAATGAAAAAATTCAAGTTGTTCTGAAAATTATACTTCCACATCTTTCCAACAAGCTATCTCAAGCCCAATTCCAACACAGGGAAGGCCTCCAAAATGGGCTGCAAAGGTGCGCGGCGCATTTGAAAAGTTGTGCGGCGCATTTGGGAGAGAAAATATAAAGGTTTCCTATTGATGCGCGGCGAGCCGGTAGCACCAATCATAAACTCACCAAAAAACCTTCAAAAAATATTTCCAGAGCTTCTCAACCAGTCAAACAAGGGCTGCCATCCATTTTTGAGGTATTTCTATTTATTTTCCTGGTATGGTCAAGTTGCTAAGTGAGAAATCTTTGCCATGTTTCCAAAGCTAAATGGTGATCGAATATAGAGGGTCTTGCTACAATTCAAGGTGATGTGTTAAATATGTTGAAGAAGTTTGTCATGGTGGAAGGTTAGTGGAATGATTCATTAGTTCCAAAGAACCTAGAGCTACCCCCAAAGACTGAGATAAAACCATAACCTCTGTCAGCATTTGTGATGGAGAAAACAGTGCTTAGGAGGGTTGATAGTTTTGTTTAAAACTCAAGAATTGCTGTGATTTAGGGTTGCTCAAGGTTAACATAGAAAAATTGGTGGGTTTATGATGATGTTAAAGGGCCTTAAACTGCCCTCAATACAGTGCTAAAAACACAAACCAGCAAGTCAAGACATACACAACAGTAGAGGTTTGGAAAATTGATGAAAGTACCCTAACTGTGATAGCGCAAAGTAAACCTCTGTCAGCGCAGTATATGGTGGAAACTTTGTTAGGAGGAGGCAGTGTTTAAAGGGAGAAACACAATATTTGAAAAGTGAAACAATGGGCCTGATTTTAACTAAAGGGATCATACATAATTTGCTTTGTCATTTTCAGAAGGTCCTCTTGGTGTGGTGAAGAGCGAAGTCAGGGCTACCTCTTTGACCATAAAAAAAACTTTAGTGTGTGAAGTTGTCATTTCCATTTGGAGATGTTTGTCAAAATCTGTGTTAGAAACAGTGAAGTACAAGGAGGATGTGTTGATTATGAAGAGTTTTTGCTTTTTGTCTGCTATAAGGCCTGTCTTGTTGCCACCAAAACACCAAGAGCTCTGTGACCTTATCCAAACACAAAAAATCACTTGACTGTGTATACTTTTTAGTTGACTGTGTGCCTGTTATTAAAATTATTTGTTGAGTGGCATACAAAGGGAAAAAGCAGTAATTTGTAAGGAGCAGAGAGTTGATATTAAAGAACCATTTCACACAACATTTGATGCATTTCCATTGGTCAAACAGTGACTAACAATGAAGAAAAAGTTGTGTGCTTGAGAAGAACTTTCCACAGGCTATTTGAGGCAGGGCAGCAAGGTGAAGAAGAACACATTGATGATATGCAGCACAGTGATGAAGAGCAGCGCCATGAAGAAACTCAAAACAATGAATAAGAGATAAGGGTTCTGTCAGTTTAAAAAGAGGTCTTTTTTGTGATATGAAATAGTCAATGATTTGCACAAACCTCTAGAAGAAAAACAGAGTTTGTAAAGGTCCTTCAAAACAGTTTGAAAAGATATCTTAACAGTGGTTTCAAAGCACCCCTTGTTTGCTAAATCAACAGTGAGAAACAGTGATTAGAGGATGAGGACTTTGTCAAAATAAAATAGACACACAGTGAAAGAAAGGATGATTAACGTGCAAATTTGAAAATCCTTCTGTGCTATGAGACAACTAAGGTTGGCACACAAATTGGAGGTTTGGAGGAGGTGAAATTTCTTTATAAACTGGCTCAGGGTACATGCCTGAAGAGTTATGGTGTGAATGTTGTCCGACTCGCAGGAATGCCAGACACCTTTCTTGAAAGGGCTGCTAAAAAAACAGCTGAGTTTAAGAGTCAAAATGGACAGAGGAGCATCAAATGTGATGGAAGACCTTTGGCAGACATAAAACAAAAAGAGAGGAACCTCATCCAAGAGGTTTTGAACATTGTAAAGGGATTGCACTCCTCTGGAACTACATCAGGTAGAGACATGAAATCTCTAGTTGAAGTGTGGCACAGAGTAGCATCACTTTCTTTATCGGATTGTTCTCATTCTAAGCACTCTTTGGTAACTAGTCTTTTTGATGACCATCCTCTTCATAGCACAATTCCAACTGGGATGTAAATAATTGTGAATGGAGCATTTACTTGGCATGACAAAATCGTTGATGCTTCATCCTATAAAGTTGGTTATTCAAATAACCTGTGGCTTGATAGAATGTATGAAATGGATATGCATTCACTGGACGTGTATGATCAACATGCCCCAGATTGTTTACTCCAAGGAGTTTCTTGCTAATGAAGACCGAATAGCAACAAAGTAGCACATGTGCTGGTAGGGTTTTGAAGCAGTTCCTTTGGTGGAACATGATCAAGGACTATGCGCTGTTCAAGTCTTTTTGCAGAGCTTGGTGGTATTTTTCCACATTGAAAGGGAACATTATGGCAGCCAAAACAACAATAAACATAAGGGTGATGAAGCACAAAACAGTGAAGGGAAAGAGCATGACAGTCATAAAGAAGGCAGTGACAAAGACAAAAAAAGCAGCCCTCAAGCAAGCAATGATGAGGGCAAGAAAATACAAAACATGGATCATGAAGGGCATTCTCCAAAGCATGTGCTATCTGCCTCTCCTAGGCAAGGGGCCGTGACTTTTTCACCAAAGCTATAATGCCAAACAACAAAGAAGAAAACCGAGAAAAGCTCAAAACTACCCAAAGAGGGTGCCTGGTGAGAAAAAAGGAGAAAGACACCTTTAGGCTTGGAATTTTGGCCCAAGTTTCTAGACATGTTTCTAAAATTCAGTGAGGGACTTGCTCACCAAAATTGAGCAAATTTTGACATGTTCTTGTTTTTTGTCATTTTTGGGTTTTTGGCCAGAACTCATGGGCTTCGCCATTTCAGTTTGGGGGATCATCAAAGGATGAGAATGGTATCATTGGATGCCATAATTTTAGGATCACATACTCAGCGATTTTCAGGACATTTGAAGATCATTTTCTCCCCCGAAATGGCGAAAAATGCTCGCTTTTTCTACACTCTGCCCGGTCTATCAGCAAACTTTATTTTTTGGTTTTTTACACACAGTCCTATTTTTGGAGGACTTCCAGGCATCAAATTGAGAAAATTTGAGCTTTTCCAGAAATTAGACACTCATAGATTTCCAAAGAGCTATCATGAGCCTCATTTTGACATCGATAAGGCTGCAAAAGGTTGCGGGCAAGTCAGAGGACCTTTTGCTGATGTAATTTTTGACTATTTTTGTAAAAATTGAACCTTTAAAAACTGCTTTTTCCTCATGTGCGTTTAGCTATTTTTGCACATGAGAAGTTATGAAAAGTCAATTTATTTCCCTCTTTTATCATTTTTTAGATATTTTATGAGATATTTTGTGCCTTGGGCTTTGCAAAGCCTCAAGGACAAGTTTAGATATTTATTTTGAACCAATGGCTAGCTAGTTGCCTTGGTTGGTTTTCCTCCTCTTTGGCCTATATATTCCAAGAGGATTCATTGTAATAGAAGGCTGAAATTGATGATAGAAGAAATATATGGTCATATAAGCTTTTGAAGAAATACTTTTCTCATGCTCTTGGATAGTCTCTTGGATGTTCTTGGATGATGAAAGAGGATTGTTGTTGGATTCCATGACTTGGTAGAATGGTATAGTGTCTCTTTCTTTGTTTTGTTTTCTAGTTTTCATTCATGAATCCATGTTTCTTGCTTGCTATAGATCAGTAAAGAAAAAATTTGAGACATGCCCTTGGAGGCACCTCAAATTTCTTGTTTCTTCATAGCTTCCATGTTTTCTTCATCCTTAGTCACATTAAAGAATTCTTGATTTCTCTTTAATAACTTAAGGATATTGTTGTTTATTTCATTCATGGTTTTATGCATGCTAAGTATGATTTACGGTATGCCCTGCTTACTCATGGCTAGCCATAGCTCCATCCATGAAATTTCTCTTTGACTGATTAGATTGTCATTTGTTGAACCAAGGAGGTCTTGTTCCGATCTTGCCCTTTGCCTAAGACTATGCAATCTTGTTTTCAAAGTGCCCAATAACTTGAAGTACTGTGTTTAGGCGTTCCGGCATAGTGATTTGAGTTGTTTGTCTCTCTTAAGTGTATTTCCCCAAAGTCTGATAGTCATTTCCAAAAGTTAGAGAGTTATATATCTCTATGCATGGCTTGAATGTTTATTTCTATGTATTGATTAGCTTATAGTTACATTTCTCATGATTAATGGTTTGCCCTACCATGTTTATGTCAACTATTAAACTAGTTATGCTTGAAACCCTTTGTTGTTCCCAAACTTGATGTTCATTTTATTCCATTTTTCCCAAAGATCCTTTCTACCTCGAATCAAATCGGCCCTTCAACAGCCTTGTATCACCATATGATAGCTTTCTTGACCTTTTCGACCCAATAGCCCAGTTGATCTTACATATTTTTACCTATCTTATATCTTTGATCAGTTTCATCCCTCACAACCTAGAAACCAAAACCAAAAAAACCTACTTCATAACTAGCCTAAAATCAGAACACAATAAGAAAAACACACAAATATCCCTTACACATATGGAGAGAGCCCTCTCTGAGTCCAGGAAGGCTAGGTCCTTGGGCTCCAAATATTGGTTTGATGTTACACTGTCATTTGGCTTGCCAATCGACGAATCTGCAGGTTCTGACATGGCGATCCGATGGGACTCGGTGATAAAAAACTTAGTTTCCTAATCTTTAGAGACTTTTGAGAATAATATATGAAATTTGGAGGTATCCCATCGGTAACATAAACGAATCCATGGGTGGGACTTTGAGTCAAAATATCCTAGGTATCCCTTAGGAAATCTCAAAATCTCAGTCAAACTTAGAAGAGTAGAATCTAGCTTTTTCACCATATTAGAAAAATGATGATTCAGTTGTAGGAAACTCTTCCAAACCTCGCAGGAAAGCAGTCCATAGAATCATTTAGAGTAAACTCTTTTTGTTATCACCACCCTAGCAAAGTGATGAAACAGGTTTAGAATACTTTAATAAACCCTAGGCTGCACATAAAGAACTCATAAAAACCCCAAAAAACTCCCTTAGATTGTTTTTTCCCTAGTTAGTGGTGGTGGACCATAGCTACATCTTTACAAAAACAACCAAGTTCCACCTGGCGACTCCACTAGCCTACAGTAGGCCTATTACTCCACTAGTCCCTATAAAATCTTCTGGGAATGCATTAAGCAATCCCAATCATGCTGATGGTGGACAACATAGTTAAAATCCTCCACCTGGTGACTCCACAACCTTCATTAGACCAAAAGACTCCACTGGTAGAGAACCTTAGACTGGTTGAAGAGACACAGTGATCCTTTCTGATTAACAAAAATGGATCCAAGGACACAAAGGAGATATTCTCCAATGAGCAGAGAACATATCCCTGGATTCCCACACAAAATGCCTAAATACGTAGATTGGATAAAAAACCTACCTATCTTTTGAGATGAAAATGTTGACGACCCATTTTTACACCTAATCAATTTTCATATACATGTATGGAGGTTAAAGGTTGAATGGCATGAGGACTGCCTCATGAAAATGTTCATGGGTACATTAGAAGGAAATGCAAGAGAATGGTATGAAAGCCTAGAACTTGGCATCTTGTTTTCTTTGAGCGATTTCCACAAAGTATTTTTTAAACGCTATATAGGGCATTTTCCATCTCTATCATTGGCTGAAAATTGTTGTGATCAATCTAAAAACCTCATACAACACCTTGTAAGCATTGATGAAAACTTAGGAAATTGGCATCCTGAGGATTTTTTAGAGGAGATCCATAATTTTCTTACCCAAACTAACCATCAAGATGACCAAGAAGAGTTGATCCTAGATGAAATCCATCAAGAAATAAGAGAGGATCCACAAGAGCTCTTTGAAAAGGTTGAAACAAATAACAATCCATCTACCCTTCCTTGTAAAATACAAGAGGACATTCAGCCACAAGATCAACTTCCACAAAAAATGGAAAGAAATTGTTGTGCAATCCAAAGAAAACAGAAAGTACCTCCTCCTTTAACTGAAGAGGAAATAGATCAACTTATAAACATGTAGACAGCCTCTGAAACTTCATATAACCAAAACTTCTCTGATCTTTCTCCTGTTAGTCCTGCATATCATAAGTCAAAAAATAGACTTGTAAATCAATTTGAAGAAAAGCAATCCGATAGTCCAATATACATGACTGGTGACATTACTTATGTTAATGATTCTCCAAGGTTTAATCAATATATTGATTATTATGATTTCCAAACAGAAGCTAACTTTGCAGAACACTCAGCTTTTGATTTTTGGGAGGAAGCCCAGTTTCATAAACTTGAGAAAAGTGAGCAGCCATTACGGGTCATCTATGACACTGATGAGGAGAACCTTGAGAGTTCAGAAGTAAGTGAAGAGTCTCGGACTCTTTGCTCTACTTCACTTCAGTCCATCAGAGATAACATTCACATAATTGGAAACCAACAGTCTTTCAGTTGTGATGATGAGGTTGAGGAGGATGATGAAATTCTCGAGCATGTTGTAAATGAGAAGCCTTTTCCTGAAATGGTTGAGGAAATCATTTTGGACATGGAATCTTCCTTAACTCCAGATTTTCAGCCACCAAGTTCCATTGAGT
The DNA here is from genome assembly GCA_034641835.2 of Pinus albicaulis. Classification (NCBI taxonomy): domain Eukaryota; kingdom Viridiplantae; phylum Streptophyta; class Pinopsida; order Pinales; family Pinaceae; genus Pinus; species Pinus albicaulis. The sequence continues at coordinate 3,847,662 of CM076584.1, forward strand.
TACAAATTGCAGATGAAGAAATAGAGGTTGATAAACACATGAGAGTTGTCACACTATCCTTTCAAGATAATCTATTGTCAAAGTGTATCCCTGCTCATCAACCTGATGACCTTCACACAGTTTTCAGTCCACTTAATCAGAACACATCAGCTTGGAAAGAAAGCTACACTGCAATATATGATGATTCTGACAGTTCAAGTGATCATAAGCAAGGGGAAGATTTGCTTTACCAAGGAAGTCCCAAATATAGCCAAGTGGAAGAAAGAGTAGTCCTGAATGAAGCCTATATATCAAAACCTCTAGATCAGGTATTATTCCAAGATCCATTTGTTGTTTTCCTTGAGAAATATGAAGGAGTAGTGGGTTCTATCATAAACAATTTTCTACCAAGAATGAGAAAAAACTTACGCACTATTGTCCGAAAACAAGCCAAATGGGAGTGGCCTTTTCATTACTTCTGCATCATGAAAGAACTAAACCAACATCAACTATGCAATCATCTACTTGACTGGCTATATTGGAAAGAAGAGTTCACTAAATTAATGTATGTTGTGTATAGTTTAGACTAGGATAGATAGATAGCTGTGAAAAATAAGCTCAGCCTCGTGAGCATCTTTTCAATTCTAGATTGTTTGAAGAAAAAGTGAAAAAGCAGAAAATACAAAAACAGGAAAAAATAGAAAAGAGGGTAGTTGAAAAATAGAAGAGGGCCCCATGTTCCAAAAAATAGTCATTCAGAAAGCGGGCAAGTCTAAATGCCGCTACTAGTACTCAAGTGTCTTGTTCAGTTATCTAGCCTAATCATAGCTGAACATGTTTTAAATTTATTTGTTGATAAGTTAGTGAGTGAAAAATATGGTCAGCATTGTGTAAGCTTGACTTATCAAAGAGAGCAGATTAGGAAAAGATATTGGTTCCACACGCCCAAAACAGAACCAAAGAGGGAAGCGAGGATGAAAACCAAATTGTGCATCTTAGCCCTGTTTTTTCTAGTTTCCATTTTATGCAAAATAATATTTGTGTGCAGCTTGTCTTTCATGCCGCAAATACATGACAAATCAGACTGTCTAACCCTGATTTGATCATCTTTTCAATTTTGTGTTTTAGATTAGAGAACAAAATCTTGTCAAACAGCTTAACCTTGACAGTTGATCTAGCATAGGTAGAGTAATGAAGGAGTTCATCAGTTTAATCTGAACTCCCGACGGATATAAGTGTAGAATTAGATAGGTTCATTTTCCAAAAAGAAAAAAATATATATTGTAAAAAGGGTTGCTAGTCTAAATGCACCCAAAGGAAGAAAAAATGTTAGGAAAGATAGTGGGGTAGGTAGAAATATCATTGATGCTAATCATGCTGTCATTTTTCAGAAGTAGCATCAAGGAAGAATGAAATTTGCACCAATGGGTAAGGCACTGGTCCTCATAAGCCAAAGATCTGAAATTCTGGACACCTCCTGAAAAGGAGCTGCCCTCCCCAAATGGAGCCACTGTTAGTCACCAGCATTTTTCACTTTTTGGTGATGACTAGTTGTAACAGGCAAGTTTTCTAGCAGCTGATCAAAATTTGTCAAATTTTCTAGTTGGAAAACACCCATAAACATTTTTTTGCCTTCTTACCTTTCAGTCCACCCATGACGAGATGAAACCTCATTATCAAGTCCTACCTAGCCTCAGCCATACTAGTATTCCCATCAACTCTAAAGAAACAATCCAAATCTGTCCAAAAAGTCTCCCCTAAGTTAGAAGTGGCGCTTTAGGCATTTCTCCCTTGGAAAACTATCTTAAAGCCAAAGAACCTCTATTTTCTATAGACCAGTCATAATAAACCTTCCCATTTTGCAAATAAGGTTGGTTACAGCCCTTGGTCGCGCCACTAATACACCCTCAAGTCTCAGCAATACATGGACCATAAGTCAAACTGATTCTAGGTGTTTTTACAGTGTTTTAAATGGGTCTTTCAAGGACAGAGGCTTACCAGCATCTCAGAAGACAATATTTGGCTCCACATGAGAAGACAGCTTCTTCTCAATGTGATCTTGAGCCTGGGATGCAGCCACAGAGCAGAGAGTTTTTCATTAAGATCTTGCGATCATAGTCAAAGACTGAAAGGACAATGAAAGGAAAAAATAACACTGTCAAAGGAATGATGATATGACATGACTAAAAAACCTCCTTCTTCTATAAGCAGAGGGTTTGAAGACTGAAGAACCTCCTTCATTTCATAAGTAGAGGGTTGAAGACTAAGAGCGCCTCCTTCATCTATAAGAAGAGGGCCAAAGGTAAAGTCTGTTTTTGAGTTTTTCACTAGCTGTGAAAACAAACTTTGAAGTACAGTGAGACAACAACTGAAGGTCTCTGTATGAAAATGATGATTAAAGGCAGAGGTAAAGCAGTGGACTTTAAATTTGGTTTGCATGAGTTTCATTATCTTTTGAATTACAAGACGAAGCTTATAGGTTGATCATAAGTGAAGAAATATTATGAAAGCAGATGGCCAAAGGAAATCCAACAGTCTTAGCCTCAAACTAACCTCTGCCATCATGTATAAGAGAAGCCACTTTCAGTATGATTCATCAAAACATGCTTCTTTTGATTTAGACAGAGGTTGAAAGGACATCAAGCATTTTGTCAAGATAGGCCTCCTTCATTCATAAGTAGAGGGCCAGAGGAGTGACTGATTTCAGGGTTTGACTGATCAAGAGACAAATGATAAGAGTAGAAGAAGAGAGTTGAAAGCTTCTGAGCAGGGCAATCTTGTCAAAAACAAAGGAAAAGCATGAGTGCTATAAAATGTCAAAGAAAGTTGGCTCATGTCCTATCAGGGTTTGCTTTCAAAGACAGTCTGAGAGCCAAGAAATGTACAAACTTAGCTGAGGGGTGTGATTTCCTTAAAAAGCTACAAAAATCTCATCTCCATGATAAACAAGCTTAACGTTTAGTCTCTGTTCCTTCAAACAAAACAGAGTTGAAAAGTGGTTGATGAGATGGGTCATGACACAGGCCAAAAAATGATAATTATTTTTCAAAGGGTAATTTTTCTTCCTGTTCATGAGGGAATGTCTTTCAATAACTCATCACATTGGATAAGAAGGCAAATTGTATTTAATTTTTCCAAAGGAGGTATTGCAACTAAACACATCTGTTCATAAAAATGCAAGAAGTATTATGGCATGTTTTTCCAAGTTCTAGAACAACTTAAAAAAAAAAACAATGATGCATGCCACTGCTTCAAATGAAGGCCTGCTCCTATAACATAGGTCAAAGATACCTTGCTGGTACATTTTGAGAAGAGGAAAGGTTTTAGAAGAAATTCCCTCTTGATGGACAGATAATTGTAAAACTCAGGTGAATACAACTAGGCCTCAATCACAGTTAAAGAGAAACATCTTTTGGAGGATATATCTACAATTCCTATATGGATTTTAGCCTTTTTCCCTCTCACAAGCAGATATAATCATAAGGAGCAGACACTGTCAGTTCAAGTTTTAAAATGGTGAAGCTACCTCCTTCAAATGTCAAAGAAAACCTCACATAACACAATGTGTCTTTCTGCAATAACAACAAATGAAAAATGCAAAGGACAGAGGTTAAGGAGCGCTCGGGCATTTGGTTTTAAAATGTGTTTCTGAAAAAACAGAGATGAAATTTACAAAAGTGAGAGATTTTTTTTTCCTCATAGGTTCAAGAAGAAAAACCTCCTTCAGTTTCTACACATGTATCATTTTTTGTGAGAAATGGGAAAATACAGATGTCACGGGAGAAGTTCTGCACCAGGATTTACCATTTTGACCAGTGTTGGGACAGTCATATTTTGAACAACCAAATGGACTCCAAATAAAAACATTAAAGTTTTTTCTATAAATTATACTTCCATATATTTCCTAAGAGCCATCTCGGGCCAAATTATGACAACAGGAAGGCATCCAAAAGTATCCTGCAATCAACACTATGTTTTTCTGCACCAGAATTAACCATTTTTTACCAGTGTTGGGACAGTAAATTTTTGAACTCCAAAATGGACACCAAATGAAAAAAATCAAGTATATTTGGAAATTATACTTCCATAGCTTTCCAACGAGCCATCGCAGGCCCAATTCCGACACCAGGAAGGCATTCAAAAGTGGCCTACAAACAGCTCTATGCATTTATGCACCAGGATTCACCAGCTTTGAGCAGTGTTGGGAGAATAAATTTTTGAAGAACCAAATGGACACCAAATGAAAAAAATCAAGTTTTTCTGGAAATTAGACTTCCAAAAATTTCCAACGAGCCATCTCGCGCCTAATTCCGACACTGGGAAGGCCTCCAAAACTGGCTGCAAAGGTGCGCGGAGCGTTTGAAAAGTTGCGTGGCGGGTTTGGGAGAGAAAATATAAAGGTTTCCTATTGATGTGCGGCGCACCTATAGCACCAATCACAAACTCACCAAAAAACCTTCAAAAACTCTTTCCAGAGCTGCTCAATCAGTCAAACAAGGGCTGCCATCCATTTTTGAGGTATTTCTATTTATTTTCCTGGTATGGTCAAGTTGCTAAGTGAGAAATCTTTGCCATGTTTCCAAAGCTAAATGGTGATCGAATATAGAGGGTCTTGCTACAATTCAAGGTGATGTGTTAAATATTTTGTGTTATCACTCAGGTTTTCCTTGAAGTTGTGGAAAAGGAAAGTATACCCGAGGTAACCACAAACCAACCTTTAGATGCAGAATCTAGCCAATCTGCATCCAGAGAGGGCTCTCTCTGTATAATTTATCTTTGTTCTTAGAAAGTTTTAGGCTAGTTATAAATCCAAGAGTTTGTTTGAAAATGGTGGAATTCGCCAACTAAGGGCAAGGTTGAATATTTTCAGGCCATTGGGCTATGGAGTCAAAGGATGGCTTTACTGGATTTCTATTCTACACGCAAGATGGCTTTGTAGGGAAAGATAGCCAAACCAGAGAACAATTTTTAGAATTTAAAGTGGATGGAATGGGTTTGAAGGGATGAAAGGCAGTTAAGAATCTTTCAACATGTTCAAAAGAAAGAAATGAAATGATTACAAATAAAGAGAAGTGAAGAATTCTTTATTATAGTAATCAAAATGTTTAAATTAGCGAAGCAAGAGCATTTAAGAATTCGTGCTTATAACCAATTTAGAAGAAAACATTAAGAATAATCACATCTGAAATCAGAGTACAATTAAGTAAATTCTGATTTATTCTTTTATGTCAACTATTCAGAAATGGACACGATGATATTATAAACAGATATAAAACTTAAAACATAGGATAGAAAGACTTATTGAACTGCAGTCCAACACATGAATCCTGCAAAAAGTCCTGAGCTTCAAATTGTCATCCAGCAAGCCACAAATAAATTTCTCCAAAACACTTTTATTCCAAAAACATCAATGTCACAGTAAAGTCGTAGAATCCACCTAAAATACTTCCAAGAGTGAAGTATTTATACAAATTCTAAACTAAAATATCTTGAAAAAATATCAAGATTAGTTCACAAATCTCTCCAACTATTTTACATAAATAGAACTTAAGTAAAGGACACTAAAACTAATTCATCTATTTGGCACTATTTTGTATGGATAGGTGATGACAAAGAGGATAATTCAAATTTGATCCAACTCTTAGTTGATGATGAGGCATCCAAGTCACTAACTGCTTCCTTTCTTTGTGCAATTCTGCTCCAACAATTCTGCAAATTGTGGGTCCAATGATACCTTTATATTTCTCAATCCGTAATATATATGTAAAAAGTGAAAGATTTTATTGTAGATAAATATGTTGGTGAGATAAACCTCTTTCACTTTCCTAAAATTCCTCTCCAACTGTGCACAATAGGCTCTGTAAAAAGATGTGTAAAACAGAGTTTTACAGAGTCTGAAAAATAGCCTCTAAAGATGTGCATGTATCTCTCAGTCTGAAATCAATGTCCAAAAAATGAGATAGTTTTTTGTAGATGGGTCTCTTAGGAACAAAAACCTCCTTCATTTTTGTAAGATGTATTTCTTATTGGCCACAATATTCTCTGCAAAATGATGACTTAACAGGAATTTTCTGCAAAAAGTGCTTTCCAACATTGTTTAATATTTCCAAAACCATAATGGCTGTTAGAAACGTGAGAGAGGTTTTTGTAGATGGACCTCTTAAGAACATAAACCTCCTTCAGTTTTGTAAAATTCATCTTGGATTGATCACAATAGTTTCTGCAAAACTATGACTAAAATATGCAATTTCTGCAAAAATGTTCCTTCTTGTTATGTTTTTTTCATCTTTTTACTTTCTTGCTCTTTTGACTGTTTCACTTTCACTTTTAGACAAACCTCACTATTGGTGAAAGTATTCTCATCTCTTTTTACCATTTTACAGCCTTCTGTATTTACTTTTACTGTTTACCTTTGACTACTCTGTAACTTCATTTTAACTTTCACTGACTTTTACCTGATACACTTTAACCACTGATACTCTTTAGCTGTTATGCTTTCTAACCTCTGTTTGAATAGATTTGATAACAATATTGGAGTAAACAAATCTTATGACTAGTATTAAGACTGTTTATCCAAGGATGTGATCTTCTGATTACCTGTAAAACAAAACAAATTGTTAAGAAAGTATTGGTTTGCAGGGGAGGTCGAAAAGCTTTCATTTGATTTTGAGATGTCTGTGGAGTGAATCTAGAATGATTTTTGGGAGGTAAACCATGCTCGAATTGGTTAACAGAGGCTTCAGGTAGCGCAGCTAGGTTACAAAGGGTTTTACTGCATAATCAAGTGAAAATGAGCCACACTAGGGTGTTTGAACAGTGATTGAACAGGTACTGGTTATAGCAGATGAATGCTTGGGCACTGGTCTAACAATGGCGTTCAGCAATTTTAGTCGACAGCAGTTTGAAAATGGATTTTTCAAATATCTCAGCAAAGGGTGCAATCACTTTCAACAGACAGAACGATGAAAAAATGCGCGGAATTTTGTTTATTTGCAAAGTCAACGAGATTTTTTATTATTTTTGAGAATGACGTCATCAATTTACGGGAGGACACGTCACTGGGGTCGGGTGGTAAGCGGTAAATTTCGCACCGCTTTCAAGAGTTGGCGGTATTTGGTGAAATGGGAGCGATTCCATTCAGAGATTAACACGTGGCGATGACACTGTTTCGAAACCACCGTGATTTCGCGAGTTAATTATCGGATGGGGGACAGTCAGCAGAATGCATGATCGCCGTTGATTTTCGATGGAATGATCCAACGGACGACGGGACGGGGAGATGGTACGGGAGTTAATGTGCGGGCCCGACATGATTAATTATAAGTTAATCATTCTGGGAGGCGTTTGATTGGCGGAGGGGGAGGTTATTAATTAATCCGGGTGATTGATTAATCCCATTGGTTTATAAAGGGTCGGGTTACAGGGACTTGGGGTTTTATTCATTTTTTCCATTTAAAACATAAAACATATGTTTAAAACCTTTTCAATATTTTTATTATATGGTAATAAATTAATGCAATTTATTAACCATAGGGGCGGGGATAGTTTATAAGGATATATTTTTAACCAAAGGGAATTGTAATGAGGGATTTTATTTCAAATATATGGAATTAAATACTTTGGCTAAAAATCTATAATAAGAGGGTTTTGGGGATATTACATAGGAGGAGTTATACACCTAGGATAAGGTATTTTCACTAGGGATTTAATAAGTAAATTAGAGGTTAATATGACAAAGGACAAGGTAAACTCAAAATACTTAACTATAACTAATAAAGTGAAGATTTCTGAAGTAAATCACATCATCTAAATTTCAACACTTAAACATAGAATAGCAAGTAATTTTGAGGGGATTTTATGAAATATGGCATGATTTTCCTAAGTAAAATTGGATTTTACTTAGGAAAAGATTAAAGGTGAATGATTATAATGATAAATAACTTCAAGTACTTAGGTCTTTTTGATCATTAGGCCGAGGGTCCGGTCCCTCCAAAAGTCAAGGAAATGCCTTGAGCCCCTTTAATCGTCAAATACCTTAGCACTTTGGGGAAATTAGTAAAACTCTTAGGGAGAAAGTGATGTGGGAAGTTAATGATTTTGACTTTTCTTTTTGTGAATTTTCCAATGTATTTTCTGCTTCAGTACTTGTGATGAAAGTAAAGGATTAAACACATTTAGCAGCATCATTCATCACATGAAACTTTGCAACACCATCTACCTACCCTATCTACTTTACACTACCATTTTCTCTTCTTTATTAGGGTGCACTTAGACTGGCAAACCCTTATCAATTTTCTTTTCTTTTACATGGCAATTATATCTAATTCTCAACTTATTACATCCAAGGGCTCATATTAAACTGTTGAGCACCTTTTATTAACTCTACCTATCTACTTATCTGCCAAGATTAAACTGTTTGGTCAGATATTTATTCTCTATTCTACAACATGAAATTGAAACATGAATGAGTCAAGTTTAAACAATTTGACTCTTCATAAATTGTGGCAAAAGTTTGACAAGCTGCACACAATTGCTTTATTACAAAAATGAAATAGTAGTGGCATTTGGATTTGCACACTTTCCTTGGTCTATTTTTTTGCTTGGGGTTCATTTCTTTCATTTTCTTGACCAATTTATTTTTCTTACCCTTTGATTTTTCTTTTAGGGTATACCCTCTTTACATTTTTTAATTTTTTTGATTTTTTGGTTTTTCAAGAATATGGAACACCTTTGCTCAAGAAAAAGGTTTGAACATATTCCATAGTTCAATCAAGACAATCATGAAAAATGACACCTATTGGTATAGGAGTCTAACATTGGCTCCACTTGGGGATGGCTTTTTCTTGTAAAAAGTCAAGAACAGCAGATCAGATGCCTCAAAATGTCTTCAAACTAAACCATGTAATCTCCTTCTTCTGGTAGCTTTATTGTATATATGATAGTAAAAATTCTGAAGCTTAGGGCCTTCACTTCGGGCTTCAACTCCAGTAAGTTACTATCCACTCAAAACTTAAAACTTTGTTGCCCAGTTAGGAATTTTCTGCCTTGTTCCAATCCCAAACATGAATTTGTTGTGGTTGAAAATCTTGAATTGAATATAGTCCTTTTTCTGCAACCTGAAATTTGATCTAAAACTAAAACAACACACAAAAATTTTCAAACCAACTTAATGAAAAACTAGCTGAAAATTGAAAAACTAAAAAAAAATGCTCAAAATTCCGAGCTTATTAGCACTCATCTACCTAATCAATCTACTGTTCAACTGCTAGTTAGGTAAAATGAAATAGCCAATGCAACCATTCAAGCATTATGTACTTTGATAGATTTTGTTGCATTTTCTTGTTGATTATCAAAATTGTACTTCTGCAACCTATTAGAAACTTGTCAACAAATGAGAGGATAAGGAAACACTTGATTTGCTTTGTTGACTCTAGAAACTGTACAAAAGGATCTTCCAAAATATATACACTGATTTTTAACTGATCTGAACAACTGTACATCTGTTCTGGATGGCCTCCATACCATGAATATGAAATGATATTTTCATCTTTATCTCCCTGTAAACTTTCAGATAAGATTTGTGATGATATTCCTACTGATTGTAATGTTTGAGTGTTGAATCCTTTATCATCTTGATTCTGAAAATCATAGTTAGTTAATAGAGGAATGCTTTGAATGCCTTCAATATTCAACATATCTGCTATTGGATCCTGAAAATCTTGGGAAAATTGCCGGAACCTATGACATATAAAATTCCATGGGACTTCATAAACTTCAACAAGTTTCCCATTCTTTTCTTTAAATATGTTATACCACATTTCCTTTAAAAGCTGAAATGGTTCAAAAAATAGTGGTATGGAACTTTCTTGTGTCATTTGATCATTTATTTCAATGGGAACTAATAACTGCAATTGTGAAACTGAAAAATCTTGATCAATAGTTTCATTATCTTCTTTGTTTCCAATCACAATTCCTAAAGATTGCTGATTATTGATGGCATGATAGTTTTCTATAATGAACTGAAATGAAGCAAAACAAAGAGGTAAAGAATCTTCACTTATTTCCACATTTTCTACTCTTCCTTCCTCACTCTCATGGCTGATCTGTATTGGGTGATAACTGTCTTCAATCTGCTGAAAGTGCATTTCTTCATCCTCCAAACTAGCTTCTGATATCTCTGTAAAGTTAGCTTGACTTTGGAGAACATAACTATCATCATAATGATCATACTTAGGCAAATCATCAAAATAAGGAATGTCATCAAACACACACATTAGAACAACAGATTCCTCTTTCTCATATTGATTTGTAAATTCATTTTCTGATTTATGATAATTTGAATTAAGAGGAATTTGTTCATGGCTATCAACCTCTTCTATTTCTTCATGGTGATTTTGAATAAAAAATTCTTCTTTCATAGTGATCTCCCGTGTTATTTCATCTAGTTTTCTTACCAAAAGGTTGAGTTTTACCTCTGCGATGTTTTTCCTTTCCTCTTCTTCTACTTTCAACTTTTCCTGTTTGATTTGGAGATTAACTTCCACATCAACTGCAATATTTTGCATCTGTACAAGTGTTTTTGGATCTCTTTCTCTTAACCGAAATTCTATTTCTGAATCAAAGGCACTTGGATAATGCAAGAGAGCCGAATCATGAGGAGGTCTAATATTTTCTGGCATTGAATAATAAACTTGATTAAATCTGTCAGAAAATTGTTGTATCGTTTCATTTGAATGTTTTTTTAATTGATTATATTCTTCCATGATCACAAAATGATTAAATTTTATTATCCATCTATCAAGGAAAAGTTTGATAAACTGTTGGAAATTTGAGATGCTAGCATTAGGCAGATTTTTGAACCAACTCTTTATTCTATTTTGCAAAGAAAGAGCAAAAGGTCTGATTTTAACATCATCTTCATCAATCTCGAATAAATCCAAATAATTTTCAAAACCTTGAATATGTTTTTGGGCAGTGATACCATTCTCTCCATCAAATCTAGGAAGATACTTGTAGTATTTTTTAGGAAAATCATGGAGTAAAGGAGGTAGAATAAGGGGCTTATATCTATCTGGAACTTTATATGGCACAGGGATATGTACAGGGATTGCAAGATCAGTCTTGATTATTTGAGGCTTCTTAATTGGAAAATGATCATCATTAGATTCATAAGAAAGTTGCTCAAAGAGATTAGGAGAATTATTACTTACAAACTTCAAAGGAAAATAACTAAAAACTAATCTAAGATCTTCTATAAAATACAATATACATTGAAAAAATTTCTTAATGAGAAAGAACATAATGTCTTGGATTAAGATCCAAGTTGAAAGCCCGATCTTTCCATATTGTCCTTTGAGGTTCATTCCTCCAGTGGAGTCTTGATTCTGAAATTGATTTGGAGTCGCCAAGTGGATGATTTTAACCTTTGTGTGTCTGATCCCTGTCCACCATCATAGATCAGATCTAAACCTGTAAAACAATTCTGAAGAAAAATTTAGTTCTTCAGGAAATCAAATTTTGAATATTTTATGATTATTTTATTTTTTTATGAATTTTCAAAACAACTTCTATGATTTCTTTAAGAAATTTAAGATTTTTAATTAAAATTTTCTCAAAGATTTATTGAACTAGAGAGTCTGATTGAATGTTTTGAATCCAAAGTTCAGTTTATAAGCTAAACCAAAGATAGACTGAAGCAGCATTTGTTTACTATGCAGTTGCAGAGCAAAAGCATTTCAAAGGCTACCTGGCTGATCTTCAGACTCTATCTATAACTTATAAATCAAAAAATAGTATCAATAAAATGATTCAGATCCCCAGTGGAGTCGCCACTATGTTATCACTCAGGTTTTCCTTGAAGTTGTGGAAAAGGAAAGTATCCCTGAGGTAACCACAAACCAACCTTCAGATGCAGAATCTAGCCAATCTGCATCCAGAGAGGGCTCTCTCTTATAATTTATCTTTGTTCTTAGAAAGTTTTAGGCTAGTTATAAATCCAAGAGTTTGTTTGAAAATGGTGGAATTCGCCAACTAAGGGCAAGGTTGAATATTTTCAGGCCATTGGGCTATGGAGTCAAAGGATGGCTTTACTGGATTTCTATTCTACACACAAGATGGCTTTGCAGGGCAAGATAGCCAAACAAAGAACAATCCTTAAAATTTAAAGTGGATGGAATGGGTTTGAAGGGATGAAAGGCAGTTAAGAATCTTTCACCATGTTCAAAAGAAAGAAATGAAATGATTACAAATAAAGAGCAGTGAAGAATTCTTTACTATAGTAACCAAAATGTTTAAATTAGCGAAGCAAGAGCAATTAAGAATTCGTTGCTTATAACCAATTTAGAAGAAAACATTAAGAATAATTACAACTGAAATCAGAGTACAATTAAGTAAATTCTGATTTATTCTTTTATGTCAATTATTCAGAAATTGACACAATGATATTATAAACAGATATAAAACTTAAGACATAAGATAGAAAGACTTATTGAACTGTAGTTCGACACATGAATCCTGCAAAAAGTCTTGAGCTTCAAATCATCATCCAGCAAGCCACAAAGAAGTTTCTCCAAAACACTTTTATTCCAAAAATTCAATGTTACAGCAAAGTAGAAGAATCCACCCAAAATACTTCCAAGAGTGAAGTATTTATACAAATTCTAAACTAAAATATCTTGAAAAAATATCAAGATTAGTTCACAAATCTCTCCAACTATTTTACATAAATAGAACTTAAGTAAAGGACACTCAAACTAATTCATATATTTGGCACTATTTTGTATGGATAGGTGATGAAAAAGAGGAGAATTCGAATTTGATCCAACTCTTAGTTGATGATGAGGCATCCAAGTCACTAACTGCTTCCTTTCTTTGTGCAATTCTGCTCCAACAATTATGCAAATTTTGGGTCCAATTATACCTTTATATTTCTCAATCCGTAATATATATGTAAAAAGTGAAAGAGGTTATTGTAGATAAATATGTGGGTGAGATAAACCTCTTTCACTTTCCTAAAATTCCTCTCCACCTGTGCACAATAGGCTCTGCAAAACGATATGTAAAACAGAGTTTTACAGAGTCTGAAAAATAGCCTCTAACGTTGTGCATGTATCTCTCAGTATGAAATCAATGTCCAAAAAATTAGATAGGTTTTTGTAGATGGGTCACTTAGGAACAAAAACCTCCTTCATTTTTGTAATATGTATTTCTGATTGGCCACAATATTCTCTGCAAAATGATGACTTAACAGGAATTTTCTGCAAAAAGTGCTTTCCAACATTGTTTAATATTTCCAAAACCATAATGGTTGTTAGAAAAGTGAGAGAGGTTTTTGTAGATGGCCCTCTTAAGAACATAAAACTCCTTCAATTTTGTAAAATTCATCTTGGATTGATCACAATAGTTTCTGCAAAACTATGACTAAAATATGCAATTTCTGCAAAAATGTTCCTTCTTGTTATGTTTTTTCATCTTTTTACTTTCTTGCTCTTTTGACTGTTTTACTTTCACTTTAGACAAACCTCACTATTGGTGAAAGTATTCTCATCTATTTTTACCATTTTACTACCTTCTGTATTTACTTTTACTGTTTACCTTTGACTGCTCTGTAACTTCATTTTAACTGTCACTGACTTTTACCTGATACACTTTAACCATTGATACTCTTTAGTTGTTATGCTTTCTAACCTCTGTTTGAATAGATTTAATAACAATATTGGAGTAAACAAATCTTATGACTAGTATTAAGACTTTTTATCCAAGGATGTGATCTTCTGATTACCTCTTCAGGGGACAACCGAGTAGATTTTTCAAGCAATTCCCCAATGGACAAGGGAGTGAGGTTTTGACCAGGTTCAAAATGGAGCATCATTCAAGGCTACAGGAACTCCCATTTTGGTTCTTGTGGAAAAATGGAAATTTGGCTAATGGTGAGGAATTGAGTAAATTCACGGGAAAAACAGGTCCATTTGTAGATTTAGTAATTCAATTACAATTCTCGGGGTCATGGAATGAACTAGTAATTAATTCTAACTCTGTTTCAGTGAAGGAAAAAAGGAAAGCCGAGATTTCAACAGAGTTCAGTTTGAATTTAGGGTAAATACCTGTTTTTGGAGAAAACAGTGTTTGGATAGGTGCCGGATAAGGTAGATAATCTTCTGAGAGGCTTGTCTGCAATCTTCTTCGAAAGGATAAGGTAAGTGGACTTCACAAATTCGAATTTTGAATTTTTTTGCGTGGAAGGCGTTTTCTTTCACTGGCGTAGAAAATGATGAAAAAGACGTGAATGTTTTGTTTTATCGGCAAATTCAAATGGGGGGGAATTTTTATTATTTTTATGGGATGACGTCACTGATGTACGATGGATGCGTCACCGGGGTTGGGCGGTAAGCGGTAAATTCCGCACCGCTTTCGGGAGCAGGCGGTTTTCCGCAGGGAGGCAGTGATTCCACTGGTTAAATGACACGTAGCCATTTCACTGTTTGAAAACCGTCGCGATTTCGCGCGTTAATCTTCGTACATGGGATGGCTAGCGGAATGTTTGTGGACCATAGATCTCCAGCGGAGTGATCCAACGGTTGGCGGAGCATGGAATTAGCGGTGAGTTAACAAGCGGGGGTTCAATGTGATTAATGTTAATTAATCATTTCGGGTGGGTTTTGAATGGAGGTTAAACGATTAATTAATCCAGATGATTAATTAATTTCGGTGGTTTAATAGGGGTCGGGGTTACGGATGGTGTATTTCGAAGTTTTGGTTTAAATTAAAACTTCGGGTTTTATTCATTTTTTCGTTTAAAACATAAAACATATGTTTAAAACCCTTTCAATATTTTTATTATATGGTAATAAATTAATGCAATTTATTAACCATAGGGGCGAGGATAGTTTATAAGGATATGCTTTTAACCAAAGGGTATTGTAATGAGGGATTTTATTTCAAACATATGGAATTAAATACTTTGGCTAAAAATCTATAATAAGAGGGTTTTGGGGATATTACATAGGAGGAGTTAAATACAATAGGATAAGGTATTTTTATTAAGGATTTAATAAATAAATCAGATGTTAATATGACAAAGGGATAAGGGAAACTCAAAATACTTTACACAACTAGGAAAGTGGAGATTTCTGAAGTAAATTGCATCATCTCAATTTCAACACTTAAACATAGAATAGCAAGTAGTTTTGAGGGATTATTATGGAAATTTGCATGATTTTCCTAAGTAAAATAGAATTTTACTTAGGAAAATATTAAAAGTGAATGATTATAATGATAAATAACTTCAAGTACTTAAGTCTTTTTGATCATTAGGCCGAGGGTCTGGTCCCTCCAAAAGTCAAGGAAATGCCTTGAGCCCCTTTAATCTTCAAATACCTTAGCACTTTGGGGAAATTAGTAAAACTCTTAGGGAGAAAGTGATGTGGGAAGTTAATGATTTTGACTTTGCTATTTGTGAATTTTCCAATGTATTTTCTTCTTCAGTACTTGTGATGAAAGTAAAGGATTAAACACATTTAGCAGCATCATTAATCACATGAAACTTTGCAACACCATCTACCTACCCTATCTACTTTACACTACCATTTTATCTTCTTTATTAGGGTGCACTTAGACTGGCAAACCCTTATCAATTTTCTTTTCTTTTACATGGCAATTCTATCTAATTCTCAAGTTGAAGAAGGTTGTCACGGTGGAAGGTTAGTGGAATGATTCATTAGTTCCAAAGAACCTAGAGCTGCCCCCAAAGACCGAGATAAAACCATAACCTCTGTCAGCATTTGTGATGGAGAAAAAAGTGCTTAGGAGGGTTGATATTTTTTCTTAAAACTCAAGATTTGTTGTGGTTTAGGGTTGCTCAAGGTGAACATAGAAAAAGTGGTGGGTTTATGATGATGTTAAAGGGCCTTAAACTGCCCTCAATACAGTGCTAAAAACACAAACCAGCAAGTCAAGACATACACAACAGTAGAGGTTTGGCAAATTGATGAAAGTACCCTAACTATGATAGGGAAAAGTAAACCTCTTTCAGCCCAGTATATGGTGGAAAATTTGTTAGGAGGAGGCCGTGTTTAAAGGGAGAAACACAATATTTGAAAAGTGAAATAGTGGGCCTGATTTTAACTAAAGGGATCATATATAATTTGCTTTGTCATTTTCAGAAGGTCCTCTTGGTGTGGTGAAGAGCGAAGTCAGGGCTACCTCTTTGACCATAAAACAAACTTTAGTGTGTGAAGCTGTCATTGCCATTTGGAGATGTTTGTCAAAATCTCTGTGAGAAACAGTGAAGTACAAGGAGGGTGTGTTGATTATGAAGAGTATTTGCTTTTTGTCTACTACAAGGCCTGTCTTGTTGCCACAAAAACACCAAGAGCTCTGTGACCTTATCCAAACACAAAAAATCACTTGACTGTGTATAATTTTTAGTTGATTGTGTGCCTGTTATTAAAATTATTTTTTGAGTGGCATATAAAGGGAAAAAGCAGTAATTTGTAAGGAGCAGAGAGCTTATATTAAAGAACCATTTCACACAGCATTTGATGCATTTCCATTGGTCAAACAGTGACTAACAAAGAGGACAAAGTTGTGTGCTTGAGAAGAACTTTCCACAGGCTATTTGAGGCAGGGCAGCAAGGTGAAGAAGAACACATTGATGATATGCAACACAGTGATGAAGAGCAACGCCATGAAGAAACTCAAAATAGTGAATAAGAGATAAGGGTTCTGTCAGTTTAAAAAGAGGTCTTTTTGTGATATGAAATATTCAAGGATTTGCACTAGCCTCTATAAGAAAAACAGAGCTTGTAAAGTTCCTTCAAAACAGTTTGAAAATATATCTTAACAGTGGTTTCAAAGCACCCCTTGTTTGCTAAATCAACAGTGAGAAACGGTGATTAGAGGATGAGGACTTTGTCAAAATAAAAGAGAGAGACAGTGAAAGAAAGGATGATTAATGTGCAAATTTGAAAATCCTTCTGTGCTATGAGACAACTAAGGTTGTCACACAAATTGGAGGTTTGGAGGAGGTGACATTTCTTTATAAACTGGCTCAAGGTACATGCCCGAAGAGTTATGGTGTGAATGTTTCCCGAAGCACAGGAATGCCAAACACCTTTCTTGAAAGGGCTACTAAAAAAACAGCTGAGTTTGAGATTCAAAATGGACAGAGGAGCATCAAATGTGATGGAAGACCTTTGGCAGCTGTTGAGGAGGTAAATCCCCTCTACGGACAAAGGCGATCCCTACTAGCCCAGATCGGGTCTAGCAACAATCAAACACGCTACAGTGCAAGTTCCTAATCATAAATAAACCGACTTGCGAGGAAGGCTTACCTGGAATCCAACGCTGTCGTTTGTAGAAGAGGTGGTGCTCCCGTTCCTTTGCCCTAGCAGATCACAATCCTCACGATCTCCGTGATCGGACACCTGCACATGCAAGAAACAACACAAACGCAAGCATAAAATCTAGTAAATACAACTATATGTCAGTCGAAGAGGACATAACTCATGAACATGATCAAGAACAAGAGTGGAACCATAACCAATAGTCTCTTAACATTAATGAGTCAAAAATAAGAATACAACCAAAGCTTCGACGCCGAATTCTCCTTTGGCGGGTCGTCGGCAGAACATGTCTCGATAAAGCCTATCAAGGATGGGACAAGCCTCTCTCTCCGGATACTTGGCAATAGTCTCCTTGCTTGGATTTGGCCTTAGGGAATCAAGAAGGCTCTTGCAGCATAAGGACATGAAAGCTCTTGGGAACTTGGAGATTAGCTTGCCATGGATCTGAGCAAGCTTTTATAGAAGGAGGAAGGGAAGTTTGGATCCCTATAATTATGGGATTTTCCCTATCATCAAGGAAGCTTCCATGAGAGGTGGCACACCACTTCCTCTCTATGGAAATCCATAGCCAAACCACCCAACTCAAGATAAATATCAGTCCAGGAATTTGTTAGGATGAAACTTCTGCCTTTTATTTTTAAAAAACACCTCTTAATATGGTTGGCACGGGTGCGGCTCTATGACAGAGCACCAATTGGTGCGCCCTCTTTGGAGGATTTGCCCCCTTGGCGCGAGGGCTGAACTATGGAACCGCACCAATGGAAAAAGAGTTATTTTTAGGGTATTTTGCATGGAGATGTCTTCAAGGCAATGAAAGCTCATCTTCAGAGGGATGCAATGAAATTATTTTCAAGTCTTGTCTCTGCTCACATGTCACGAAATGAGCCCTCCAATGTGCGGGATGGGGATTGCAGGGACAGTGACAAATTGCTGTGTAACAGATGCCCCCTAAAGCATGAGGCCCGAAAGAGAGAGAGAGGGGTGAAATGATTTATGAGAACATGCCGACTGAAAACACTGCCATCGGAAAACCTGTGGAGCGAAGTACAACTGATGTCTCAGATACATGATATATATACATGGTATGGGCGCAGCCATCCATAACAGAGTTTACAATAATCTAGATCTAAGGCATGGACACAGCCATCCAGTGAGGATTGATAAATAGACTCAGGTATGGTCGCAACCATCCAATCAGTGAGTCATATAATAATCATAATAATCCACAATATCGCAGCCTGGATTACAACAGACAAAATCCAGGGTCTTGCCCTCCATCTCGACCCGAACAAAGTACAAGTTCAAGCATGAGAATATGTGAGTTGAAGTCGAACATGCAAGAACATCGCCTGATTACCAGCCAATGATGAAAGCTGTTAACAGACGCGAGAGGAACCACCAATAATGACAATGGCTCTCAAGGTACTATAGGTACAATATACAGTGTGCGAATCAATGAGCTGGTGTCGAACACCCGTAGAATCACTCGATCGGAGGCCAATGATGAAAACCTCACGTCGAATGCGACGAACCTGCCATTGAGGCATGCAGGCTCCAAGGTACCATAAGGGAGTCTCTAGATCAGCTTCCTGGATAATGAGCTGAAGTCGACAAGAAGTGACCTTGATCGAAGGTGGGCCATAATGTTTCCCACATCATCGACACGAGACAGAGGAACATGATGTTTTTTGTGAATCAGGATCATATGAGAATCAGAGGAAGGTTGATACTTTGCAGAGGTCAACTTCTCTTGAACATGTAAACGGCACGACAGTGGACTTGGCAGTATTTGACATCAACGGATCAGAGGTCATGGTGACGAGGCAATGAGCAGATGAGAGGTCAAAAGGGATTATCCAAACCCACGGAGGCAAGTGAAGAACGAGAGGAGATGTCCCCAACCCGACACGAATGCAGACAAGTGCCATGTTCAAGAGAGACATACTGCTGACACGACAATGATGCTAGTTCCATTTTCCCCCACCATTTATGGCGAGTACCCCAATTATTTTTTATAACAAGCTTGAAGGGG
The DNA here is from genome assembly GCA_034641835.2 of Pinus albicaulis. Lineage (NCBI taxonomy): Eukaryota > Viridiplantae > Streptophyta > Pinopsida > Pinales > Pinaceae > Pinus > Pinus albicaulis. The sequence continues at coordinate 3,867,015 of CM076584.1, forward strand.
ATAGCATATGCTTGTAATATAAGTCCGCCCTTCGAGCGAATCCATCCTAGTACATTTAACGAGCCCTAGGAAGGAGAAACTCGGAGAACGTCATTTCGACTGAATCCAATGTGATCAGGGTTTAACGAGTCTGACAAAGGGAGAACTCGGCGTCTTTTCATATTTAGAGAGTTTGAAAAGACAGCAGAAAAGTAAACTCCAGTGGTCCTTTTCGTAGATAGTTCCTCGGACCCGAAAAGGTAGAAAACAATATCTGAGAAAACCTCCTAGTCGCGATAGGCTAGGGTATCCCTTTTTCGTAAATAATCCATCCCAGCCCGAAAAAGGGGTAAACGTATACTGGGTAGATGTCGATTCGTGTCCACTTTAACGAGATCGAAATGACGAGGGCTTCGGCAATCTTTTCATGTTTACAAAGTCAGAAAAGAGCTGAAAGATGACTCCATAGTGGCTTTTTCATGTATTTACCGAGTCCGAAAAAGTATAAAATACAACTCGTTTCACCGTCTAAGTTGCGTGAAAGACCTGTTGCTACACAAAAAGGAAAGTGTAAAACCCATCTTCGACAAAATATGTTAAAATATTCAGAAAAATAACTTTCAAGACCTATTTTGATTTCAAAAAGTTATAAATATGTCAAATGGTAAAAATAAAATTACTTTTTACGTTTTACCTCACCGAAGAGCAGCAGTGGTCCAGTTTGTGTGCGAACTTCTGACAGCGATTGCGACCGATCTGGGCTACCATTCAAAGTTCTGTCAGTTCCAGGTAAGAGGCGCTTCTTTGTACTCCGTTTCAATCCATTTTTTAATAGTTTTCCATCATGCATTAGATTTATGTGGCAAATTTTTAAATTTTTAGGGCTCCGCTCATTGGCGCGGGTATCGGGCACGGACCCACGCCAATGGGCTTTTATATGCAACAGGCTCGCGCCGACTGGCGCTACTGTTCAGGAAATAGCCGCGCCAGCAACGAAACCCAAATTTCCGCCTAAAAATTTGAAATTTTAATCAATTTGGATGAAATTTGAAGCTCATCAGAGATCTAATTAAGGGTTTGTGATCATGTTGATGCAGGAAACTGAAAAAAATGGTGATTGAGTGGAAAGAGAGAGAGCACGGTGAAGAGGATGAACAAGCCATGGAAAATGAAACTTGCATGAATGCCCTCAGGAACTATGGGCTAAAAAATTTCTTCCTAACACCTTGTTTACGAGCTCAGCCTGAGCTTCTACAGTACTTGATCAATATGTGGGATGCAGATGAACAAGTATTCAAGCTGCGGGATCAAGTGTTAGAACTGGAAGTTGCTGAGGTGTACTTCATAACCGGACTATCGCGCAGAGGTCCGGTACCCATATTGACGGGGAGCAGACCGTCTGGTGAGAAAATGGAGCAAGTGATGGCACAAGTGTGCCGAGGGGCACAACTGGGATCAGGAAGTGGAAAGGTGGACATCCACACCATTCCTGATCTGGCACTGAGAGTGGTGCTACATACCATTACGCGGGCTGCGGGATCGCAGGCACCGCACGAGACCACAAAGGCCCAACTTTTGTTAGCCTCAGAGTGTATGACTCCCCTATTGTTTGACTGGGCCACAGCAGTGACGATAAACATGAAGAGACAGCTCACAAAGTGCAAGCAGGCCAAACTGAAATAGTTCGGCTACGGTTCCATCCTGGTATTTTTCATTCTGGAACGATTACCAATCTTCCAGGGCCAAGGGGCCATAGTAGCTAAGCTGATTCCACGAGAGCCAAGAATGGCTCGCTGGGCAGCACTGATGCCTAGAGCTGGAGGAGGCCAACAGATGTCCTAGAGGCCGGAGTTTTTTGGGTGGTTGCAGCGTCAGTTGATCGTAGTGGAAGACTGGCCATATGCAGGTACCGATTTCACTGGTGATCCAGATCTCCCACTGTCGGAGGGAGATGATTGGGACGAGGAGTTGGGTATGACCTCTTCTGATTTTTATGTTTTATGATTTTTTTGTTAATACATATCCATCCTGACACATTTTATATGTATGCAGACGTGGGTCCAGAGAGGCCATCCGGTATGTCTCCTATCACACGGAGGACTCTTCCCGCACCTGATCCTTAGGCAGAGGGTGCAGAGGGGGGGGAGTTAAACCAGAATCTCGAGGGCATCGCCCGAGGGATCCCAGACTACGCCCAGCTGGACGATGTACCGATGGCGTACCAGAGACATACGGTGGGAGTTCCTAGTTGCCTCCACCGACTTCTGAGACGCTTAGTGCGTGTAGTCACTTGTTATCATGAGCACCATGCGGATTAGACTCCTAGGACTTTTATCATGCATATTTTTTGAGAGACATGTCATCTCCGGATGTATTAAGATGAACATATATATTTTTTGATTCTATGCGACGCACACTATGTAAACATTTCGATATCTATATATATATACATATCTATTTCTGGATGGATTTTCCTTTTACATGTGATGATGATTTACAAATTGCACAAATGTCTATCTAACACCAAATTAGCTACTGCATCTGTTAATGTATTCATATGCCTGGGTATATGTTGATATGTAATATAGTCAAAATTTATTTCCAGTAAACGAATACGCAGATACAGACGTAAAATGGATGGGTTTCTGACCGAATAATGACCGTTCAGTTGCAATACTACAAGTTGTGAGTCTAGATACACAAGCAATTCACGGATACCAAGGTTTACAGCCTTAGTTAATAATTCTAATACAGCACTATATTCCGCGATGTTATTTGTAGTACGTCCCAGACACACACCTTGTAGGTTGACCAACTCACCAGCAGGATCATAGATTACCTAGGCCGCCGAAGACAGGGTCTTGGTACTGCGGGAGGCACCATCCGCGAAACTAACAAACGGACGAATGGACATCTGCACAATCAGGAAGACCCGATCAGCAGAAAGACGTTTACATCGCACACCACACCACACATGCACACAAATGAAAAACACACACTTATGTACACACAAGACGGGCATGATCCCCAGCATGGTGTCTCAATTCGAGGTGCATGTCCCCTAAGCTTCAGTCCATAGGAAATGGAGTGAAGGTTGAAAACAAAAGAGATTTGAACTAAATCTATCAAAAACTCGAATTGAACATGCTCGTGTTTCATTATTTTAACGAGGTTGACACACTTAAAAGAACTATGCTCGTAGCAGCTTGTTTTATTGTTTTAGGAGCTTAACACAAGTGGAAGAACTATGCTCCGACGAGCTCCAAGGAGGAGGCTCAGGAGGGAGATGATCATGTAGATTCCCAACAATCCCCAGTTTGACGGAGATGTTGATCGGGATGGTTTGAGTGATATAACTCAGGTTTCCCTCCGAAAAAACCTCATGCGTCAAGATGGGCGTTTGGAGAGGAGGATTAGGAACCTGAGATGCATAACGCTCTAGACAATCTGTCATTGCCCCCAGGCTGGGCATAAAAGAGGAGCGATGATGTCCATTGCCCCAAGGCAGCTCCTCAAGAGACGTAGTTTCAATGATGGCTTCATCGGAAGGAAAAGTCTCTTTGAGAGGATCAGGTGAATCGGCTTGACCAAGCCAGGGGGATTGAGAGCAGATGTCTAGAGCCATGCTCAAAGGAGCATGCTGAGGAGGTGGAGGATCAGATCCAGAAACAATTTCACAGTAGCTAATCTCTACTGGAGTCAAGGGCATTGATTCTCCAAACTCAAACACCTGCTCAGGCGTAGGAATAAGCCAGGGGTCATTAGACCTGGAAATCATGTTAACTTGAGCGGTGTACGGTGGTGGTGGGGGAAAAATACCCATCAGGACGGGGTCTTTGAAGAGACCGGGTCCTATACTGTCAGGGGGATTCGGAATCTGATCCACGTATGGAACGTTGTTCTCGGAGGTGGAGGTGAAGAAGGACAACTGATCCACCGTAACGATTTTGCCCTCGTGAGGGAACTTAAGAAGTCGAAAAACGGTGGATGGCACGCATAGCATGGCATGAGTCCAGCTGCGGCCGAGAAGTATATTGTAGTTGAGCCTGGCGTCAACCACCTCTACTTCTACGTTGACAGTCTTCCCCTGTAAAGTGATCGCTAAACTCTCGAGAACACCCAGGGGTTTAGATTCCCGACCATCAAATGCCTCTAGGGCATTGGGAGATGACGAAAGGGCTGGAGAGCCAATGGCCTTCCAGCAAGCGGACGACATAACACAGGTGGAGGCACCTTCATCCACGACGGCCCTATGGATGTTAAGACCGTTAATCCCGACTTGAATAACAAGAGAGATCTGATGTGGAATTCGGGGAGTGAAATTCTCTAAATTGAAGGTGAGAAGACTCAAATCGGTGGGATCAATACCACCAATTGCAGACAGTAAAGCCTTCCGTTGTGAAGGAAAAATTTGAAGAACTTCTAGTGCAGACATAGTAGAAGGCGCGTCTGCCAAATCCTCAACAATATTGTAGTGTTGAGCGGCACGAGCATTCGGATTATAAGAAGATCTTCGAAGAACACCTTTAGAAGGTGGCTTCACAACAGGTTCAGGAGTAGGCTTCTCGATTTCCAACGAACCGGAGACAGGTGGGGGAGGTGGTCCATCCGCAACTGCCTTCCCGGGTGCCTGCCGCGATTCGTTGTAATCCTTTGAATGCGTAGCGACAGAGATAGGTGCAGCACCATTCATCATGAAAACTTGGGACCCAAATGGTGCAGATGGTGACGGTTGTTCAACCATCTGGGTCTGCTGAGACAGGAATGGCTCTTTTAAAACTGCTGGAGTCCCTTTGGAGCCTTTGAGAAGTTGACTAATTTCGGATCGTCGCGGACAATCCTTAGTATAATGGTCTCCTTCACAAATGAGGCAGGGGTACTTCAGTTTACGTTGAGAACCATCCTCAGTACGAGATTTGGATTCTGGCCTCGGGGCGTCGGATTTGGATTTACCTTTGCCCTTCTTTTTCCCTTTGGAGGTTTTCTCCGCAGGATTGGCCTGAATGGCGTTCACCTCCGCGGTTTTGCCAAAATCGGACGGGGCGAGATTAGCAGGAGTATTGTTGGAAGAATTAGACTTCTGCTTCCCATTCGAAGATTTCTTCGAATTCTGAGACACGGAACCAATGACACCATCCACCGCAGGGGTAGGTGGGGGCCTTAGAGGTTCCGGACCGTGGGGCATCAGGCAAGATATCATAAAGCGTGCCGGACTGAGAATATACAAGATCCAGATATTGGGCACGCGCAATGGCTTGTTCCTCCGTCACACACGCTCCCATCGCAATATCTTGAGCGATTTTATTCACGAAGGAGGTGGTGAACCAGTGAGTTAGTATCTGATCAGGTATATGAAACTTGATCAGTCTACGACGATGCCGCCACTCATGAATGTGATCAGAAATGTGAGTGGCTTTATCCTGCTTCAGAGAAGTCAGGAGGTGCATCCCGGCTTCATAGCGAACCGGTAACTGAAAGTGCGTCAGAAAAGCCATGGCTAAGGAATTGAAATCTTGGAAGATGCCCCGGGATAACTCGATGTACCACTTAGCAGCAGCTCCAGTCAAAGTGCGCTGGAAGAGGCGCAGACGAATTGAATCATCGACCCAAGAGTTAGACGAACACCAAAGATGATATGTCATCACATGCGCTTGGGGGTCCTCCCCAGCTTTACCCTCAAACTTGGGGCAATCACCTGGTATCTTGGTAGGAACCGGAGGCCAATAAGGATTATGCAAAATCGGATCATTGGTCAGTTTTGAAACATCCGACAACTCCAAGGTGGCCAGGAACGGCAATGGCGGATTGACCGGCATGCCAGGCCCAGGATGAGGACCGGTACCTGTACTCCATGCTGGTTGGGAATATCCTTGCCCCCATGGGTTCTGTCCTGTAGGATTCTGACCGTAGGGGGTGTAGGTCATATAACCAGACTGATTTGGCTGCTGGTAACCAGTGTGTGGGGCTTGATAACCAGAGTATGGACCCTGATTATATGTCGGCCCAGTGTAAGCAGCATTTGGATTTGGCTGCTGAGTATAGGTAGGCCCAGGTTGATGAGGATAATACTGAGAACCTCGGGGTTGGTTATAATTCGGGTGAGATTGACCATGAGGATAATAACTGCCCTGAGGATGAGTCGGTTGTTGATAAGTGGAACCTTGCGGAGCCTGATAACTAGGGCGCAGTTGTTGATTTGACTGCGACATCGAATAAATCGGCTGCTGGGCAAGGTTAATGGAATGAGCGGGCTGCCCTGAGTGAACAGGTTGACCCGGCTGAACGGGTTGCCCTGAGTGAACAGGTTGACCCAGATAGACAGGCTGTGCCGGTTGCGCATGTTTCCCTGGTTGTGAAGGAGCCCCAGGTTGTGCCGGATGGGCCGGTTGGCCTGGAGGCGGAACTCCGGGTTGTACCGGATGGGCTGGTTGGCCTGGTGGAGGAATAGAGCCAGGTGGTTGCTGGCAACCGATTTGACCTGGAGCAGGACCATAGGATGGTCCCGGCTGATATGCAACGTTGGAAACAACAGGATACTGCGGTTGCATAGGTTGAGAAGGCTGGATTTTCCCCCCAAGACCATAGACCGGTCTCGGTTGGTACCCCGGCTGAGGCTGCACAGGTTGACCGGAAGGGTTGTAATACTGTCCTTGCGGACCATACGATGGCCCTTGCTGGTCCGTAGGATAGCCTTGCATGGGCTGCCCCTGTGGGTTATAAGGATAGCCAGGTTGGCCCGAAGGTTGGCCTTGGAAAGGTTGCCCTTGCGGGTTATAAGCCTGGTTATAAGGTAAACCTTGAGCATGGAGGTAAGCCTCAGGAGCGGGTAGACACAAAATGTCCCCGTGCTCATCATACTGACCTGGAAAAGCATACACGGGCGTACCATCCTGTGCATAGTGCGAAAAGTAAGAGCGGTTGGGATCTTGGGAGGATGGTCCAACCTCGGGGTTCGGCTGTTGCAAGGACAATCGATACTCCTCCGGAGAGATGTTCTCCGGTATAGCAGTTGCTAAATAAACGTCTTCAGGAGATGGCATAGCCCTGGCGGAGGGTGCCGTGACAACGGGTGCAGATGCAGCCACACAGACAGTGGGCCGGACGGGTACAGAAGTAACAGGCGTCTGAGGAGACACCCCCGGTGAAGGAGCAGCTGGCCTCGGAGAAGGAGCTGACACTCCCATAGAGGCTGCGGCGGAAATGATCTAACCCAAAGACCTGTACCCCAGTGGTAATGAGGGACTGGACGTTGACATGATAGCTGTTTCAGAGTTGTCTCCCGAAAATAATCTTCATGGGAAGAGCTGATAGTCTTCACCAGACGTTGGGATTTCCTCACCAGAATCACTCATGGTTGAGTCTGCCGCTAGATCTCGCAATAGACGGCGAGGACTAGGAGGAAAAACAACAGCTATAAAAGGCGAACCCGATGTAAGAGAAAGGAAATCAGTTCCTAATCTCAATTCAGACACAGGGTCTGAAAAGGGCCAATCGAACTCGACTGGTCCCCCAAAGGGTTGCTCAGAAAGAACCGGTCCCCCGTCAGGAAACTCGAAAACAATGGGCTGCTGTGGTTCAGCAGAGGATTGTGAAACCTCTGATGAATCGTCTGGATAAGGACTACCAGTAGACGAAACCGAGGGTTCCGCCACTGTGGCAGAAACGACAAGAGAAAAAGATCAAACACACACTCGGGCTGAAAAAGAGTCAAGACACACGATCAAACGGTCAACAAGCAAAGTCTAACAAGGCGTGTAATCGTGGGTGATTAATTTTTACCACATTGAAAAATAAGAAACTTCACCGTTTCATGTTTTAAGAGTCGAGAAACGGTCAAAAAAGGTGACTCTATCTCTTTCAGATTTGACACAAGCGTGAAAGGACAAGCGCTTGGTGATCCTTTCAAATTTAGGGAGTCAGAAAAGATCAAATGACTGCTCATGAATACTAGGCAAAAGGGTGTACCAAATAACCGTGAACTGCAATATACACCTTGGTTTCAATAATGAAAGATAAATCAACCAAGGACTTTCCGTACGTGCAGGAAATCTCCCCGAATGTTGTGTCTGGTGTACCATGGGTATAGGGTGTCAGACTTGGCTTCCTATGGATAAAGGATTGAAACCTAGAAGGGTATCCCTTTATATACGCGACGGTACGGGGAGCACAAGTCTGTACTAGTGCTATCTAAAGCCAAGAGGTGAACGACAGCTACTAGGTTTTAAGACGCCGGAGCATGTCTCTAGCCTAGACCTCTAAATGTGTTTCGTTAGATTTCAATGCTGCCTTAGTGTAAATTGAGTAGATTTTAAAGTTGATCTTCAATTACGTTTCAGTTTTCAGGCCCTAATGAATGTGTTGTCTCAAAAATCTCCTAAATGAAAAACTACATGCCATAGTATATCATTTCGTTCAATGAAAGCTAGCTACAGAAGATTTGAGAGCTTTTTACACAAACAAAATGATCAGAAGACAATCAATGATATCTATAATGCAACTAATGAAACTAAAAATTTTTCTTTCAAATTCACTAATTACTAGTAAAATCGAAAAGATTTCAATTTGCACTAATCAACCAAAAGCAAAAGAGATTTTTTTTTATTTTCAATGTTTGATAGCTAGATGCACTAAACAAACCGAAAACAAATGAGAAGAAATTCGAGAAATGATATTAAGAGAGCAAAACAAACAGATTTCACTCAATGACATGAACAATCAGATCTCAAATCGACCAAAAGTCTCTCAAAAACAAGAAAATCCCAAAGACACCAATGAGCCGTGTAATCTAAGCCCAGAACGAAGCAAAGCGAAATTCGAATGAAAACGAAATCAGTCACTCAAAAAGCACAATAAGATGATAAAAAGCTGTCAAACGAATGCAAGGAAGCAATCCCAAAGTCGACTAAACGAACGAAAAACCAAAAACTCCCAAGGGAGGCTCGACTCACAAAGGCACCTAGATGCCCTAGGGCTCGTATGCAAAATCGAAATAAATAGGCAAACAACCAAAGGAAGGAGGTTCCAACCAGTCAAAATAGGCTCCAGTGCACTCAAACAACCGAAAAAACAAGATCAAAATCACAAGTCAGCCTCAGAAAGCATGAAACACAGTAAACCCTAATAGCTCACAGGATTGGTGCGACTGTGAGCTTGAAATTAGCACCAGAAACGCAATCGCGCGGGTGATACACGGGAAAACTGTGCCAATGGGCGCGACTGTCACGCTGAAAAGAGCGCCAGCCGAGTTTACTATGGAAAAAATAAAAAACAAGCAATCTCAGACACAGACAAGTGATGACAAGGCTAAAACAAAGCCAAACAAACAGGAAAATCCAGTCTAAAGAGCTGACCAAGCAAGCAAGGCCAAGAAGTTGACCGGAAAGAGAAGACAAAACTCCAAGTTGTTCAGTCCGTAAACCAAACTGGAGATTAACTGAAGCAGTGTTGATCTACTCTGCTAATGCAGAGAAAGAGCGTTTCGAAGGCTATCTGGCTGTGCTTCAGGCTCCGTCTATAGTTTACAAATCAAGCAACAAGCTGACTCCCCAGTGGAGTCGCCAAATTGTTGAGGAGGTAAATCCCCTCTGCAGACAGAGACAATCTCTACTAGCCCAGATCGGGTCTAGCAACAATCAAACACGCTACAGTGCAGGTTCCTAATCGTAAATAAACCGACTTGCGAGGAAGGCTTACCTGGAATCCAACGCTGTCGTTTGTAGAAGAGGTGGTGCTCCCGTTCCTTTGCCCTGGCAGATCACAATCCTCACGATCTCTGTGATCGGACACCTGCACATGCAAGAAACAACACAAACACAAGCATAAAATCCAATATATACAACTATGTGTCAGACGAAGAGGACATAACTCATGAACATGATCAAGAACAAGAGTGGAACCATAACCAATAGTCGCTTAACATTAATGAGTCAAAAAGAAGAATACAACCAAAGCTTCGACGCCGAATTCTCCTTTGGCGGGTCGTCAACAGAACATGTCTCGATAAAGCCTATCAAGGATGGGACAAGCCTCTCTCTCCGGATACTTGGCAATAGTCTCCTTGCTTGGATTTGGCCTTCGGTAATCAAGAAGGCTCTTGCAGCATAAGGACATGAAAGCTCTTGGGAACTTGGAGATTAGCTTGCCATGGATCTGAGCAAGATTTTATAGAAGGAGGAAGGGAAGTTGGGATCCCTATAATTATGGGATTGGCCCTATCATCAAGGAAGCTTCCATGAGAGGTGGCACAACACTTCCTCTCTATGGAAATCCGTAGCCAAACCACCCAACTCAAGATAAATATCAGTCCAGGAATTTGTTAGGATGAAACTTCCGCCTTTTATTTTTAAAAAACACCTCTTAATATGGTTGTCGTGGGTGCGGCTCTATGACAGAGCGCCAATTGGCGTGCCCTCTTTGGAGGATTTTCCCCCTTGGCGCGAGGGTTGAACTATGGAACCGCGCCAATGGAAAAAGAGCTATTTTTAGGGTTTTTTGCAGGGAGATGTCTTCAAGGCAATGAAAGCTCATCTTCAGAGGGATGCAATGAAAGTATTTTCAAGTCTTGTCTCTGCTCATTGGTCACGAAATGAGCCCTCCAATGTGCGGGATGGGGATTGCAGGGACGGTGACAAATTGCTGTGTAACAGCAGCCATAAAACTAAAAGAGAGGAACCTATCCAAGAGGTTTTGAACATTTTAAATGGATTTCACTCCTCTGGAACTACAGCAGGTGGAGACATGAAATCTCTGGTTGAAGTGTGGCACATAGTAGCATCACTTTCTTTATCGGATTGTTCTCATTCTAAGCACTCTTTGGTAACAAGTCTTTTTGATGACCATCCTCTTCATAGCACAATTCCAACTGGGATGTAAATAATTGTGAATGGAGCATTTACTTGGCATGACAAAATGGTTGATGCTTCATCCTATAAAGTTGGTTATTCAAATAACCTGTGGCTTGATAGAATGTATGCAATGGATATGCATTCACTGGATGTGTATGATCAACATGCCCCAGATTTTTTACCCCAGGGAGTTTCTTGCTAATGAAGACTGAATCGCAACAAAGCAGCACATGTGCTGGTAGGGTTTTGAAGCAGTTCCTGTGGTGGAACAGGATCAAGGACTGTGCGTTGTTCAAGTCTTTTTTCAGAGTTTGGTGGTAGTTTTCCACATTGAAAGGGAACATTATGGCATCCAAAACAACAATAAACATAAGGGTGATGAAGCACAAAACAGTGAAGGGAAAGAGCATGACAGTCCTAAAGAAGGCAGTGACAAAGAAAAACACAGCAGACCTCAAGCAAGCAATGATGAGGGCAATCAAATACAAAACTTGGATCATGAAGGGCATTCTCCAAAGCATGTGCTATCTGCCTCTCCTAGGCAAGGGGCCATGACTTCTTCACCAAAGCTAGAATGCTAAACAACAAAGAAGAAAACCGAGAAAATCTCAAAACTGCCCAAAGAGGGCGCCCGGTGAGAAAAAAAGGAGAAAGACACCTTTAGGATTGGAATTTTGGCCCGAGTTTCTAGACATGTTTCTAAAAGGCCTTGAGGGACTTGCTCACCAAATTTGAGCAAATTTTGACATGTTCTTGTTTTTCGTCATTTTTGGGTTTTTGGCCAAAACTCATGGGCTTCGCCATTTCAGTTTGGGGGATCATCAAAGGATGAGAATGGTATCATTGGATGCCATAATTTCAGGAGCACATACTCAGCGATTTTCAGAACATTTGAAGATCATTTTCTCCCCCGAAATGGAGAAAAATGCTCGCTTTTTCTACACTCTGCCCAGTCTATCAGCAAACCTTATTTTTTGGTTTTTTACACACAGGCCTATTTTTGGAGGACTTATAGGCATCGGATTGAGAAAATTATAGTTTTTCCAGAAAGTAGACACTCAGAGCTTTCCAACGAGCTATCATGAGCCTCGTTTAGACATCGGGAAGGCTGCCAAAAGTTGCGGGCAAGTCAGGGGACCTTTTGCTGATGTAATTTTTGACAATTTTGTAAAAATTGAACCTTTAAAAACTGCTTTTTCGTCATGTGCGTTTAGCTATTTTTGCACATGAGAAGTTATGAAAAGTCAATTTATTTCCCTCTTTTATCATTTTTTATATATTTTATGAGATATTTTGTGCCTTGGGCTTTGCAAAGCCTCAAGGACAAGTTTAGATATTTTGAATAGGCCAATGAGAGTGCAAATTGAACTAAGAGGTTTTCCTCACTTGAGCCTATATATTCCAAAGGATTTCATTGTAAACAAGGCTGAACTTGATGATAGAAGAAATATATGGTCATGTAAGCTTTGGAAGAAATATTTGTCTCATGCTCTTGGATAGTCTCTTGGATGTTCTTGGATGATGAAAGAGGATTGTTGTTGGATTCCATGACTTGGTAGAATGGTATAGTGTCTCTTTATTTGTTTTGTTTTCTAGTTTTCATTCATGAATCCATGTTTCTTGCTTGCTATAGATCAGTAGAGAAAAAATTTGAGACATGCCCTTGGAGGAACCTCAAATTTCCTGTTTCTTCATAGCTTCCATGTTTTCTTCATCCATAGTCACATTAAAGAACTCTTGATTGCTCTTTAATAACTTAAGGATATTGTTGCTTATTTCATTCATGGTTTTATGCATGCTAAGTATGATTTATGGTACGCCCTGCTTACTCATGGCTAGCCATAGCTCCATCCATGAAATTTCTCTTTGACTGATTAGATTGTCATTTGTTGAACCAAGGAGGTCTTGTTCCGATCTTGCCCTTTGCCTAAGACTATGCAATCTTGTTTTCAAAGTGCCCAATAACTTGAAGTACTGTGTTTAGGCATTCCGGCATAGTGATTTGAGTTGTTTGTCTCTCTTAAGTGTATTTCCCCAAATTCTGATAATCATTTCCCAAAGTTAGAGAGTTATATATCTCTATGCATGGCTTGAATGTTTATTTCTATGTATTGATTAGCTTATAGTTACATTTCTCATGATTAATAGTTTTCCCTACCATGTTTATGTCAGCTATTAAACTAGTTATGCTTGAAACCCTTTGTTGTTCCCAAACTTGATGTTCATTTTATTCCATTTTTCCCAAAGATCCTTTCTACCTCGAATCAAATCGTCCCTTCAACAGCCTTGTATCACCGTCTGATAGCTTTCTAAACCTTTTTGACCTTATAGCCCAGTTGATCTGACATCTTTTTACCTATCTTATATCTTTGATCAGTTTCATCCCTCACAACCTAAAAACCAAAACCAAAAAACCTACTTCATAACTAGCCTAAAATCAGAACACAATTACCAAAAAACACAGATATCCCTTACACATATAGAGAGAGCCCTCTCTGAGTCCAGGAAGGCTAGGTCCTTTGACTCCAAAGATTGGTTTGATGTTACACTGTCATTTGTTTTGCCAATCAGCCAAATCACGGGACACTAACAGCTGTGAGGGAAAAAGAAGCCTTCTGCTTGTTGAAAAATGTTGCAATAAGATCGAGGCTAATGGTAAGATTGATGGCAATGTGAAGGAATGATCCTCCACTAGATTGTTAGCTGAAATACTAGCAACTTCCTTCCTTATTCCAGATCTGCAACATGGACAGCGTTATTCTCGGAGAGAATATTGCTGCTAGGAGGTCAATAAATTTTGGCTTGATGCCAGATCTGCAATGTTTCCCTGGGAGTGCTGCAATATAAGCCCAAGTGATGGAAATAATCCCTCACCTTGTTCTCCAGCTGAAGTACCGAAGACAACTACCACCTTCCAAACTGAGCTTCAGAAAAACGTATTTTTCTTAATATGAATGTTCTGCAGAAAGTAAGAAATGGAAATGGCACTTAAAGCCTAATGTATAATGAAGTACAAACCTCTTCCTTAGAGATCACTCAAACAAAGAGGAGGGATTCCCGCCCGGGAACACCCTGTGCTAAACAGCACCTGCAATCTCTGCTAAACGGCCCAAGATTGCAGTGGAATGTCACTTAACAATTCCAGATCTAAAAGATCATACATCAAAATAATCCAATATGCCTTTCACCTTTGCCTTCCTCTCCTTTATAATGATTGAGCCATCCCAAGCCTTTGCCCTAATCTCAACTACGCTATCTCATGTGGAAAATATCCTCCAAGTGGGATAGCGATGTTTGACCAAATCAACCAAACAGTCTAGGTGCAATGTACACCTCCTTCATCATGTGTGCTTCATTTGCACATGATCCTCCTCCACTTGATCATTAATGCTCAATGACCCCTTTGTTTGACATCTTCAAGATCTTAGTTGACTAAATCAACCCTCCATGATCTCTCTCATTAAATGAGACATGATCTCCAATCTCATTCACATTAGTAGCTGCTCAACTACCTGTTTTTGCAGATCTAGTCTAGATTAACCCACATTCACACACACAAAGTGGATATTTATTCTTATTGAGGATTGTGGGTCCCTCCTCCCATTTATATACTTATTTCATTAAGAAAATCATGGACTCTAATATTCCAAATATGATGTGAAAATTTGGGAATATTACAGTCCTCCCGAACAAAATGTTGCTTGTCCTCAAGCAACTCCAAAAGTAGATGCAAGGCCATCTATTCCCCTCCATATGGCATCCACATAAGGAAGGCTTCCTCCATTTGCTGCAATAGGTTATGTATGTTTGGTTCCAAATTTGTCTTTTAAAAACATAAAGAATGAGAGGCATAGAATAAAGTACCAAGTGACAACCATATGATGTCCAACATCATCAATAATACATGAGAGGCATAGAATAAAGTAGCTCTTTCCACAAGGGAAAAGCTTCATCATACAATACACTCCTTCATCCCATGTTTCATGAACTAGATTGAGCATTGATATGCTCCCATACTTAGCCCTGTTGGCCTTATTGGATCCAAAATCCATCATTTCAAAGTTATGAAAAAGAAGAAGGGAAGAAGTAATATGGGTAGACAAATATGTCAAACCATATTCTCCTAACAACAACCACCGGAGTAAGGCCCATTGTTGCCATCCTCCATCTCCTCCATGTGAGATGATCAAGCCAAAATCCCCCATAAGCAACCAAAGCAACAAGAGATCTTGTTTCTTCCTTTCCCCCTCATGTGCATCATGAAGCATAAGCATACTAATGGACAAATGAGATGTCACATCAGTCCAATACAAAGAAACATCATCAATGCACATCATGAGATCATTATGCCAAATTTTAAACAATACAAAACACATAGACATAGGAGATGTCATGTGGTGGCCAGACTCTCTCAAGTGAAACAAAAATGAACATGTCTTCCCTTGCTGCAATTTATCATTGAAATAAAAGGCATGATTTAGAAAATGATGAGCTATTGGGTGGTATCCATACTCACCCAAGAGCAGCCAGCGTAGCCATGCCTCCTTCTTCATTTCATACATGTTTTTCAAGGCATGGATCAGAAAAATAGGTGCCTTTGGAGAGTGACAGAAATCTCCCAATGGAAACCAACGTAACCAAGCATGCTGGCCCATACAAATCTGCAAGTGGTGCTGCAACCCCTTGCTTATCATCCTTACCCATTCACTCCCATGGGGATGATGAATGAGGTACTGCATAATCATGGCATCCTCCCTTTGTAGAATGCCATTCTTCCCAAACTGTTGAAGAGCTTTGCATTCCATGAAATTTTGAAATGCATCTCTAATTAGATCTCTTCATGGGATTCTCTCTCCATCAAAGGCCCTCCAAAACCAAAGAATTTTTGGATTTAATGCAAGTAGAAGTTTCTCTTTGAGCAGTGAGAGGCTCATTGAGAAAGGGTCATCTAGAAAGGAGAAAAGATTTATCATTTCAAGATGTCTACCATTTGTCATCTTTGCCTCCATTGCTTCATGAATGAAGCTACCTCTAGAGTGTTCCAAGAATTATGAATCCCTTTCTTTGTCACAGCTACTAAGTGACAACGTTGTAGAGCTGTAGGGTGATACATGCACTATCTCAAAGCAAGTTACAACACTGATCTCACAATCAGTTTTTGTACATAGGATAATGCTAATCCCATTTTCTGAAACCCTACATCTCAACTCAAGGGGTTGAATTTAGCTCAACAATGATGAACATGGATAGTTTTCAGTCTCCTCCTTGATTAGATCAAGGTTCCTCTACACTATGATATGTTTCTGCTTCAAATCAACATCTTGTTCTAATCCTTGGTTATGCATTGATCTAGAAACCATATGTGCTAAAATTTTATGCATACCTTGGATCAACTGATATGTGGGAACCTCTTGATAGAACACAAGAGTTCCTCCAACCGGGACAATAATGTCTTCAAGTGCTGGTAAGAGTGATGGTCTCTTTTCTTCAATTGTACCAACGCTGGTATCCTCCTCCTCTTCCTCATGCACCTCCTGATCCATGCATGGGACTCCATATGTCAAGAGCTCAAGACTGTCTTGAAAAGATGCAAGTACCTCTTCTCCAGATATAAGTACTCTTGCAGCAGGTAGTGAAAGTAGTGACCTCTTGTCCAGAGTGACAAGGTTGACATTCCCACATCAAACATCTTCCTCAAATTGTGAAAGAAATCAAAATACTTGGTCACCTTTGCATGCTCTATGTGCCCAAACCACCAATCTTCTGCTTCATCTAAGAGATGAAGTGTTGCAATCTGAACAACCTCCCCTTCAGCCATAGGATGTAGCTTGAAAAATGAATCTAACTCCCTCCTCCAAGCCTTGACATTGCTTGAGGAAGATCCATCAAATGGAGACAAATAGAATCTATTATGCCTCTTCCTTCTATTGCTGCTATAGGATCCTCTTTCTTCTCTAATCTGGAAGAATTTTTGGAGAGTTGGTTTCTTCTTGAAAGCTCTAGACTGTGCCTTGTACTCTTCAAGATATAGACTGAGAGTCTCATGAGTCTCAATTTCATGCTTTTCTTCACTTCTATACCTCTCACCCTCTTCAAAGAAAGTGGGCATAGTGGATCTATGAGGAGATCTAGGATTCTCCGATCTTCCTTGCTGCTGATAGGAAGTGCTTTCCTCATCAGATCTTCTTCTTGGATCTTCTCTCTTTTCTTCCTGTAGGTTTTAACCCTGAACAGAAATTATCTACACATGAATCTTATAACAGAAAATAATCAATAGCGAGAGCATAAAACATAAAACAAATAAACACAGAGATTTTCCCCTGGATCCCAAATTGGGACGACCAGCTTGAGTTTTCATTATATTCCTTTTAGTGTTACAACACATATATATACATGCCGAAGCATACATAAACCCCAATCCATTAGCTCTGGATTAGAACATAACCGTAGTTCCCTTGACCGGATCTACAAAATACCAGGGGTCGAAAACCATCGTACCCCAAAACCATGTGCAAACTCATGCACAAAACATGGGTGGGTCAACATATGAGTGGGACCGCATACCAAAAAAAAATTCGCCGGGGCGCTACCCTGGACCCCGACAGGGGGGCCTGTCACCCCCCTTGTGACCCCCCTGCTACACCTGGCGCAACGTACAACTCATGGGGCTAGTCGTGGAAAGAATATAACACACACCAAACATTCTCCCACTTGTTGTTTTCTTTCCACAGGAGAGCTTAGTCATTTGGCCAATTCTTCAACACCCATTGTTTCTCTACACCAAGAGAACTTCTGAGTGCTTACAGACTTCTTCAATGCATCTGCAACATTATTCAAAGTGTCCACCTTTACCAGCAACACCCTTTTAGCCTCAACCATATCTCTAACAAAGTGATATTTAACATCAATGTGCTTTGTCTTTGAATGATAAGCAGGGTTCTTAGCCAAGAAAATTGCACTTTGGCTATCACAGTCTATCCTTATAGCTTGTTGTACCAACCCCATACTTGAACACAATCTCTGCAACCAAACTGCTTCCTTGCTTGCATGAGTGGCTACTATGTATTCTGCCTCTATAGTTGAAAGCACCACTATAGACTATCTTTTACTCATCCAACTGACTGCACATCCAAATAGGCTAAAAACACACCCACTTGTAGATCTTCTTTGGTCTAGATCTCCAGCCCAGTCTGCATCAACAAAACATCGAATGTGAAACATTCTTTCTAATCCTAGTCTTCCCTGGTAGCACAAACCATAATCACTAGTGCCACGTAAATATCTAAAAACCCGCTTCACTACTGTCCAATGCTCCTTCCCTAGGTTTGACATAAACCTGCTCAATACTCCCACTGCACGTGCAATGGCTGGTCTAGTACAGACCATTGCATGCATCAAGCTACCCACTGCACTTGCATATGGAACACGGGACATATCCTCCTCTTCTTCTTGTTTCTTGGGACACTGTTTAGCAGACAACTTTACACCTACAGGAATAGGAACATTCACCGGTTTACTATCCTACATATTGAACCTCTGCAATATAGTCTCAACATAGTTCCTTTGGTTTAACCAGAGCTTCCTCTTTTCTTGATCTCTCTTAATTTACATGCCCAGAATATAGTTTGCAGCACCAAGATCCTTCATGTCAAATTTGGAGAACAGTTGGGTCTTCAAATCTTGGATAATTTCTTTGTCATTTCCAATCAACAACATATCATCCACATATAAGACCAAATAAATAACACGGTCACCAATTAATTTAAAATAAACACATTGATCCTCCTTGCTTCTGGTGAAGCCAAGTCCCCGTATATAGGTATCAAATTTCTGATACCACATCCTTGGTGACTGTTTTAACCCATACAGAGACTTCTTCAACCTGCATACTAGTTCTTTCTTACCCTTCACCATAAAGCCTTCAAGTTGCTTCATGTATATCTCCTCTTCTAGATCCCCATGAAGAAATGTTGTCTTCACATCCATCTGTTCTATCTCAAAATCAAATGCAGCAGCAACAGATAAAAGTAATCTAATAGAAGTAACTTTGGCAACAAGAGAGAAAATATCACCAAAATCAATTCCTGGCACTTGGGAATAACCTTTTGCTACCAACCGAGCTTTGTATTTCTCCACCTTGCCTTCTACATTCTTCTTCTTCTTAAACACCCATTTTCTCCCAATGGGCTTCCTTCCAGCTGGCAACTCCACCAGATCCCATGCCTCATTTTTGTGCAAGGATGCCATTTCATCAACCATGGCCTCCTTCCAGAGTTTTCCATCCTCTGAATCTACTGCCTCCCTGACAGTTCTGGGATCATCATCAGTTATAGTTAAGGAAAAACCTAAACATAAAGCAGATGGACTATACCTTTCTGGTTGCCTTCTTTCTCGAACTGATCTTCTCAAAGCTGGAGTTTGTGGCTCTTCCTCTTCTGAATCTTCTTCTGCTGTAGAGTCTGATTCATACTCCTTTAGCTCAAAATCTATCTTCTCAGGTTCCTTTGGTATGATTTCATGTTTAAAAACATCTTTCACCTCTCTAAACACCACATCTCGGCTATACACAACCTTCCTTGTTTCCGGGTTCCAAAGCTTGTAACCTTTTAAACCATCCTTATACCCAATAAAGATGCACCTTTCAGATTTATTATCCAACTTGGTCCTTTTCTCCTTTGGAATATGTACATATGCATCACATCCAAATACCATTAGATGTGAAAGAGAGGGTTTCTTACCAGTCCATACCTCATGTGGAGTCTTATCCTCCAACGCTGATGAAGGTGATCTGTTAACTAAGTAACATGCAGTCTCCACTGCCTCTGCCCAGAATTCTTGTCCTAACCCGGTACCACTGAGCATGCTTCTTGCCTTTTCCATCAGTGTTCTATTCATTCTTTCCGCAACTCCATTTTGCTGAGGTGTGTATGGAGTAGTCTTCTGCCGTGCTATACCACACTTCTTACAGAACTCTTCAAATTCCTTCTTGCAGAACTCCCCACCATTATCTGTCCTCAATGCCTTTATCTTCTTTTCTGTCTGGTTTTCCACCAGGGCCTTAAATTCTTTAAATTTGTCAAAGACTTCAGATTTCTTCCTCGAGAAATATATCCATGTATTCCTTGAGAAGTCATCTATGAATGAAACATAGTACACAGACTTTCCCAGTGATGGAACTGACACAGGCCCAAACACATCACTGTGCACAAGTTCTAATATCTTGTTCGCCCTCTTAGCACCAGAAGGAAAACTCACCCGATTATGCTTCCCATATACACAATGTTCACAGAAATCGAAATCCAGAGAGAAATTAGACATACCTTCTACCATACCATTTCTATGCAGTATCCGAAGGCCCTTCTCTCCAATATGTCCAAGCCTTTGATGCCATAGCATGGTCTTTTCTCCAGACAAAGCGAGGCTTTCCGTCCCACTTTTAGGAACCACAGAACTGTTACACCAATCAATAACTGTGCTACCTTGTAGCTTGTACAGAGTTCCAGTCCGAACTCCCCGCATTAATACCAGTGCTCCCCGAACCATCTTGTAGGCATATTTCTCGAACACTGTTTTTACACCTGCATCATCCATCTTGCTTACAGAAATCAGATTTCTGGCCAATGCAGGAATATGCAGAACACCAGGAAGTGTTCTAATCCTTCCACCTTGCAGCTTCAGCTTGACCTTTCCACGTTCGACGATTTTGGCCTTCCTGTCATCCCCTAGGAAGACATCACCATCATATTCCTCATACTCGCAAAACCACTCCCTATGGGGAGTGAAGTGAAAGGATGCACCTGATTCAATCAACCATGACTCATGATCTACATGTGTATTTGAAGAAGAAGCCAAATACACATCCCCAACTTCATCCGAGGTGGTTTTTGCCTCTGCAGAAGGACCTTCATCAGATCCCTTTCCTTTCTCAGGAGCTTTAGATCTGCATTCCTTTTTGTAGTGCCCTTCCTTTCCGCATTTCCAGCACACCTTTACAAACTTTCCAGGAGATTTAGATCTCCCTATAGATTTAGATCTCCCACTCGAAACCTTATTCTTGTTTCTGTTCTGGGACCTTCCTCGTACAGATAAGGCATCTCCATTCTGACCCTCCATATTTCTCCGTCTCATTTCCTCCGACAGCAAGGCTGAGACAATGTCATCAAAATTCAAGGTAGTTGTATTGCTACCTATTGCAATAACCAGACTATCCCACGAGTCTGGTAGAGAACACAACAAATTGATGCACTTATCTTCATCTGAGATTTTAATATCAACAGATGACAGCTGACTTACCACAGTATTGAAGGCGTTCAGATGCTCTGTCACCGAGTCTCCATCCTTCATCCTCAGGTTATACAACTTTTTCTGCAAGAACAACTTATTCACCAGAGACTTAGATTGGTACAAAGTCCCAAGTTTTTCCCACAAATTCTTCGCCGTAGCTTCCCCAGATACATTCAAAAATACTGAATCTGACACACACAACCGTATTGTGCTCTTGGCCTTCCGATCCAGTTTCTTCCAGTCTTCATCTGACATTGCCGTTGGTTTAGTACCTGGATCTACCGCGATCCATTGATCTTTATCCACCAGCAGATCCTCCATCTTGAGCTTCCACAACTCAAAACTCTGACCATTAAATTTCTCGATCTCTATCTTTCCGCCACTCGCCATCTTCTTTCACCGCAAGAATCGATCCCGCAGATCTCCCACTGAACAGGGTCTACCATAGGCCCGAGAAAAAAACCCTCAACAACAAAGGCGTCCCCTTGAAGCCGAAACAACTCTGATACCAAATGTAGGTTTTAACCCTGAACAAAAATTATCTACGCACGAATCTTATAACAGAAAATAAACAATAGCGAGAGCATAAAACATAAAACAGATAAACACAGAGATTTTCCCCTGGATCCCAAATTGGGATGACCAACTTGATTTTTCATTATATTCCTTTTAGTGTTACAACACATATATATACATGCCGAAGCATACATAAACCCCAATCCATTAACCCTGGATTAGAACATAACCATAGTTCCCTTGACCGAATCTACAAAATACCAAGGGTCGAAAACCATCGTACCCCAAAACCATGTGCAAACTCATGCACAAAACATGGGTGGGTCCACATATGAGTGGGACCGCATACCAAAAAAAATTTCACCGGGGCGCTGCCACCCCCCCTATTGCGCCTAGCGCAACGTACAATGCGTGTGGCTAGTCGTGGAAAGAATATAACACACACCCAACACTTTCTCCTTCACTAGATTGACCCCCTTAGAGAGATCTTGCATGGATCTGAAGAAAGGAGTGGCAAATCTCATATCCTCCATAATAGATCTCATCTATCTGTTCTTCTTTCAATGTAAAAAGATGAAGTGTCCACAAGTTGAGCCAAAGATCATGCTCTGATACCACTGTAATATCCCAAAATGGGAACATGCAGTAATACTTCACACAATATAAGAAATTACAGCAAGATAGACAATAAATCTAAGTACAAATCAGAATATGCAGAAAGAGCTGAGCCATTTTATTATATTGGAGATGAATTCGCTACACAAGTACAAAATATAGGTAGATCTAGCCAAAGAGATGAGATAAGATCACCTAGAAAACATGTATGAAGCAGGTACAGCGTAACTGTTGAGGCTCTGCAGCAAATACTGTGCTGTCTCTTCAGCAAAATATAAACATGGAGTTGTAGGCTAAAAAGAGAAATGAAGATCTAATCAAAAATGGAGCTCTGATGATGCCAATATTCAAGATCTGGCCACTGTGATGGATTCCCAAGATAACCTAGAAAGGATTTTCCAGATCTGCAACTTTGGAAAAATCACCTCCCCAGGGTTTGATCCTTGATCTGCTGGGAAATACAGATCTGAAGCTAGATATGAAGAATAGATGGCTGAAATATGTGCTCAGATCAGATCTATGCTTGAAGGGCTGATCCCTTCCTCATATCTATGAGCTAGGAGCTATAGATCTAGCTTCTCAATCCTCCAAAAGATGATTGCAGTTGCTGCAACACAACTGCCTCTGAAAACTGCGCTGTGAGGGAAAGAGAGGCCTTTTGCCTGCTGAAAAATGATGCAATAAGATCCAGGCTAATGGTAAGACTAATTTCAATTTGAAGTAATGATCCTCCACTGGATTTCTAGCTAAAATACTAGCAACTTCCTTCCTCCTTTCAGTTCTGCAATATGGACAGCGTTATTCTTGGAGAGAATATTGTTGCTAGGAGGTCAATAACTTTTGGCCTGATGCCAGATCTGCAATGTGGCTCTGGGAGTGCTGCAATATAAGCCCAAGTGATGGGAATAATCCCTCACCTTTTTCTCTAGCTAAAGTACCGAAGACAACTACCACCTTCCAAACTAATCTTCAGAAAAACGCAGTTTTCTGAATATGAATGTTCTGCAAAAAGTAGGAAATGGAAATGGTAGTTAAATCCTAATGTATAATTAAGTACAAACCTCTTCCTTAGAGATCACTCAAAGAAAGAGGAGGGATTCCCGCCCGGGAACACCCTGTGCTAAACAACACCTGCAATCTCTGCTAAACAACCCAAGATTGCAGTGAAATGTCACTTGACAATTCCATATCTAAATGTTCATACATCAAAATAATCCAAGATGCCTTTCACCTTTGCCTTCCTCTCCTTTATAATGATTGAGCCATCCCAAGCCTTGGCCCTAATCTCAACTGCATTTTCTCATGTGGACAAGATCCTCCAAGTGGGACAGTGTTGTTTGACCAAATCAACCAAACAGTCTAGGTGCAATGTACACCTCTTCATCATGTGTTTTTCATTTGCACATGATCCTCCACCACTTGATCATTAATGCTCAATGACCCCTTTGTTTGACATCTTCAAGATATTAGTTGACTAAATCAACACTCCATGATCTCTCTCATTAAATGAGACATGATCTCCAATCTCATTCACATTAGTAGTTGCTCAACTACCTCTTTTTGCAGATCTAGTCTAGATTAACCCACATTCACACACACGAAGTGGATATTTATTCTTATTGAGGATTGTGGGTCCCTCCACCTATTTATTTACTTAATTCATTAAGAAAATCAAGGACTCTAATATTCCAAATATGATGTGAAAATTTTCGAATATTACAATAACCCTCAACAGAATGGGGTAGTGGAGCGGAAAAACATAACTATAGTTGGGGTTGCAAAGGCCATGTTGTATTATCATGATTTACCTAGATTTTTATGGGTAGAGGCATGAAAAACGGCAGTGTATATTTAGAACAAAACTCCCCATAGAGAATTGGGGAAGAAAATGCTAGAAGGAGTCTTCATAGGGAAGAAGCCTGAAGTGAGTCACTTGAGGATTTTTGGGAGTGTGGCTTACTTCCACATGCCAAATGTATAACGTAGAAAATTTGATCAGACTGTAGAGAAGGGGTTTCTTTTCGGGTATAGCGAGACCTAAAAGGCATACAAAATCTACATTCCTAGCAATAGGAAGATTGTAGTGAGACAAGATGTAAATTTCATGGAGGACCTATATTTTAGGAGATCTCGAGAGGTGCATGTAGGAGATCAGAATCAGTCAATGGAATTTTTGTTATTCCTACAGCAGGGGCATCCTATGGGACCAACATGTGGAAAATCACAGGGATCAAGTACAATGACTAGTACCAATATTTACTCAGGGATAGGAGATCCAGGGGGTTCTCAGTAGACAGAGAAGCAGGGATATGAGGAGGAGCTGGTTGAATCTCCCACCATCAGTGGAAGAGCCGCTAGAGATGTTCGTCAAACATTGAGAGATGTAAAGGAGTTTATTGAAACTCCTAAAACTGACAAGAGACACCGCAGAAAACCTGACAAATATCAAGCTTTGGTAGAACATGTTGCAGAACCTTCCAACTTTTAGGAAGTTGCACAACATCAGGTGTGGATGGATGCCATGGTAGAAGAGTGCAGTTCTATCATGACAAATGATGTATTTGAGGTAGTTTCCAGACCGAAAGACGGATCAGTTGTAGGGTCTAGATGGATCTACAAGATCAAGTATGCTACAAATGGCAGTGTAGAGAAATATAAGTCGTGTTTCATGGAAAATGGGTATGCACAAAAAGGAGGGATATATTACAAGGAGACCTTCACCCCAGTTTCCAGGTACACATCTATCAGATCGGTTATATCCCTAGCAGCTCAGATGAGATGGCAGATTCACCAGATGGACATCAAGACAACATTATTGAATGGAGTGATAGAAGAAGAGTTGTACATAGAACAAATAGAAGGCTTCAAAACTTATGAGAGTCACACTCATGTGTGTAGACTAAAGAAATATCTATACAATCTCAAGTAGGCTCCCAGGGCTTGGTATGGTCGAATTGACAGTTACTTGCAGCAGTTGGTACTCTTCAAGACTGATGTAGATTCCAACCTATAATATTTAATGGTATAAGGCGAGCCACTCATTATAGTTCTATATGTGGATGATATCTTTTTGATAGGGTAATTAGAGCTCATACAAGACTGCAAGAAGAATCTAGTAGTAGAATTTGACATGAAGGATTTTGGGTTGATGTACTACTTTCTAGGATTGGAAGTGCGACAGAAGAATGGGGAGATCTTCCTTGGACAAGGAAGATATGCTATAGATATTCTAAATAGGTTTAGAATGTAGGATTGTAGACCCATGACTATTCCCATGATCACAATTAGAATAATATAGATGTATCTAGTGATAAGAAAATTGACCCCACCTTGTATAGAAAGATCATTGGGTCTCTCATGTATCTGGTCACCACTAGGCCATACATTTTCTTCGTAGTAAATACCCTAAGTCAGTTCATGGTAAAGCTGAAGAGGGTAAATTGGGAAACAATGAGGCATATTATGAGGTATGTGTGTGGCACAGTCAGGTATGGGTCGAGGTATACTCAAGGGGATGACGTCAGACTATGTGGGTTCACAAATGCATATTTGGTAGGTAGTTCAGTGGACATGAAAAGTACCTCTGGGTAATCCTTCATTGTTAGATCAATGATGGTTTCTTGGTGTAGCAGGAAGTAGAATTCGGTAGCATTGAGCTAAGTAGAGGTAGATTATATGGCAGCCAACAGAACTACGTGCGAAGCTATATGGCTTAGGAAGGTGCTTGTGAGCTTATTAAGGCAGAGGATGGGAGCGACCAACATCTATTGTGATAATCATAGTTGTATAAAACTCTCTGAGAATCCTAGGTTTCATGATAGGTGGAAGCACATAGATATTACATGCCATTTAATCAAAGGCTGTGTACATCATGGGGCAGTCCAGCTATAGTATGTTCCCACAGGAGAGAAGGTGGCAGAAATAGCATGAAATCTATAGGGAGAGATAATTTCGTCCAATTCAGGGAACAAATGGGTATGGTTGAGAACCTGTTTCAATGGTGGGGACAAGGTACTTTGGATGTTTCTAAGATGCAGATGTTGCAGTTGCAGTAGCAACATATGAGAGGGATTTGTAGTGCAGATGCAGGGTTGGCAGCAGTTGAACAAGGTCAGTAGCAACACAAATGCAACTCATATCATAGTTGTGTAGTGGTTGGTGAGCAACAGTAGCCATAAATCAGCAACGTGACAAGAGATGATGCAGAGACAGGGCGTTGTGGCAGCAGGTGCAGCGCTGGAACACTTTCCTCGCTAAGAGGGAGTGTTATGTTTTTTATCATCGGATGTGTTTTAGCTACGAAAGTTTGTGGAGAGGCTAGAATACATGAGTTCTCCAAAACCTATAATAGTTTCTGGGAATTCCACCTAGAAGTGTCTCAATTATATTATTAACAAATTTTTAAATATTTACTAAGTATAAACTTAGGGAATAATGTTAATTAATCAGTATTAATTGAGATAAGGTGAGAATCATCTAGAAAATCACACAGATCAACAGGGAAATAATCTGGACCTTTTATTATGTTTTAATCTTGGTTGTTGGAGCTCCAACAAAATATTATAAGATGAAGACGATGGGTAGATGGAAAATGTACTAGTGTAGTTACTCAGTTGCCTAGGCAGTTCGATTTTCTTAATGATTGTGATTCAGCAGAGGAGATAGAGCCAGAGGGTGAGTAGCAAGTGAGAGAGGGAGTAGCAATAATCCAGAAGGAATATTTTCTGGATTCTGGAAGAGGCAGATCAAGGAAGAGTGAAGTCCATAGGAGCTATGTGTAGTCACTACGCAGAGGGTGGCATAGAGGGTCCACCATGAAGGAAGAGGGCCAATCTCAGGGTCAAAAAGTGGTTGTGGAGTGTGAGAAAACTCTCACAAAATTTATATCAGTATTTCCTTCAGTTTATATTGTCAGTAGTGCATCTAAAATTCTTGTACTTAGATTTTTTGTTGAAGATTAATAAGAAAAACCTCATATGTTTCACTATTTTTCCCAAGTTGGGTTTTTCCGGGGACAATTTTCCAAAAATAACTATGTTAATATTCTTGTGTGTGTGTTAGAATTTCTCTGTTTCCATTATTTTATTTTCTGCAGTAAATTTATAGTGAAAATTGTAGTTGTGAATTTATTTTTTGTTTGTCGTAGAAAATAAACTTCATAATTAATTTACAGTTAGAAGAATATTTTCAAGTTGCTTCAATAGATGAATCTTTCACACTAGACACTAGCCCTTCCAACATCACCTACAAAACAGGTGGAGTCTCACCCAAGGCACCTATGGGGATTGTGGAAACTAGAATTCTGGAGTGGTGAAGGGAATGTGAATATACGTACAAACTATCCTTTTCAACATCCTAAAGTATTCAATCCACAGTCATAGGTTAGATCTAGTCGCAAACGATCAAAACATCCATGAAAAATATCAAAACATTAGCAAATTTGAAAGGAGTGCTTCATTTTCATATATAGTGCACTAACATGCATTCAAACATTCAACACATTGTAAAATAGGCAAAGTTTTATTGCAGTATACCAAAATCAACATAACCTAAATTATCATGCAACCATCACATAAAACACATGAATTGGGAATATCCATCCAACAACCATATTTTATTAATATTTAAAATCCATTAGGCATAACATTACAACATTACCACTTTTACCTTAGTTCGTCTCACCAACAATCAAAGAAACATTACAACAACAACCATGAACATAAATTTCCCAAATAAACCTTGAAAAATTAATCAACCAAAATATATCCAGCATTTTCCTATTTATAGATCATTATGTATTCCCATGCTGTAATTATTACCATGGAAAATATTTATCAAGTGCTGGTAAATTATAAGTAATATTCTTGATCTGATCAAAACTAGTCCAAGAGGCTCAGTCAACCTTAATTGATTTTAACTCAACTTCCTTAAGTGTCGATTATTTTTGTGCACTCTTTCATTCTACAACAATTCAATGCTCTAATCCTTATGCAACATCGTGTTTTGTGGAATTATTGGTCATAGCGTAGTTGATCCGGACTTATGCAGGAACACAAGTCTTCCTCTGATGATAAATAGGATGCTCCTATTAGCATTTTCGCATTGTCTGAGGTGAATATCTTGGGCAACATTATCACAAAAAGTGGGATTAAGGTGGACCCGGAAAGGGTCATAGCTATCATATAGATTCCTTTCCACATAAGCAAGAATGCCATGCAGTATTTTTTAGGGAAAATTAACTTCCTCCGCAAATTCATCTCCCACTACACCCATATTGTGAAACCGATGCAGAAGATGGTAAAGAAGGACGTGATATATAAATGGTATAAGATGTAAAAGGACTCATTTTCTCATATAAAGCAAGCTATCATAGAAGCATCGACATTTTTCAGTCCACACCTTCACTTCTCTACACCTTCGCTTATGATTCTTCTCTTGTTGTCTTTCTTACACAGAAAGATGACCAACATAATGAGCGAACTATATCATTCATGAGTGTCATCTTAAAATGGCTTGAACTTAACTATGCCACCATTGAAAAACAAGATTACACAGTTTATAAGGTGGTAAAACAATGGCAGCCATACCTTCTAAAGAATCATTGCATAGTCTCTGTGCCACACCTGATAGTCGGATCATTGTTCGTTCAACAAGAGCTCAGTGAAATAAAGGCGAATTAGATGATTGGCTTACAAGAATATGATGTTGATTTCAAACTAGTTCATACCATCAAATGCCATGGCCTTTGTTGTTTGGAAGCCTAAGTGGTAAACTTACAAGAATATGATGCTTCTGGATGGGAGAAGGAGATTGAAATGTACAACATCGAATGTGTTGACCCCACTGATACACCAACCTCTTGGTACGCAGATGTGCGACAGTATCTCAAGCATGGTGCTCTGCCTTCTCACTTATTTGCAAGACAGAAGAGGGAATCTAGATTGGAAGCTTCATCTTATTAGTTGATACATGGAGCAGTTTTCCAAAAGCACCACAACGAAGTCCTGCTCAGATGCTTGGAAGCACCATATTTGGAAAAGGTTCTAATTGACCTCCATGATGGACTATTCGAAGGAAATTTTGCGAATAACACAAGGACACAAAAATTTATGCAAGTTGATTTTTATTGGCCCACACTTTTCAAAGATGCTCATGCTTATGCTCACAATTTTCTAGCCTGTCATAAATGTGTCAGCCGAGAAAATAAGTCAACCGCCCCATTCCATCCCATTGTTGTGGAAAAACCATTTTAACAATGGGGCCTGGATGTTATCGGTGAGATATTTCTACAGTCATCAAACATCGAAGCAACACCACTATATTCTCACTGATATATATTACTTCACACGGTGGATAGAATTAGTTCCCTTAAGCAATTGAATGATCGTGAAGTTATCAACTTCCTCAAATAGAATATTATTATCGGGTTTGTCGTTCTTATTTCACTCGTTTTTTACAATGAAACGTATTTTTCATTGTTGAAACTTTATGATTTTTCATTGGATAATGGTATTGTATTGAAACACTCATCTAATTATTATCCGCAAGGAAACTATCTTGTTGATTCAACCAATAAAAATCTTATCTGCGTAATAAAAAAGATATTTTTTTATGAACAAAGGAATTGGCATTCTTCTTTGGTTAATTCCCTATTGGATGACCATTTCATGCCTAAACCTTCTCTGAATACCTCTTCTTACTTCCTGGTGTATGGAAAATAAGTCATCCTACCTCCAAACATCTACCTACATTCCCTTCAACATTCACAAGAATCCTAGGGCAAGCCTTGCCTCTTGGTCCAAAGTAGGATAGACACCCTCCTTGAGCTACAGGAAGAAAGAAAGAAATCAAAAGATAAATTTTCTCTTCACCGGATTTGTATCAAGATATGGTTTGACAACAATTTTGCATTAAAATAAAATTCAATGTGGGTGACCTTGTCATGAGGTGGAACAAATCCCATGAAGATAATGGGAAACACACTAAGTTCCAATCCCCATGGATCGAATTGTATGTTGTTCTTGAGAATATTTTCCATCATACTTATCATCTTCAATATTTGGACAAGAAGACTAACTTTCTTCCCCTAAATGGAAAATAACCGAAAAAATATTTTCAATAAGATTTTAGGGTTGTACCCTACCTTATGTACATAGTTTGTTGTCTTTTTTTTTGTTGCATGTACTTTTTGTTTTCTTTCATTCGTTTAGGTGAATAAGAATCGTGTGAGTGTGTTTTTGTTCCCTGGTATGTGGCTGGATTGAAAAGAGTCTTGTGACACTACAACATTTGGATAACCTCCATTCCTTCTTCTTTGTCTTGATTACACCTTTTGGTCAATGATGTTATGACATAAAATATGATCCTAGTTTTAAGGAAAGCCTTGTGTCAAACCATTAAATCTGTGTCTATTCTCGAAACCTCACCCTTACACTCAGTTCTTTATGTTTTGGTGTTTTCCATACTTATCTAGTCAAGTAGATAAGGACAAGGGGAAAATATAAATGAGAAAACCAATATCAGAGGTCTTATATATGCTTCTCTGAAGGAATAACCTCTTCTTCTCTCAATAAGTCAGGATCCCTCTTTCGCCCATTAAATGAATAATTATTGATGCACATTCCTATATAAAATACATAAATAAAGGGTGAAGGAAGAGAAAGGATTCTTGCGCAAGGAGGTGAAGCAAGGAACTCCGTCGGGGTAGTGTCCATGCTCGCTGGCAGCAGAGCAATGTTTTTGTTCCCGCAGTGACTCTGTCGAGGTACTTTCCAAGACTTCTGGCAGCGGAGCAACACCAGAGATGAAAAACTATGCTTTGAAAATCTAAAGCTCGTGAAATACCTTCTTCTGATTTTAAACATTGTGATATGGTTGGATCTATCTTTGTGTGCAACCGATAAAGGATAAAGGGGACTATGTTTATGCACGGGGCAAGTGGAGAAGCCAAGTTAATCTAAACGATGAATCAACACTCCCTAAAGAACTAGACCCTGCACGAAAGAATTAATCAAGGCAGAGAAGCTAGAATTCTACCAGTGTGTCGCCAAGTGTTGTCGTTGCTACAAGACCCTCCAAAAAATTTTCCTATATCCAATTTCGATCCTACTTTTCCTTGTATGTTTTCGTTGCAAACATTGAGTGTTATCACACGTGATTTTTTTCCTAAGTATTTTTGTTCCTTCTAAAGAAAATCGAAGTGTCGTCTACTAGCATTAGCAAGTGTCGCACAATGTCTAAATGTGGTTTTGGTTCGTTTCAAGGGGTTGTATTCATGTTAATGGGTTGTTCTTACCATGTTAACATGTATCACACTCTTTCTCAAATTTTTAAGCATTGTAACACAAGTGTTGTCACCGTCGTCGCAAAGTGTATCTTTGGTGTGGTGCTTGGGGTAATTCGTCACAATGTTGTTGCATTAAGAAAAGTATGTTGTTCATGTTTTATAGGAGATCTATGTTTTGTCTTCAAGTGTTATAAGTGTGTGATCATACTTAAGTCTTATCATTCTTTAGTTTGGTTCACTAGTACCACACTTAGTCATATTTGGAAAACTTCCCATTTTAGAAACTTGGCATCACCCAACCTTCCTGAACTGTGCATTGTTCAGTCTCAGTCCTCAATTATTAACCTTTCTTCTTGGCACTGTGCAATGCGCAGTCAGTACCTCCCAGAACTGCACACTACATAGTCACAATGCTCAATCCCAACCCTTGAGCTCCAGAACTACGTATTCCTTGCCCTCATCCAATCTCTACTGTGAACTATGCAATCTCAAGCATCAAGCCTCAGCCTTGAGCCCTTGAACTGCACAACTACACAATCCCTCAACCTTTGTCCCCAAGTAACTACGAAGTGAGAAACCTCAAGCCTCAAGCCCTCATCTTGACCTCTTGAACCCATCAACTACACAGATGACAATCCCTAACCTACTTGAATTGTGCACTACGCAATCTCAAGGCTCAATCCTTGACCCTAACATCCCGAGCTACACAACTGTGAAATCCCTGAGCCTGATTCCCAACTTGACACCCAGTTCTAACTCATTTAATGGATTGTTATGAATCATGTCATACTAGGGGTTTTATCGGAATGATGTCATCTTTTCATGAGTGGATTTCAGTTGTAGGTGTTCAATCATGTTATGATAGGATGATGATGAAGGGGATGAAGAAGTAGACCTTTCTAGAAAGACACTTTCGAAGCTTCAAGAATAATTTGATCAATCAAGAGAAGACAAAGGAACATTAGTTGCGACAATAGTTGGAGATCAAATATCACATTGTAGACTTCTTATCCTCAATCCATATGGGGGAAGAATAAGACCATGTTCCATCTCTTATGAAGACACAAAGAAAGTAGCAACAAAGAGTGGCTTGACATTGCCATGTCATCATGTAGTCCATGTCGTCAGTTTCATGTCATTTTATGTCATGAGTCATCATGTGACACATCATTTTGTGGACTATGTAAATTTTGTATTGAAAAATGTAATTGTAAAGTGGAAGTCCAAGAGCCATATATGTGATGTGAAAAGTCATGTAAGAATTCTAAAGGTCACTAAGAAGTCAAACATTCATGAGGGTAGTCCAAGAGTTACAAAGGAGGTCATGGATCACCCATTTGGTATATATACACCCTCATTACTCATGTACAGGAATTCACATATTGGCTCCCCCTTCCAGGCATTAGAGAAAAAGATAGTTCTTTTGGAGGATTAAGTGGTTGCTCTAACGCTCCAATACTGGGGTTAGTGGTGTTCATTGTCTTGATGCATCTTGGAACTTATACTTAATTCAGAAGCTCACTAAACCAACACACTTTCATGCATATTTCGTAAATATTGTAAGACTATTCTTTGAATGTTTGTGATGTATGGAGTTTTCAACTGTACTAAGGAAATTGAACTATTTAGTAGCTTTGGTACTTATCTTGTTGAAGGTGTGTTGTATGTGTTAACAATTTTTTCTTCTAAGTGAACTATTTCGCTAGTTGTCCAACAATTCATTTATATGTTATGCTCATGTGTATTTCCTAGACTACTATTATTACTCATCTTCAAAAGGCTCACTTTTATATCCCCTTTCGGTAGAGGAACCTTGATACATTCTGCAGCTTAACAACCGCAAGTCATACTCACTTGATAATATGAAATTACATGTGCATTACTCTCTCATGTTGAACATTGAAGCCAAGTCATATATTTAAGAATATGGTAGTTAGGCCTTTATTCCAGAAGTGCTTCCACACTAAACAATGTGAATTCTAATTGGGACTTTTCATCAGGGAGACCCCCTTGCATGTAGGTGGTATTAGCATCGTCAAAAAAACCCCAATTATTTTGAATCCACAGGGAACACCCTTGTGGATACGGTTGGATAGATCGAATGTGCACGTTGACACCAAAATATCATGGTCCAATGGGCCAATTTGTGAAGTGCATATTGGAGTGGACAATTGCAGGTAACCATAAATCACTAAAGGGGATAATACACTATGCATGAGGTATTTTCCAATGCACAACCAGGTACTAGCATCTCGTAAGCAGTTATAGAACATGTTTCCAAGCTGAGTGAGGGCTAAAATTGAAATACTCACCTCACCTCAATGCGCAAGCTTTTGTAGTCACGTACATTTTTCATATTAATCACAATTTTGGAATATGTAACTGTCTTTTGTCGTTACCATAACTAGAATTACTGAAATGTTATTTTTGTTCTTGATTTGGTCCACCAAGAGGTGTCATTTTCATCCAAATTCGAAGAAATACTCATGTAATTCACACACATACATGCACCTTGCAGGGTAGAATAGTGATCAATATTTAAGCTCTGTAACTAGTTCTTGTTTTCATTATAAATCATAATATAAAGTTGTTTGTGAATACATTTGAGTTTTGCGATTATGATTTGATTTGTTATTGTGGATGAGTTTAGGAATAAATTCAACCGTATGATGGTAGTATAACAACGTGAAGGCATAGAACAACTTTGGGGAGGGGCCCACTCAAGGTGGTTAATTGTTTGGTTATGTTTGCAACAACTTTCATGTGTTTAAATTATTTTATATTAGTTGATATTAATTCAATTTATTGCAATTTTTAAAATAATAATTATCATAGTAGTTAATTTGTGAATTATGTTATTTTATTTTAGTTCATAGATTAGCAATTATTTCAGATCGGGTTGATTGGGGGATTAGGCCCGTATTTAACTGCTACAGTTCCAACATAATCTAAATCAGATGTTACGGAATCAAGTGTTCTAAAATTGTTAGGATTCAAGTTCACCCCATGACACAGAGCTTTCCACCCTCGAACAACACCTAAGCACATGAGGTGCCATTTAGCTGAGTAGTGGTTTATCCTTAATCCAATTCTTGCATCCAAGTTCGTGTCCCCATGAGTTTTTCTTAATTAGGTAATTAAGAACAATGTGAGGATCTTTCCCTTTGTGTATACTGCACAGAGTGCCTTGCAAGCTTACTAACCCCAGTTTGAAAAAAAAAATGTATTGCTTAGCCTAAATACCTATTGAAATAAGAAACATATAAATGCATCATCAATAGGGAGTGCTACTTGATTTAATATATCAAAGTACAAGTGTCCCAAGTACTTGATATGAAGGATCTTAATTGCAGAAATCTCCGGATTATCCACAATATCATAAAACAATGGTCGACGTTTTGAATCCCAATGGGGATCCATCTTCAGGACAATTCAAAATTATTATAATTTATTAAAATTTATTAGATTAAATAAATTAATAAGATATTAATCAACTCTTGTCGGCTCTTCTCATATTTCACTATTTGAAACCTTGACCTATGGGACCTTCTTTCATTTTTCATTCACATCTTGTCCTGAAGATGGATCCCCATTGGGATTCAAAACATCGACCATTGTTTTATGATATTGTGGATAATCCGGAGATTTATGCAATTAATGATAACCACATAAGCTTGAAAACCATAATGAAGGATCTTGGATAGTTGCTCAAGTGTTTAGGTCTGCAAGTTTATAGAGACAATGGTAGTACCTTAATAACACAAAGTAAATATGTAAATAAATTATTCAATAAGTTTTGTATGGATGAATATAAGGTAATGTATACTCCATTATAAAAAAAATTCAAACTCAATAGTGATGATGGAACCACTTTGTATCGATAGTTGGTGGGAAGTTTGAAATATCTCACTACAACTAGGCCAAATATTGCATATTCAGTTGGTGTACTTAGTCAATTTATGGATAAGCCTCATAATAGTCATTGGAATACTACAAAGAGGATCCTACAATACTTGAAAGGAACTAGTAATTTTAGAATTAAATATACTAATTATTGTAATGTTTAGTTGACAAGTCACACTGATTTTGATTGTGTTAGAAATCCAAATGACACGAATTCTATTTCTACATATGTTTTCAATATAGGATCTAAATATATATCATGGAGCAGTAATAACTATCCAATTTTTTCATTTTCATCCATAGAATCCAAGTACAAAACATTATGTGTGCTACCTGTGAGGCATTATGGCTCAAAAGAATCCTTGAAGATGTTGGAGAAAAGCAACAAGTACCTATAGTGATTTCCATCAAATTGGAAAATAATCTATTATATCATGCCAAGTCAAGGCATATTGAAACACAACATCATTTTGTAAGAGACAAAATACATTCAAAATAAATTGACTTGGCATATTGTAATACAAATGAAAATGTGGCTGACATATTTTCCAAGCATATTGGAAAGGTTGAGTTTGAAATTTTTAGAATTAAGTTGTGTCTTGTAGAAAATTCATTTCTCTTTTAAATGGAAGTGTTATGAATGATCGATAAATGAAATTTGTTAGGAGGTTAAAACTAATTGTTCTAGAATTAGTTAGAAGCTGCGTAGGTTTAGAGTGAGTGTTTTTCCATGTCCATAATTTTAGGAGTGTATTGATGTCTGAGTTTTCCGTATAAATTATAATTCATTTCTGAGAAATAGATCCTCGAGTGATTTGTTTCTATGAGATTGATTAGTCTCTAACCATATTTTCTCTAATTTTTTGCTATACATAAAAGCAATCATTAACAATAAGCAAATACAAAAAACATAAAATGATAAACCATTTGATAAGAAATTATTAACTAGAAACAAATACAAAAAACATAAAGTAATAAACCATTTGATTTGTGGGTTCAAAGGAAACCACAATAATAAGACTAATTATTTGTTTTAGGCATAAATGTATTTAAAAATGAAGCTAAACCTGTTCCTGCTTTATTCATACAATTACGCCTTTGTGTATTCTTTCATATTTTGTTTTTTTACACATTAAAAAAACAATCACTTTGAAATTTTCTTTTAACTTATTTAACATAATTATCCAAAAGTTTAAGATAAATATTTAATATTTTTTATAAATCATTCATCTATTTAATAATTATTTTATAATCACCATAATTATTTTATAATAACCACAAATTTGAATAGACTTAATAATTTTCTCCAAAACTTTAAAACATCATGTTTAATGAAATTATTGGAACGATTCCCCAAAGTTACCATTGCTTCAAAAAAATTAGCATTAACTTGAATAAATAACATTTTTCACTTCTACTTGGTTGAGGCTTTTGATGAATTATGAAAAAGACCCTAGTATTAGCATTTGTTAATAATAATCTTTGACTTTTTCCTTGTCTTTTTTTAATAATTGGAATTTTGTATTCTAAGAATAAATCTCTTATTTGGTGGACTCTCTGAAAATGATAGAATCTACTTATTAAAAAAAAAAAAAATCTAGTTAGCCATACTTTCCAACATGTCAAGAAAAATAGTTTTCAACTCTTTTAATTTTTAGTTTTTTTTTTCTTTCCCCATCAACTTCTTAGGGTTTTCCATATTGTTTCACCCACCAAACCTATCCTTAAACCCATTATTTTCTCATTTGTAGACATAGTTTCACATAGGAGGATTTACCAAGTATATGATATATATCTTTATCACTCTCTTTGCAAAAATATCATTATACTAGGATTCTACTTTTCTATTCTCTATATATTTTCCAATTTTAGGACTTTATTTTGTAATTCCAACCACATGAATATCTTTATCTATTTGGGGTTTATCTTCCATAAAAATTTTGACTACCAAGTTCTATTTTTTTTTTAATAAGAAGAAAAAATTGCTTAGTAGCCCATTCTTTTGAATAAAAACCTAAAGTTTGATTTCAATCACACTAAAGAATTAGTTTCTTCATTTATGTTTACATATATTCTTGTACGTTAACTTAATCATTCCATACATTCTCATTTTCCCCTTCTATTTTCTATAGAAACTACCATATTCCATCCTTGCTGGGAAATGCTTATGGATTCATTACCAAATGTTAGTAGATTCATACCATCTACAACCTTATTAGTGGTGCAACTATCCCTATCCAACAATAATTATATTTGTCTCTATGATCATATGATTATTTTTATAGTCCACCATAGATTTATTCTTACCTTTCCCCTAGGTATTTTCCATGCTATTCATTTTCGTTTTAATGGAAAAGGCTACACCACAACTTTTAGTGAGCGGAAACATTACATATTTATTTCCTCTTACCATAATCCTATCAATAAGAAAATAAAGGCTAATATGTTTTTACACAAGTATCTCAAATATTTATTACCTCTTACGACCATAATCCTATCAATAAGAAAATAAAAGCTAATATGTTTTTACACAAGTATCTCTTTTTATATGACTGCTAGCTTCTTGAATGATTAATCTCCATAATCTATTTTAAACATGTCTTTCCCATATAGAAAATTTCATTGTTTCTCACCCTTCATCTCTTAAACAACCACCTTCCATTTTTTTTCTAAACCACAAAAGTCTAATATCTCAAAAATATATTTTTGAAATATATGATAATATACATAAAAATAAATAAAAATAACTTTTATAAAAAATTGGATTAAAGTCAATCCTGCCACCAAATAACAAATAACTACTTGTTACACTAATTATTTATCTTGGCCTTTATTTGTTGAAATTTGCAACAAGAAACATTGAAAATGGCAACCAGAAATGGAATCCAAAAAATGGCACCCAGAAATGGCTCCCATATGTTGCTTCTGATTTAATTTTTCCCTTAATTAAATTAAAAGAAGAATTGTAATTTTTGTTGGACATTGGGTTCAACGTTCCCCATTTGTTTCATGACATGGACTAACCGCCTCTCGTGGATCCTAACTCTGGGGATTGTAGCGGATACTAACGCCTGTGGGTTTCGGTCTAAAGGAAATCGTGATTTCAACAAGTGGTATCAGAGCGACAGGTCTCGAGTTCGAAACTCACCCAGCTCGCGTTGGGGGGGATATTGTTGGACATTGGGTTCAACACTCCCCGTGTGTTTTGCGACATGGACTAATCGTCTCTCATGGATCCTAACTCTGGCGATTGTAGCGGATACTAATGCCAGCGGGTTTTGGTCTAACGGCAATTGTGATTTCAACAATTCCATCTCATGGCAACTTTTATAGTTAACTGAGTTAGGAAGACTTAGTTAGCTTAGGAAATTTGAGTTATAGGTATAAGAGGATGCATGCAAAGGGATTTTCTATTTTAGGGGGTCCAGATATATTTATTTGTGAGTTGTAATTAGTTAACTCAATTAATTGAGTTAAAATCAATTTAACTAGTTCAAAATGAGAGATGAGCTTGTGAGAGGTCCAATGAATTAAATTAGATTTCATTCACAAGTAGTGATAAATAGTTGTTGTGTGTCAGTTCTAAGGAAGACCCAATTGAGACTGAGGTTAAAGGTAAGAGATCTATCAGTTGTATTATTAGAAAATTGTATAGGTAATGCATTAGATCATTGAGAAGGCCTTGAAGGATTATGCAATCATTAATTGGTATTTTACTAATTGATAAGGTCTCAATTAGCCCAAGAATGCGTAAGGAAGGTTGGACAAGCAGTGGCAATCAAGAGGTTAAATACTTGATCGATTTTTCTTAGATTGCAAGCCAGATTCGAGCAGGATCGAAGTGAGACAGTCAGCAGAGTGCAGAGGTTTCTCAGTGTGAGGAATAGCATTGTATTGTTTCAAAATATTGACCATATGCAATATACAGATAGAGGGGTTTTTTGCAGTTTGTTTTCTGAGATACATCTTGTATTATAATATTGATTATTTCTTATTAGGAATTTGGCTTTTGTGATCCATTAAAGTGTATAAAATCTTTTGGTAAAAATCACATCAAAGTATATTTTGTCGACGCGTTTCGAACCAACCAGTGTGGTTCATCATTAGGACAAGATGTGATTGTGTGATCGTGTTTTGTTTACGCAAATTGTAGGAGGATTCAATATCTTGTTTTTGTACATTATAAGATAAGATTGAATCCCATGGGTATATTTTCTACATGGTATCAAAGCCCCAGGAATCACAATAGAAGATAAGAACAAAGTTTTGTCTTGAACAGGTTCAAATTTGCAGATTTATTCTTTAGTATCCAGCAGCAGATCAAGGTGTCTTTCAATGGCTTGAGACTTGAATATGCTCTTGAGGGAAATTAGAATTACATAGCATGGAAGGAAAATATGGAGGCAGTCTTGGAGGATAACGGGTTGAAGAATTCATAGATACTAATATTCCCAAGCCTGCATCATCAAATGCTCAAAATATTGACGAATGATAGAAGAAGGTAGCAAAGGCGAGAAGGGTTTTGTTAGAGGGAGTTCGAGATCATATTGTCTCGAGGCTCCATGGGAAGGAAACTCCATATGCTATGTGGAAGGCCTTGACAGATCTGTTTTAGAATAGAAGATACCAGAGGAAGTTGGCATTAAAGAACAAGCTTAGAAAGATCAAGATGGAGGAGGGTGAGATTATACCAAAATACTTGACGAAGTTCACTCAGTGTCGAGATGAGCTTGGAAGTGTTGGTGTGACAGTAGCCCAGGATTATTTGGTGAGCCTATCACTTTTCCCAAGATCTGGCATAGCTACCAGGACTCTATGAATGGGAGGGAGAAGTTACCAGACTGGGAGTGTTTGTGGTCCAACTTGGTAATAGAATAGATAAGGTGAAGCACCATAAATGGGACCTCTGGAAAAGACAAAGAAGAAGATTTTGTATTGGTGGGAAAAGGAAATAAATCCAAGGGAAAGAATTAGTCCCAAGGAAAAGAGGGAAAGTGAGACTTCTCCAAGATCAAGTGTTTTCAATGTCACGAGCACAGGCACTATGCCTCGTATTTTCCACAGAAGAAGGCAAGCAAGAAGGCGCCTACAGTTGCAATGGGTGAAGCACTAGCTTCATAGTTCGAACTTGCTTTTACTCTCATTTCATGCATGGACAACACTGTAATGAGATGCATGTGGTATCTAGACAACGATGCCTCATTCCATATGACACAGAATAGAGATCTCTTCAGTGAATTGGAGGAGAAGGACCTCCAACATAACATAGATTTTGGAGATGACAGGAGGTGTAGCATGACCGACATATGTACAATTACCTTTCAGAGGGAGTCTGACTCCCCTCTCAGACTAACAAATGTATTGTTTGTTCCAGGACTAAGGAAGAATCTTATTTTCGTAGCAGTATTGGAAGACTGCAGTTATGATGTCATATTTAGAAAAGGAAAGGTGTTCCTTAGACACATCGCCATGGGATGGGTGAAAAAAATCGGTGCAAGATACAAGAACCTGTATGCTCTCGAGGTCAAAGATGCATGCAAAGCTTTGAGCAGAAAAGTAGAGGTTAGTGACTTAGTGGTTGAGAGGGAGCCTCTCAACATGCAGCCTCAGAAGTAGTCTCAGAAGGTTGTAGAGCAGCCACAATTGGAGATGTAGAGAGGAGACTGAGTGGAAATGTCATCTCAAGTAGAGACCTCTAGTAGGGGGAAATTTCGAGCCAGATGGGTAGAGGGAACACATGCAGCCATAACTCCAAGTGAGAGGTTGGTCAATGTGCAAACATAATACCAAGAGAAGAAATTTGGGCAGGATCCATTGAGATGGCTTGTCTCATGGATCGTACCTGGATATGAAGAGCCCACAGTACATGGTAGTAGGAAGGATCAGTAGGATTGATGCAATTAGATGTCAGGAAGACATAAATCAGAGTGACAGATGTCATATACTAAAGCACAGATCAGAGTCAGCATCAATGCAAAGGTCACAGATGCAGAGTCAATAGTAGCACAGAGATTTCAGTAGATAGTGCAGTAATAAATAGCAGTCAAAGACTCTGATGATAGATGCATCATACTGATTCAAATTTTTTCTTAGGCTATTCAGTTTCAGGAGTTGCAGGAGAAAACAAAACTAGAGAAGTGTTGCATATAGAACATTCCAAAGGTACTGGATTGGGATAGATTGAATTCCTTTCTTGTTGAGAGGGAGTGTTGAAATTTAAAACAAGAAACATTGAAAATGGAAACCAGAAATGGAATCCAGAAAATGGCAACCAAAAATGGCTACCATATGAGGCCTCTAATTTAATTTTCCCTTAATTAAATTAAAAGAAAAATTGTAATTTCATCTCATGACAACTTGTATTAGTTAACTAAACCAAGAAGACTTTGTTAACTTAGTAAATTTGATTTATAGGTCTAAGAGGATGCATACAAAGGGATTTTATTTTTTTAGGGGGTCCATATATAGTTATTTGTGAGTTGTGATTAGTTAACTCAATTGATTGAGTTAAAATCAGTTTAACTAGTTCTAACTCAGATATGAGCTAGTGAGAGCTCCAATGAATTAAATGAGATTTAATTCACAAGTAGTGATCAATCAGATACAAAGGGATTTTATATTTTTAGGGGGTTCATATATAGTTATTTGTGAGTTGTGATTAGTTAACTCAATTGATTGAGTTAAAATCAGTTTAACTAGTTCTAACCAAGAGATAAGCTAGTGAGAGGTCCGACGAATTAAATTAGATTTAATTCACAAGTAGTGATCAATCATATACAAAGGGATTTTCTATTTTTAGGGGGTCCATATATATTTATCTATGAGTTGTGATTAGTTAACTCAATTGATTGAGTTAAAATCAGTTTAACTAATTTTAACTGAGAGATGAGCTAGTGAGAGGTCCAATGAATTAAATTAGATTTAATTCACAAGTATTGAAAAATCAGTTGACTGATAGTTCGCTATAAATAGTTGTTTCATGTAAGTTCTAAGGAATACCCAGTTGAGACTGAGGTTAAAGGGAAGAGATCTATCAGTTGTACTATTAGAAAATTATATAGGTCATGCATGAGGTCATCAGGAAGGCCTTAAAGGATTGCACAATCATTAATTGGTATTTTCCTAATTAATAGGGGCTCAATTATCCCAAGAATGCATAAGGAAGGCTAGGCAAGCACTGGCATGCAAGAGGTTAAATAATTGACTAATTTTTCTTAGATTGCAAACCAGATTCAAGCATGATCGGAGTGAGACAGTCAACAGAGTGTAGAGGTTTCTCAGTGTGAGTAATAGCATTGTATTGTTTCATGATCTTGACCATATGCAATATACAGATAGAGGAGTTTTAATCAGTTGATTTTCCCAGATACATTTTGCGTTTTGCTATT
This sequence comes from Pinus albicaulis, assembly GCA_034641835.2. Lineage (NCBI taxonomy): Eukaryota > Viridiplantae > Streptophyta > Pinopsida > Pinales > Pinaceae > Pinus > Pinus albicaulis. Next base: position 3,909,830 of record CM076584.1, read on the forward strand.
TATTGTTTCTTTCTCTTGCTTATATATAATTATGCGATTGTGTTTTGTTTCCGCAAATTGTAAGAAAAATTCAGTATTTTTTTTAATGCATTATAAAATTAGATTAAATCCAATGGATAGATTTCCTACACTATTTTCCCCTCACCATTACCATTCTTTTTTCCACACCCATAAGTTTTTAAAATATCACAAGTGCTTTAAACCATCATCAAACCATCATTATAACGGATGAGTCTAAAAGGGAAAAAAATAGTGAATCTTTTTAGCTCCTCTCCTTATTCCTATCGAGGGAGGAAATTTGTTAATTTTAGAACGTTTACATCATCTAGGTTTTATGGAAATCCGTTACTTATTGAGCTTTTATCATATTATAGAAAATAACATTATGTATAAATAATAAGGGAAATAGAAATAAATCAAATCCCAATTCTATATATTAAAGAAGGAAATTTCAAATTTCACAAAAATTAAATAAAAGAACATTAACCATAAATAATAGGTGAAATAAAAATGCATCTCATTTCAATTATATATATATATATATTGATTTTATTCTTGCTATTGTATTGGTATAAGAGGTTGATTTCAACCACTACCATTAAATCTTGGGTGAACCCATGCATGCTCCCAACTAAAAATTTCACAAAAACTTCATATCACGATGATCACCAATCAAGCTACCCCTCAAAGTAATTATTCCTACTTTATTAATGAATGTCCTATGTTAAACAAAAATATTTAAAAAAGATAAAAAGATCTATATTGAGTTTGTACCTCCAAAATAAAACTTACCATTGTTGTGTGTGAGACCAAATAAATATGATAAATAAATAAAAGCATAATGTAATATTATGACTTCTTGAAACTTTTAAAAGAGGTCTACAGTAGTGGTTTTGGACCCATGGTTTTCATAGCACATGGTATTGTGCCAATAATATTTCTCTAGATTATTCTTTAAGAAGTTATTTATATGTACTCTTGGTTAGACATTGTGTGTGGGATGAGAATGGAAGAAGATTGGAGTCTGAGTGAATGGTTGTAAGTTTTTATTTAATTAAAAGTTACAGATCGAATAGAAACCTTCCTCCATGACCGATGAAGATTGGGAGAAGCTATATAGAAAATAAATTTCCACTATTAGGTAATATTTGGAAAATATGGTATACTTCATTATTTATATGAACTAGATACAACAGTCAACAAGTTATTTTTAATGAAGAGATTGTTTAATCTCAAACTGAAGCAAGGGAGTCTAGTAGTTGAACTTTTAAATGAGTTGCATATAATATTAATTCATCTCATTTCGCTGAAAATTAAATTTGATGATGATATCCAGGCCTTGTTATTGTCTAGATCAATGTTAGATAGTTGAAAATTTTTTATTATCACTGTTAGTATGAATCTTTCGTCGTAAAAGATCACTTTAGCTACACATAACAAATAGCCCTAACATCGATTATGGCTGCAAAATATCTTTAAGTTTGCTGCACAAATTCAGATCTAAGCACAAAAGACATTAAGCAGATAAAATATAATATGGCTCCATGCATCCAATAGACAAGACAAGAATAATGTGTTTAAAAGAATGTTTTATATTATATTAAAGAATGGGGCACCTGAGAGGAAAACAAGAAAGGTGTTTTCCAATTCTCCTCAATGGGATGGGTTCTTGAAAGTCCTCAGCGTTTCAGATCTAAAATTCCTCTCTCTTATTGTGGTAGAAAACCCTGACAAACATAGAACTCAATGGGAGCTCACAAAGAAAAAATGGAAAATGGTGACCAAGAATAGATCCAGTGTTATCTAATGCAATGAAGGTGACTAATGAATAGGGAAAACCCTTCTATTTATAACAAAATATTGGGGTGTTCTAGAACTCAGTGCATGAATAAAATATTATTAATCAAATTCTAGAACCACCCCTTAGAAATATTTTATTATATTTGTTGGAGGGAAAAGGTCTTTTGACTTGGGTCAATTCCTTTATTTATAAACAATAAATAAATAAATGATTTATTTATTATTTTAGGGAGATGGTGGGAATATAATTAAATAAATAATTATTTATTTAATTATTTAAAAAATGATTTAGTCAAATTTAACTAGGAATATTATTTAAATAATGATTTGAATAACTTATTCCTAGGAAATAATTAAATAAATAATGATTTATTTAATTAATTTCCTTATTTTGGGTTAAATATGACCAGGAAATATGGACAAATGTTATTTGACATGGTGAAAGCAATTTTACTTAGGGTAAAATTGGTCTTACATGGTGTACTTGGGTTCATCTAATGATAATGAGTTAGATGACCAAAAAATTGGTGTAACAAATTGCCCCCCAACGTACGAGTGTTAGGAGCAAATCGTATGACCGAAGTATGTTGTAAGAACTCAATCACTAGGTATCAAGAGGGAAGTGAGAGAGAGGAATGTAAGGTAGTCTTAATGTGCTTAAAGGACTAGACCCGAAGGAGACGAGACTTACAGGTGCAACAAGTATCTAGGTGATGAAGTGGTACCAGTGTTAAAGGCGGTGGGGGAGGCATACCTATGCCCGCCAAGACAATAGTACACAGAATAAGGCGCCCGGAAAACCACAGAACGCAATAATGAAGCATGTGTTGGCTTAAACATGAGCCAGAGAAATAAAATGATGAATCCCACATACATACAATGCTGGGAATAACCGTCGGGACTTATACAAGAAGATTTTAGTACATGAGATACAAATACACCCAAATGTCCCCTACACACGGGGAAGGGCTCGCAAAATCTGACTGATACATGCAAATCGAAGAGGCGCTGCAAGCGGTTGAAGCCGATATCATCAAATGAGAGGAGCTGCATCAAGGGTGGAAATGAAGAAGTCATCCAGGCATGTGGGGGGCTACCTGCAGGGCCACCCCCTCATGAGGGTTGAGACATCTCACACACGCTCGGGAATCATGAATAGTTGCTGCTGCATCACTGGACCATCAAGTGTATAGATCACGATCATGCTAAGAAGAGCCCGAACCAAGGTACACTGCCCCCTAGACCTGGCTTCTGGAGTAAATGAGCTGATGTCGATAGAAGTAGGTCCGCCATAGGTGAAGCAATAAGGGAACCTCAACTAAGGCACGAGGGAAAATAGTAGAGCGATGAATAGATGGATAGTAGTGATGATAATGAAAGGGGGGGTGACCCAAAGGGGATCATAAAAAACATGAGTACAAAATGGTATCTCATGACAAAAATTGACACAAACAGGAATGAGTATGGAGGCAAGGTGGTGCCCCCAATGACATGTGTTGTAAGTGAGAAAATTCGATTTTGAGGGGAGGTGAAGTAAGGCTTCATGGACAACAGGTGTCCTGGTGAAGTAGCGAAATGCAAAACAAATAGGTGCTGGCTATCTAGAAGAAAATAAAACACGCATCTCGAATGGGAAATGCTAAGGGTAATATCTCTTAAGATAGAGTGCATTGCGAGGATTAGGAAGGATTTGGCCTTCAAAGTCCTCTAAAAGATATGCCCCCTTACCAAGTTCTTTACTGATAATGTAAGGACCTAGCCATAATGAGTCGAACTTCCCATGACCGAGGGTATCGTGGGCCTGGTCATATACTAGAACAAGGTCACCTTCATGAAAGGTACGAGGGTGGACTTTTCGGTCATACTGAGCTTTGGTGTGCTTTTTGGTCGCTTCAAGAGTTTGTAGTGCAACACGACGGTCTTCAAAGGTGCGCTCGAGCATGATGAGTCGTTGTTATAGAGGTTGGGTATCAGGGAGAAGTTCGACGGCTAAGTAAAGGGAAGGGATTTCACATTCGATTGGTAAGACTGCCTCCTTGCCAAAGACAAGGTGGAAAGGAGTGAAACCGGTGGCGGTTTTAACAGAAGTATGATAAGTCCACAAAGCAGGGAAGAGCATGAGATGCCAATTGGTTTTGTGCTTATTCACCGTTCGTTGAAGCATGGTCTTAAGAATTTTGTTGACCGCTTCAACTTAGCCATTACCTTGGGGGTAATAAGAAGATGAATATCAGTGGTCGAAACCCAATAGGTAGGATAGCTCCTACCAAATCTGATCTTCGAAATGTCGGCCATGGTCCGAGACTAACTGTTTTGGAACTTCGAATCGAGCAATGACATGGTTAAATAAAAAGAGGGCTGCAGTGGCTACCGTATTGTTAAACGTTGGCATAGCTTTGGCCCATTTAGTGAAATAGTCAACTGCCACGATGATATATTTGGGGTTACTAGTAGATGGAGGTCGACATTCCATAAAGTCGATGGCCCATTTACAAAAAGGACCGGCGGTGACGACAGGATGGAGAGGAGCGGGAGGAGCTCGCGCCTTGGGGGCGAAATGTTGGCAATTGGAATAGTGTTTGACTGCTTCAATGCAATCACTGAAGAGAGAAGGCCAAAAATACCCAGCACGCATGATTTTTTGGGCGGTGGCGAGGCCGGAGAGGTGGCCACCAAAAGCACCACTATGACAGGCATTGAGGACTTTCTCGGCTTCAGCGTGTGTAAGGCAATGACGAAGGATAGTATCTACTCCGCGACGATAAAGTTCATCGCCGATTAGAAGGTAGCGAGAGGCTTGGTGTCAGATACGTCGTCGAGCATCACGATCAAGATGAAGGGCGAACTTTTGGGTTCGCAAGTAAGTAAGGATGTCACCGTACCAAGGATCGTCAGTGGTGATGGCAAACAAATGTTCATCGGGAAGAGCATCATTAATTGGAGTATCTTGCGTTCTGGTAGGCAAATCAGAAATGAGTTCAGCGAGGACTAAACCTTTCTTACTTTTTGGGGTGACAAATTCAAGGTCGAATTCTTGGAGGATAACGACCCAACGGGTGTACTTCCCATTGAGGATGCGGCGACTCAATAGGAAAGCCATGGGGTTGGAATCAGTCACAACCTTGGTGGAATGCATGAGGATATAATGATGCAGTTTTTGGATCGAGAACACGACAGCTAGTGCTAATTTTTCTTCATGCGAGTAGGACACAGGTGGACCGGCAAGGTTCTTACTGACATAATATATCACATGTTCAATACCATTATCATCCTCCTGGATAAGGACACTAGCAACCGAATAGGTGGAAGCGGAGATGTATAGGATGAAATCTCGGTCAAAGTCAGGGGGACGGATCAAGGGAGCAGATGTGAGAGCATGCTTGAGGGCATCAAAAGACTCGTGAGGGTACGTATCCCAGATAAAAGGGGTGCGAGATCGAATAAGTCTAAGAAAACCATGTGCGGTAGTGGCGTAGTCAGGAATGAATGGGCGAAGAAAATTAGCTTTGCCTTGGAGACTTTGAAGCTGGCGTAAGGTACGAGGCATAGGAAGTTCAAGAATGGCTTGAACCTTCAAAGGGTCGAGATTTATCCCGTCGTTTGACACGATGAAGCCGAGGAGACGACCGGCAGGAACACATAAGACACATTTCAATGGGTTAAGGCGAATGTTATACTTGCGACATCGGAGAAAAATGGTACGCAGATCATGAAGGTGTTGCGCCCGATGTTTAAAACGTGCAGTAAGGTCATCTAAATAGGAAAGGATAATATGGGCTAAGTCATAGAAATAATAAGACATGGCTCATTGAAAGGTGGCGCTGGTGTTTTTAAGGCCAAATGGCATGACTCGGTATGCGAAAGTGCCCCACGGACTAATGAACGCGGATTTAAGTTGATCAGCACGACGGATAACAATTTGGTTGTATCCAGAGAAGCCATCCATAAAGGAGAGAATCTCGTGCCCCGCACACTCATCTATGATTTGGTCAATAAATGGTGTGGGGAAGTTGTCTTTGGGACAAGCTTTGTTCAGATCGCGAAATTCGGTGCAAACACGAATGGTGCCTTGTTTTTTGAGGACGGGAACTGGGTTAGACACCCAAGTGGTATATTCGATGGGGTAAATGAAACCAGCCTGCCAGAGCTTATTGATTTCAGCTTTGATGGCTTCGCGTCTAGAAGGATAAATGGGTCTCAACTTTTGACGGACTGGAATGGCATCATGCCATGTGTCGATGTGATGTTCGACAATGGCAGGATCGAGTCCGGGCATTTCTGAGTAGGACCAAGTGAAAATATCACGGAATTCTTTGAAGAGCTTGGTGTAGGCTTCAATTTCTTCTGGAGTGCATTGGGCACCCATGGTGATATGTTCTTCAATACCTGGTGTGACAGAAATGTCTATTTTGATGGTAGGAGAGATATTAGCCATATTGCCTTCTTTGAAAGCGTCAGGTGCAGGGATGGGGTTTTTGAACCAATCAACTTTATCGGGAATGAAGTATTTAGATTCGAGGGTATATTGGTCATGGGACTGGTGTGGTAGGAAGTATGCATGATGGTGCATATCATCCCACGGAAAATTAGGTGCGGTCATGGCTTCCATGATGTCTTCATCGGTCTAAAAGATGGGAAGGGTGGGAGGAAGAGGAGGATCTGAGGAGGTAGAAATATGAGACACCTGATTTGGAGGGGGAAGGCTCACGTGTGTGTCGGCATGAGGGGTGACAGCAGAGCGAACAAATGAGTGATTGAGTGAACCGGTGGAGGAAGGCACTAAGGGGTCGGGTGCCGAGAAACGCGGGGATGAGGAAAGCTAGAAAATAGTGGCTGAAGTTTCGGTCATTTCAGTATCAGGATGAGGAATGGTAATCGGGGGAGACATGGGGTCTGGTGGTAGGGAAGAAGGATGATGGGAAAGTGCGGCTTCGAATTGGCGGTATGCAGCTAAAGAAGTGCGATACTCATCAAGGCGGGGATAAAGATGGGTGTCATGTCCATGGAAATCGCACAAAGAACAAGGGTGATTGGTGCGCAAGTGTTTAAGTTTAGGAAGAGAATCATGTTTGGTGACAGAGACTTTAGGAAGAGAAGATTCAGGAAACGTCTCATTGACCATTGTTTTGAGATGTGGTAATTCAGGGCAAGTATGGGTAGCATGTCCGACAACATCGCACAAAGCACACTGGATGGGATGCTTTAGAGGTCGAGGAGGGGCAGAAGTTGTCGGGGCAGCTTTGTCCTTGGATGCCCCCCTGCGAGCTTGGCTAGTGGCACCTGACATGGTCGCCATAGGGGGTGGTTCCTGATGAGGGGACTGAGGTACAAGTGCAGCGGGAGAAGCCATGGGTATCGGTTGAACCGGGGTCAAAGCAAGATAAGGTTTGGGTTGGCCAGGTAGGGTAGGGGCTGGGGGGTCTAGGTACCAGACAGGTATGCCCAAGGTCAAGTTGGGGAGGGATAGGGTAGCCAAGATAGGGACAGAATGAGCACTAGGATGGGGATCAAGGAAAGGAATCTGACCAGCAGGGAAATGGCCAGGAGGAATGTTCGGGGGAGGAGATTCCGAAGGAAGAAGGTGGGCTAGCAGGGGCGAAGGGCTAGGAGCTGGTGGAGTTAGGTGAGGGTGTGTTTGCTTACTAGCCAATATGGGCTGTGCAAGGTCAGCCTAAGAAGATTGCATCATGCAAACATTCGCCATGCTAGGATCGAGTACGGGAGGAAGGTCTAAAAAGGTTCCAAGCAAGGAGGATTCTTTATAGACGCCAGGGGAGACACTGTTCCAAGAATCAACAGTTGGTTCATTGGTGACAGTAGAGATGGTGGACTCAGGGGAGGTCTAAGATTTTGGTTCATGGTAGGTCAACTGGTCAATGGTGACAATATTTCAATTATGAGGGAAGAACATCTTGCAGTAGACTGCGGATGGGACGACAGACATGGCATAGGTGTAACTACGCCCCAAAATAATGTTGTAGTCAAGAGGGGCGTCGATAACTTCAACGTCGACACAAACAGTTTTTCCTGCAAGGGTGATAGGACAATTACGAAATAGGCCAATGGGCTGGGAGGTATGGCCATCCCACGCACGAAGGGTGATTGTGGAAGGGGCCAGCTCAGGGGATCTAAGTTGTTTCCAAACTGAAGCGGACATTACACAGGTGGATGCCCCCTCATCAATAATACACCGAGCGACAGTGGAATTTCGGATTTTGACTGGGATTTGGAAAGCAACAGAAGGAGGAAGAGGGGGAGGGTCTGACTGACGGGCGTCGAAGAAAATCAATTGGTCATCAACAGGATCTACAACACCCACGGCAGATAGTAGAGCCTTCTTTTGAGAAGGACACGACGGGAGGAGTTCCAGTGTTGAAATGGCAGCAGGAGATTGTGCCAGATCATCTACTATATTGTATGAATGGGCAGCCCGACCAGGGGTAGCATTTCGATGTAAGGGGCCCTTAGGAGTCTTATTATGAGCCTCAGCTTTGGGCGGAGGTATTTGCAAGGGACCATTGGGTGTCGACAGAGGCTCTGTAGGACCTGAAGATGGGGACTCGAGGATAGCCGTAATAGGAGGTGTGGAATGCTGACGAGACCAAGTTTGAGGGTTGAGGTCGACGGTGAGAGGTGGTTCAGAGGCCATCATGAGAATCTGGTAATCGAAGGAACCAGAAGGGGAAGATTGAGTGGTTACCGGAGCATGAGGTGGTTGAGTGGCCATGAATCCTTGTTGAGGGAAAGGATCGGTAAACACAGCGGGTTGGGAAGTAGTTGGAGTGGGAGGGATAGTAGGGGAGGAGTGTTGTCCCCTCACGGTGGCCTGAGATTCCCACATCTGCCGCATTTGTGGTAATAAAGGACAATCGTGAGTGTAGTGACCATAAACACCACAACAAGAACAGGGCTTATTGGTGCGAAGCGGCCTGTCCAGCTTAGACTGAGAACCCTGTGGCTGGTTGGCAGTGGTAGAGTCAATACTGGAAGGATTGGATCCACGATTACCAAAAGCAGATTGATTTCCTCTTCTCCTTCTTTGAGAAGGAAGAAAATTAGGTGCCCCCTGCTGTGCAAATACTTGCCCTGGAGGGGGTAGTAAGTGCGGTTGTGGGGGTGGAGAAGGCAAGGGAGTGGGCGGTCCAAATGCTGGAGGAGATGGGACACCAGGTGGTGGGTACGGATAAGAGGTAGGATGGGAAACATTGAGGTAAGCAGGAGTGTGGGAAAAAGGAGGAGGTGTGCTGTATCCTGGATACATGCTACCTGGAGGGGGGAACGTGCCGGAGGGGCTGGCCCCTCCTGGAGGGAAACCATAGCCCAGAGGAAGTTGAGCAGGGGTATGTGACAGGGTTCCAACGATACCGTCGGCAAAGTGAGATGCCCTCGAGGCATTAGGGCCACCGGGCTTGGGGAGGTCAGGAAGGATGGTATAAACATAACCGGATTGGGCATAGATAAGGTCATATTTCAAGGCTATTGGGAGGGTGACTTCTTCGATTTGGGGAAAATGGGATGCGACATATTTGCTAATGGGAGGTAAGAGAGAGCGAAGGAACCAGTCCATGTAAACTCGATCTTCAAAGGGGGGAGCGTGACACAAGCTTCGTCTTCGTCGCCATTCTTGTACACGAGCAGAAAGGCGGGTCGAAGAGGATTGATGAAAAGAAGTCAAGAGTTCAGTGCTAGTGTCATATCGGAGAGGGAGCTGGAAATAAGATAAGAAGGCTTGGGCAATGGTCGCAAAGGTGGTATGGGAAAAGGTGGCTTGATCAAGATACCATTTAGAAGCTTCACAGGTAAGCGTGCGTTGGAACAAATGAAGACGAATGGAGTCATCGGTGATGGAATTGGAGGAACACAACATGTGGAAAGATCGAATATGGTTAGAGGGATCTTCACTAGCAAGGCCTTGGAACTTGGGAATGTCAGAGGGGAGCTTGGTTGGCATAGCAGGCCAACTAACATCATGGCGGATAGGGTCATTTATCAGTTGATTGAAATCGGGGAGACTAAGTCTGGCCATATAAGGGAGTAATGGGGCAGTCGAGGTAGGTCCTGTAGTGGTTCCACTGGAAACAGACCCAACAGTAGTACTGGGGTTGCTGCTGGTAGTAGGCCCTGAAGTAGACATGGTGAAAGTGACAGGGGGAGAACCAGGAGTAGGGGGAGAACCCAAACAATGAGAAGAAGAGTCGGAGTGCGGACTCAGGGGAGGACTTACTCGATGACGACGGGAAGGAGGAAGTCGACCAAGCGGAAACTGAGGGTGAAGGCCAAGAAGTCTCCGGGAGAGGCACCTTGGGGGCACAATGATGACAGGAAGAAGAAAAACCGACAAGGGCAGGGAGGGACAAAATCAAGTGAGGTCAAGGGCAGAGAGGTACAGTGACAATTGATTTTAAATTCTTTGCCAGGCGGTGTTAACCAGGCGCTTCTTCACTTAGGGTCGGTGTGTGGCGTGTGTTAATTTTAATTGTTTAAACCCAGACATTTTGAGAGTAAAAGAAAAAGTGTTATGCATAACTGAAAATAAATCTGCAGTAAATAAGACGGAAAGAACAGAAAATTAACAGCTAATCAATGCATCAATCTAACCCAAGAAGGTGGGTCTCTCAAAACTAATCTATAAGAGGGAAAAACTAAGCCAAGCACGCGAAAAGGAGGCCAATAGATCTAATGTCGGGAGGGACTGGGATCTAAAGGAGAAATATGTTGAAAATAGGTGCAGAGAACAACAAAGAGGCAGAGGCAAGGTTGCTGCTAAAAAGGAGGATATCAGCTAAAAATAGGAGGGACAATGAGGCGGCCCTAGAAATGAACCCAAACAAAACTATATGAGGTGATTTGAAAGGGGGAAGAGCTGATCTAAAGAGATCTGAAACTAAGGTATCAGATCTGAAAGCAATAAGGCTGAAACTCTGGAAATTCAGAATTCTGAAACAGCAAAAACTCTCCCACAAAAAGTGGAGGGTACTAGAGCCCTAAGGGGAAAGATTCCCACTTAGTTGAGTGAAACAGATCAGAAACAGGTCTAAACGGGCAGAGGCAGAGGCTGGAAAACCCTGACAGAAGCTTCAGATAAACCCAGAAAAAGTGCTGGAAAATTACAGAAAACAGTGCAGGTCGCAGGTTCTGACCTGTTTGGAAGTCCAAGTCGCATATTTGGCGCAGAAAAGTGCGCCCTCATGGCCAGGTCGCACTTTTTGGGCAGATAAGTGCGACCTGCAAATCCGGCTCTTTCGGCGGCAAATTTTAGAAAAATTTTGTTGTCTCAGCTGCAGCTGATGTTTGTCACCTGCGCAATAAGGCCAGAAACACACGGAAGTTAAAAATTTGACTGTTTGAGGGTTTTAGAGGTGAAAAGCACCATAAAAATAGGAAAAACATAAAATGGAAGAGAAACCCTAGGGTCTGAAACAGTTGGATATGCAGGAATATATAAAACGACAGCGGTCGAAAAAGAAAGCCTGTGTGGAGTCGCCAATTGTTAGTATGAATCTTTCATCATAAAATATCACTTTAGCTACGCATAACAAATAGCGCTAACATCGATTATGGCTGCAAAATATCTTTAAGTCTGCTGCACAAATCTAGATCTAAGCACAAAAGACATTAAGCAGATAAAATATAATATGGCTCCATGCATCCAATAGACAAGACAAGAATAATATGTTTAAAAGAATGTTTTATATTATATTAAAGAATGGGGCACCTGAGAGGAAAACAAGAAAGGTGTTTTCCGGTTCTCCTCAATGGGATGGGTTCTTGAAAGTCCTCAGCGTTTCAGATCTAAAATTCCTCTCTCTTATTGTGGTAGAAAACCCTGACAAACATAGAACTCAATGGGAGCTCACAAAGAAAAAATGGAAAATGGTGACCAAGAATAGATCCAGTGTGATCTAATGCAATGAAGGTGACTAATGAATAGGGAAAACCCTTCTATTTATAACAAAATATTGGGGTGTTCTAGAACTTAGTGCATGAATAAAATATTATTAATTAAATTCTAGAACCACCCCTTAGGAATATTTTATTATATTTGTTGGAGGGAAAAGGTCTTTTGACTTGGGTCAATTCCTTTATTTATAAAAAATAAATAAATAAATGATTTATTTGTTATTTTCGGGAGATGATGGGGATATAATTAAATAAATAATGATTCATTTAATTATTTAAAAATGATTTAGTCAAATTTAACTAGGAATATTATTAAATAATGGTTTAAATAATTTATTCTTGGGAAATAATTAAATAAATAATGATTTATTTAATTAATTTCCTTGTTTTGGGTTAAATATGACCAGGAAATATGGATAAATGTTATTTGACATGGTGAAAGAAATTTTACTTAGGGTAAAATTGGTCTTACATGGTGTACTTGGGTTCATCTAATGATAATGAGTTAGATGACCAAAAAATTGGTGTAACAGTCACAATAAGTAATGTTGCACCAAAAGGTAAATTATGTTTTGAAGATGTTTCTAATAGTTTATTAAATGAAGAAATGCCTAAGAAATATATGAAGGAGGAAATTCCAAATATGGAGGCATTAACGCTTGGTGGTCATGGAAGACAACCATATAGAAGGAAATCAAGATGTTCCATCTCTAGAGGTAGATCAAAGTCTAGGTAGGGAAGAATAATGTGCTACCATTATGGAAAACCTGACCATATAAAAAAATTATTGCAAGATATTAAAAGCACAACAAAATGAGCAAAAGACAACTAGTAACAACAACAATGAAGAAACTATTGTTGTTGCATCATACGGTGAGATATTAATTATTTTTTCTTACGAAGATGTGTGCCATTATACTTTTCTTCATGATAGTGATTGGATTTTAGATTATGAAGCCTCCTACCATGCTACCCCAAGTAGAGAAAGTTTTATTTCTTATAAATTTGGAAATATGGGAAAGGTTCGCTTGGGTAATAAAAGTCTTTGAAATATTGAAGGGGTGGGGGATGTACTAATAAAGATAGAAGATGGTTGTAGTTTATTGCTTAAACAGGTCAAGTATGTACCACATATTGGAATGAATTTGATTTCAGCTGGGAAGTTAGATGTTGAAGGCTACCTTACAATGTTTAACAAAGGAGTTTGGAAAATGTGAAGGGTTCATAGTTGTTGCAAAGGGGATAAAAATTGGCACTCTCTACACATTAAAGTCTAAACTACAGAATAATAATATTTTTGTTGTTAAGGAGTAGTTTACAACATATTTGTGGCACAAAAGGCTTGGGCACATAACTGAAAGAGGACTAAAAATCCTTACAGAGAAAAAAAAATTTGGTATAAAAGGTACATAATTAATGGGTAAACAAAAGAGGGTGTCATTTATGAGATATGGTCATAAAATAGATATAAAAATATTAAATCTAGTACATTTTGATGTTTGTGGTCCAATAAATATAAAATCACTAGGAGGAGATGCTTATTTTGTTACTTTTATTGATGATGCATCAAAAAAGGTGTGGGCTTTCCCTATTAAAATAAAGAATCAAGTTTTAGACAATTTTCAGAAATTTCTACTTATTTTGTTACTTTTATTGATGATGCATCAAAAAAGGTGTGGGTTTTCCCTATTAAAAGCAAGAATCAAGTTTTAGACAATTTTCAGAAATTTCATATGGTCATTGAAAGGGAAACTAATAAATTGTTGAGATGTATTAGAACTGATAATGGTGGGGCATATTACTCCAATGCATTTGAAGAATATTGTAGTAGACATGGTAGAAACATGTGAAAATAGTTCCTCGCACTCCAAAACAAATTGGAACAACTAAGAGAATGAATTGGGAAAATTATGGTTTGTTGAAATACTTTTGGGCATAGGTTGTCCGAACATCTTTCTACTTAATAAATCGGTCTCCCACAACTTCATTATATGGTGGCATTCCTGAAAAGGTATGGACTGGTAAATATATATGTTATGCTCATTTCAAAAATATTTGGTTGTGAAGCATATGTGCATATTCCTAAAGAACAGAGTTCCAAGTTGGATGAAAAGACTTTAAAATGCATTTTCTTAGGATATGTTGATAATGAGTAAGGCTAACAATTATGGGATCCTTTGAAAAATAGAGCTATTAGAAGCAAGGATGTTGTTTTTAATGAAGAAGAAATGTTTAAAACTAATGAAAAATATGTGGAGGAGAAAAAAATTGTTGAAATTCTAGAACAACGAGAAAATGAACCACCATTACAAGAAGACACATCAAAAGATAATGAGCAACCATTGCAGTAAAATGAAACTGAGAAACAATAAGGAGAAGAACATGAAGAACAACAAAATTGACATCCATTGGCAGAAATTCCACCACAAAAATCATCAATTTGCAAGTCTACTAGGACACATAAGCCTTCGCAAAGGTATTCTCCCTCATAATATATTTTATTGTCTGATGAAATTGAACCTGCTTTTTTTAGGAAGCATGCGAAGGACAAGATAACATCAAATGGAAAAAATCTATGTAGGAAGAGCTAAAATCCCTACATTATAATAAGACATGGGATTTAGTTAAAAGGCCAAGAAAGGTTTTAAAGAACAAGTGAGTGTATCGAATAAAGCATGAAGAAAAGGAAAATCAAAAAAGATTTAAAGCAAGGCTAGTATTTAAGGTTTTTGGGCAAGATCAAGGTATTGATTTCACATAAATTTTCTCTCCAGTTGTCAAAATGTCATAAATATGAGTGGTACTTGGCCTTGTAGTTTCTCTAGATCTAGAATTGGAGCAATTATATGTCAAGACATCCTTCCTACACGGAGATTTAGAAGAAGAACTATATATGTAGCAGTGAGAAGGATTCATTGCAAAAGGTAAAGAGAACTTAGTCTCTGGGTTGAAGAAGAGTCTATAAAGTCTGAAATAACCCCTCATCAATGGTATAAGAAATTTGACTCTTTTATGCGTGATCATAATTTTAAAAGGCTAAATGTAGATCATTATGTATGCATTAAAACAGATGAAAGAGGCAACTTCATTATCTTGTTATTATATGTTGATGACATGTTGATTTTTGGGAAATATAAGATCATGATTAACATGTTAAAAGAAGAATTAAACAAGGTATTAGCAATGAAGAATTTAGGACTAGAAAGGAAGATTTTGGGAATGCAGATTATGCATTACAAAAAAAGGAAGAAATTATGGTTTTCAAAAAATCAATACCTTGGAAAAATATTGGAAAAATTCAATATGGCTAACACAAAATATATAGGTACAACACTTGCTTCTCATTTCAAATTAACATCTAAACAATGCCCCATTACTATTGAAGAAAAATGAGAAATGTCCAAGATTACATATGCTTCTGTAGTAAGAATCTTATGTATGCTATGGTATGCACTCACCCTAACATTGCACATTCAGTGGGAGTAGTAAGTAGGTTTCTTGCAAACCCAGGCAAGGAAAATTGGAATGTTTTCAAGTGTATTAAAGGATCACTTGACTATTTTTTATGGTTTCAAGGTACTAATACCATGTTGGAAGGATTTATAGATGTTTATTTCGCACGTGACATGGATTCTAGAAGATCTAAAACATGTTACATCTATACTTTTGCAGGGGTTGCAGTATCATGGGTATTTATACTGCAAAAGGTGGTGGCCCTTTATACCACAAAATTTGAGTATATGGCAACAACTAATGAATGCAAGGAAATGATTTGGATGAAGAGGTTCCTAGAGGAACTAGGCCTGCGGCAAGAAAAGTGTGTATTGAATTGTGAGAGCCAAAGTGCACTCCATCTTGCCAAAAACCTGGCCTTTCGCTACAAAACACAACATATTGATGTTAGATACCATTGGATCTGTGAAGTGTTAGATGATTGAGCTAAGAGGCCCATTCTACTCATTCTACAACCCAGTATGAGGAGATGTGTAAGTTTGTCCTTCTGTCCATTCCCTTTTAAAATAAATATAAAAAAAATAAAAATTTTGTTCTAACTAGAAAAATAATGTCTGCTATAATTACAAAAAAAAATGAATATCTTGTAAAGTAATTAGAACTAAAAAAATGTGTGAGTAAGATGTTTAGATCTTATACTTTTCAAAAAAAAAATAACAAAAAAATTAAATAAACTATTTGAAGATGTATATTAACTAATTTATGTCGATATCAACTTCATATATGTCGACATATGGAAAAAAAAAAAAAATTGTTAAAATAAAATATTTTAATGTTGTATATAAAAAATATTCAATGTGGTTTATCAATAAAATATTTTAATACAAATTAATATTCACATATACTTAAAAATATATTAATAATAATAAACCATTTTAATTTGTGTGATAAAATGTCTACATTTACATGTTATGTAAAATATTTATTGGTAATTACCAATCATTATTAAAAAATATATATGTATATATCATAAAAAAATAAGTTTTTATGGTTAAAAAGTTTATTTGGTCCTATATATGCTCTATTTACCATTCACAAATACAATTTAAACAATGAAAATAACACATTGTATTTTGCACTCTAAAGAAGTTTGCATGTGAAGAAATTTGATCCCTTTCTGCTCATGTTAGATTCGTACTTAAGATGGATGTATGCTGGTGGGCTACTACAATTGGACAGAAAATACACACAAAGGACAATCGAGTTGTTATGTTAACTAAAATTTTGATCCTTGGCTAACTTGATGCAAAGATGATAAAATAAGACATTGGAAATATTTGTAACTAAGAGATAGAAAATTGTATTTGGTCTAAAGTCAGAGATTGGCATTTGTCACTAAGAGATAGAACTTTTTATTTGGTCTCAAGTGGGAGATTGTTGTGTGTGAGACCAAATAAATAAAATAAATAAATAAAAGCATAATGTAATATTACGACTACTTGAAATTTCTAGAAAAAGTCTAGAGTTGTGGTTTTGGACCCATGGTTTTCATAGCACATAGTATTGTGCCAATAATATTTCTCTAGATTATTCTATGAGAAATTTTTTATATGTACTTTTGGTTAGACATTGTGTGTGGGGTGAGAAGGCAAGAAGATTGGAGTTGAGAGAAGGTTGTAATTTCTTATTTAATGAAAATTTACATCCATGGTTTTGGACCCATGGTTTTCATAGCACATAGTATTGTGCCAATAATATTTCTCTAGATTATTCTATGAGAAATTATTTATATGTACTTTTGGTTAGACATTGTGTGTGGGGTGAGAAGGCAAGAAGATTGGAGTTGAGAGAATGGTTGTAATTTTTTATTTAATGAAAATTTTAGTGGTTTTTCCTTGTAAGGTTTTCCACGTAAATCTATTGTTCATTTTTGTTGTGAGAATTGTTTTATATTATTTTTCAGATCTAGGTTTTGAATTAACATGTTTTTACAGATTTGATATTTATTTTGTA